>QEPC01005263.1:60076-90405 GCA_003113815.1 Sphenodon punctatus
CTGGGGGCGGGCGGGCAGCTTTGGCCTGGGGCCTGGGCTGGGCCCTCCCAGGGGGGTGGAGCCTCGCTCACCTGCAGGGGATGAGCCCTGCTGTTGCTGTTGCTATGGCGGCTGGGGGCTTCTGGCTGGCTGGATTAAAAATCACCCCCCCCACCCTCCCTCCCAAAGGGTTGAAGGCAGGGTGTAACACAGACCTTACGTTCCATTACTGCAGGGTCCAGCACCCCAGCCCGGCATGGAGCGGTCTGAGGACAATGGAGAGCCCGGGTCGTCCGGCCGCCGCTCCAAAAGGACGGCAGCTGCAAGGGCCCACAGGGGATCGAGCCCCGATGGTGCACCAAAGCGGGCACAGGGAAGGCCCCGCAAATAGTGAAGCCCCCCACCCCTTGTACCGAACCCCTAATAAACTGTGTTTTACATTACCACTCTGTTTTTCGGTGTGTCAATGGGGGCACCATCGTGGCAAGGGGTTGCTCCATATGCAGTCTGGGGTAGGGCATTCACAGGACAGGTGCTGGAAGCATACGTCTCTGGCCTGCAGGCAACCGGATGGGCAACAGCATTGCTCCCATGGCCGGGTACAGGTCTGCACAGTTACGTCAGTGGAGCACCGAGCATGCCACCAGACAGCCGAGGTGCCAAGCCCTGGTGTGGTTCACTTGCCATGGCTAGAAGGCAGTGGGTTACCCAGGGACGCCGGGCACAGGTCTCACAGGACTGGGGAACCCCTACAACCCAAACAAGAGGCCACAAGCGGATTGTGGGAACAGACATAACAGGATTTATTGTTACCCGTTACACAGTATCATGAAGGGTGGGGGACTGTCAACAGGTCTACTCAGTTGCCTACCATCTGGGAGACAATGCGCCAGCACAGAGCGTCCCTGTTCTCCTCTGATATGCACCAGAACGCACCTCCCTGGACGTGTTGGTAGAGGGGCATGGGACCCTCTCTCTGCACCGGTGGGGGGTAGCCAAGGGAAGCTCGCCCGGTCTTGCAGACATTGTGCAGGATGCAGGCCACCAGTACAAGGATGGGGGTATGCTGCAGATTGAACTGACTCCTGTTCATGAGCAGGCGCCAATGCCCCTTGAGCAGCTCGAATGCCCGCTCCACCATGCTCCAAGCTGACAAAAGCCATTCATTGAAGACCCGGCACTCCGCTGTGCTCACAATGGGATAGGCCATCATGAGCCATGGGCTCAGCAGGTACGCGGGGTCCCCTATCACCATGGGGGCCATGGAGACCCCCTCAATGACACTGTACAGGTTGGGGGCTATCTCCCTGTCAAGCATGTGTGCATAGAAGGGGGAGGCCCACAGTATGCGAGCATCATGGCTCCTCCCAGAGTGGCTGGTATAGACATCGGTAAACAAAGCCTGGTGATCCACCCCAAGCACATCCACCCCGAACTGCTCCCCAACGCTCTGACAAGAATCGGGGGTGGTCAGTCTCTACACAGCTATGGCCACACGCATCCCTGACAGCAGCGGATACTGCATGTTGGTCTCGTGCCTCCGGAGATGTGGATTCAGGAGCTCCCCGAGCTGCACCAACAGCAAGCGGTTCATGAGGAAGTGGTCCAACCATTCCTTGTCCGTCTAGGTGGCCAGCATGTTCTCCCACCATTCATTGGTACGAGAGCACATCCAATTCAGCCTCCGTGTTGGGACAGTGACACGGCGGCCGTAGACATTAAGCGGCCACCAGGACAGTACCAGGCGCATGTCCTGGGACACCACTGTTCCAAATATGAACTGTCAGAGGACAGCTACCTTCCGTGCCCACAGTAATGATGCAGCTCGGTGCAGGTTGGCCACTCTCCATGGTAGTAGTACCACTACACCACGGTAGTAGAAGCGGTGACCTGGCAGTAGTAGCTTGGCCCATTGCTCCAACACCAGTGCCAGGATCATGAAGCAGGAGGACAGGACAGTTAACAGGACAGCCCTCCCCTCAGGGGGCTCATCAACAGGCAGCATGGTACCACCCACAACACTCACACTCTGGAGGGGCCCACCACTGGCACCAGTGCTCGATAACCTAGCAGCTACCTGCCTAGGTGTTACATGGCCAGGGGAATGGACCCAGGCCTGCGCATCTGTGACTGTGTCCCTTTACCCACTTGCCCTGTGAGCAGCCTCTACACCTAGCAATCACCTGGTTGTGATCTGTTCCCCCTGGCCCCAAGCCCTGTGCGCCCTGCACACCCGCACCATGCCTCCCACGTCCCCTGCTACCCGTAGTGTGTCCCAGTGTCCTGGGGACAGCTGCATGGGGTGACCCGCTGAGCACACCCGCCAACCCCCTCCACTGCACCTGTACCCTGTTCTGGACACCAGCACCATTTAACATAGTCACCTCACTATGGCCTCTCATTCACCTCGCTCACACCACCTCTCACTCTACACCCCATGCCTGGCTGCAGCTACCAGCACATGTATGTACCATGGCAGTCTGTGCTGTCTACTGTGTGATTGGTGCATTACCGTGGGTGTGTTCCGTGCACCTAATGGGGATCCCCCTTTGGCAGCCTGCCAGTATGTCCCCCCCTCTTGGATCACCTGGCAGCCATGGGCCTTGGGGTGCTCTGGGGCTCCTCTGTGGGCCAGGGGGCCCCCCACACCCTGTGCCCCTGCAATGACCCCGTGCGATCCCTGGCCAGTGCGCATCCATCCCAGCCTTGCTTCGGTCACATTGCTTGAAGACCACAGCAATGTGCAGCTGTGTCCCATCATAATACGGTGCATGGAGTGTCTCATTAGCTCCCTGCTAGAGGCAGCCGTGGCCTTGCTGATCTGTCAGCGCTACCACTGGAATGCACCCGCCAGGTGCGTGAGGCAGGGATTCACAGGGTCTTGCAGCCATCCCACTATCAGCTGTGAACGGCTGCAGCCCGGCTAGCACTGCACAGCTTCTCGCACCTCACTCAAGCACAGCTGGTCTCCATAGGATCCCTGTGCACGCTGTAGAGCAGCCCTTGGAACAGTGATGACTGGGTGTGGAATAGGCCCCGAGACCGGCAGTGGTGCAGGGGAGGAGTGTTCACCTTGTGCCAACATGCTGTTGAGAACGCTGTGGCAGAGCCGCGATGTCCAGCTGCTGATGAGCGACCCCCTGTCGGTGATGGATGGCTTCGATCTCCTGTCACGGTACATGTAGGTGATTGGCCATCCATTCAGGGTCTGGCTTGCAGGAGGTGTGTTGGGGAGCTCGGTTTCACCCTCCTTCAACAGCCTCTTTGGGACCAACAAGCCGCAGTTGCCCTGGACTGCACTGGAGATCACGGCTGTTCACCTGGTGGCTGCACGTCTGGCGTATGGGCCGGCCCTCCAGGTCGGGGGTTCCCATGTTGCTACTGACTACACCGGCATCATACACCTTGAATCTGGCTCGGTATGCTATAGGCTGCCAGTGCAGAGTGCGGAGCACAGGTGTAATATGCTCCTGCTGCCTCGTCCCTGTGAGGAGACGGGCCGCTGAATTCTGCAACAGCTGCAGCCTCCAAATCAGAACCAAGGGAAGCCCCACGTAGAGCACATTGCAGTAGTCTAGCCTCAAGGTGATGAAGGCGTGAATAAGTGTGGCCAAGTCGGGCCCGGGAATGTATGGGTGCAACCTCCATACTAGATACACCTGGCGGAAGGCGGCTTTAGCCACCGCCTCCACCTGTCGATCCAGATGGAGGCCCGGATCCAAGACCACCCCCAGACTCCGAACCTGTTGGGCTACAGGAGGGCAGACCCCCCCACCAGAGGAGCCGGTACCTCCCTTGCCCTACCTACCACCATCACCTCCATCTTATCAGGATTGAGCTTCAGTCTGCTCTGCCACATCCAATCCGCCATGGCCTCCAAACATTGGGAAAGCAATGAGACGGCAGGGCCTGGGTCAGTTGAAAACAAGAGGTACAGCTGAGTATCATCAGCATATTGGTGACATCGCATTCCGAACCCTCTCACGATCTCCCCCAGGGGCTGCATATACACATTAAACAAAAGCAGAGACCGGATCAAACCCTGCGGAACACCACAGGTCAAGGCCCGGGAGCTTGATGTTTCAGCTCCCAACACCACCCGCTGGCTTCTCCCCGAGAGGAATGAGCGGAACCATCCTAGAACAGTCCCGTCCAGGCCCCCCAGGTCTCGCAGCCATCTCAGCAGCAACCCATGGTCCACGGTGTCAAAAGCGGCTGAGAGATCTAACAGGATCAAGAATGTAGAACATCCTGCATCCATCTTCTGGTGGAGATCATCCACCAAAGCCACCATCATCATCTCAGTACCATAGCCGGGGCAGAACCCAGACTGAAAAGAATTGAGGAAACTGATACTGTCCAGATGCGCCTGGAGATGCAGAGCCACTGCCCATTCAATAACCTTCCCTAAAAAGGAAGATTAGAGACAGGACAGTAACTGGCGAGTGTGTCCACATCAATTGAAGGCTTCTTCAGCAGGGGGCACACCACAACCTCCTTGAGACTGGGCGACAGCCTCCCCTGCCGAAGGGAAGCATTAACCACCCTCACCAGAACCGACCCCAATGTCTCCCTGGAGGCTTTCACCAGCCAGGATGGGCATGGATCTAGTTCACAACTTGTGGCTTGAACAGACCCCAGGATATCCACCACATCAGCCGGCATCAATTCCTGAAACGCCTCCCAGAAAGATCGACCAGATGGTGCTTCCATAACCTCATGCTCCTCACCTACTGCACCCAACCCGTTGTCAAAGTTACTCTGGATCGGGGCGATCTTGTCTGCAAAGTAGATGGCAAACTCCTCACAGCGGGCCTGGGACAAGTCCCTGTCCAGGCGAAGGGAGGCTGGACTGACCAGCCCCCGCACCACTCGGAACAGCTCCGCTGGACGTGACCTTGCAGACGCTATGAGGGCAGCAAAGAATCCCTTCTTTGCTGTCCTCACAGCCGCAACATATGACTGCAAATGGGTCCTATGGAGAAATCGGTCAGATTCAGAGCGAGTCTGATGCCAGCATCGCTCTAGTCTCCTGCCTACCTGCTTCATACACTGCAGCCCCTCAGTAAACCAAGGGGCCCTGAGGTGACGGATGGAGGCAGGGGACGTCTCGGAGCCACCCTGTCGATGGCTTCCCCCAGCAAGGTGTTCCAATGCTGTACCAGCACATCAACAGAGTGGCCGTCAGGGTCCAGGGTTAACTCCCTCAGAGCCTCCTGGAACCATGCAGTTCCATCAGCCTCTGAGGGTGGACCAACCTAACTGGTCCATCCCCCTTCTGGAGGGGGTGCACTGAGAGATTGGCCTGTAGGCGATAAAGATCTGTTCATGAAAAGGGCGTGACCTTCACATCCCCCACTAACGGATCACCTGCCTCAAGGCCAGAACAGAAGACCAGGTCAAGGGTATGTCCCCCCACATGAGTCGGGCAGTTGACCACTTGGGACAAGTCCATGGTTGCCATGTTGTGTTCAACAGTATCAGCCCTTTACAGGTGGACCCTGGATCCTGACTCATTCTCATCCTTGGTGGGGGGATGACCCTCCTAACCTCCACCAGGTACCTTGGTCCCCTAGGAGGACGAGTCACCTGCCCCCTTGGACCATACTGTCCTCGCTCCAGAACCAACCCTATAGCCGCTCCCTCCCCCCCGTCTGCTACATCCTGACCCCTACCTCTGGGCTGCTCACTCTGCCTCCGGACCCCATATCCCCCCTCCCCCCACCCCCTGCCTCCCATTGCTTCACCTGCTGCCACCAGGAATAGGCATTGGAGACACCACCCCTATTTTTTTCCCCTCATCCCCCCCCTTTCTCCCAGTCCTCATGCTGCCACCAGAGGCCGGCATCACCCCTACACCACCCCAACTCCCCCTGCCACTGAGAGCTGGGTACATCCCCCCCACCTGCTGCCACCATGGGTCCGTACCGGGGACATCTTCCCCCTCCCCCCATCCTTTCCCTCATATTCCCCCCCTCCCCAACCCCGCAAGGAATCCCCCATACTCTCACCATGGGGGAATGCCTCCTTTCCCACCCCAGCCTCCTCTCCCCTTAACACATGTACATGACTTGCCAGCATACTAGCCCGCTGCACCCCTCAATCAATCCATTTATTTATTTACGTGACCAAAGATCATTGCAAAATAACTTACAGAAAAAACACACAAAAATGTAGAAGATAAAACATACAAACAAACAAAACGAAACAACCAGCTATATAAAGTAAAAGGGTGCTATTTTGTCTGTAGCTAGAGGGATGCCAGATGTCCTTATTTTAAAGGAATATCCTTTATTTCAAACCCCATAGCTCTACTGATTATAATCAGGGACCCGAGTTCACTACGTTGCTGCAACTTGCAGTGATGTTTGCTGAATCAGTCAGTCCTCACAGAATCAGCCAATCCTCACAAAATCCTCACAGAATCAGCCAATCCTGACCATGACCCGAGGGTAAATAGGCCCCTAGGAGATGAATTGTGGGTGGGTGGGATCTGAAGGTCCTATGTTTGCGTGAGGGATGTGCTGAAATTCCAGAGGATTTCAGTTGTGTTTGATTAGCAAAGTTGTGATTCTATGTCAAACCTATTGCAAATTTGCTTCCCAGCATGCATAGGTATGCACAGTTATGCAAATATTACTGCTTGCAGTGAATTTGCAGAATTTGGCTTCACTTGTTGCAGAATTTAAGATTTTTTGGTGCAGTCAACTCGGGTCCCTGATTATAACAGATATCCTTTATTTCAGACCTCACAGCTCCGTGGGACATAACAACAGCCCTTCTTTCAGAAAAACACAGCTCCACCACTGCAGGCCCCAAAGGGCCAAACCCTTTGGCTCCTTTTGTCGCCCCCCAGGTCACCTCTGGGTACGGGTCACCCCCAGCCGCCAGAGTCACCTCTCCTTATGCTGTTTGTCTCCCTGCAGGTGAAAGTGGCGGGGGATCAGCAGCAGCGGCAGCAACTGAGTTCGACAGCAGCAGCAGGGAGGACAGTGCATCAGGCTCCAGCAGGTGTCACTCCAGTAAGTCCTCTCCTCTCCCCCGCAGGCGGCTCCTTTTGTGCCCCCCAGGTCACTTCCAGGTACGGGTTGTGGGGTCACGCCAGGACACCCAACTCAGGTGCACTGGCTCCCGTGCCCGCCCCAGCCCCCATAGTCACCTCTCCTTATGCTGTTTGTCTCCCCGCAGATGGAAGTGGTGGGGGATCAGCAGTGACGGCAGCAGCAACTGAGCTCAATGGTGGCAGTGGGGAGGACAGCGCAGCAGGCATCATTCCGGTAAGTAAATATACTTAAGGTTTGGGTGTTGCCTGCTGCTGCTGCTTGCACTGCCTGTTGGTAAGTTGGCAGAACCCTAGAGTTGGTTGGCATAATTATGGCATAATTATGGCATAATTATTTTAAAGTGGGTGCACTGCTGATGGTGGGGCATGCGCTGTGGGCACACTACTGATGGTTTTTTTGTGGAATTTCATCCTGTAATTCCACTTTTGTGGTGGGTTTGTCTTCTTAAACTATTTTCCCGCTCTTGCTAGCCTGCTTTTCTGGGCACTGCTTGGTTGGCAATGTGTAAGTAGGTGCACTGCTGATAGTAGACTTAGTACTGCTGGGTTTTTTGTGGGATTTCTGCCCACAGTTGCACTTTTGTGGTGGGTTTGTTTTCTCGAGCAATTGTCCCACTCTTGCTAGCCTGCTTTTCTGGGCACTTCTTGGTTAATGCATAATGATTTTAAAGTGGGTATATTGCTGATAGTGGGCCATGCTGTAGTTACACTACTGCTGGGGTTTGGGGGTTGGATTTCTGCCTGAAGTTGAACTTTTGTGGTGGATTTGGCTTCTGCCATTTTGAAGTTCTAAGTTCCAAAGTTCTTAAGTTTACTGAGGTCTGACGTTCCAAATTCCAGGTACTTGGATAAAGTTCCCAAGTTCGGCCAAGTACCCAGACCAAGTATTCAGAACTTCAGAATCCAGTCTGAGAACCCAGAAGACCTATTCAGTGCAGCTCCTAGTACAGCAGTTCTCATATGAGTAAAATGGAGTCTAGTAATACCCACCCTAATGTTTATAATAAGGTATTTTAAAATAAAAACTATGAACAAACTTAAACTACCTAAAAAAGGAGATGAATGAGATGCCTGTATGAGCACCATATCATTTTGATTACTAATATCCCACAGCCTCTACATAATTTCTTTTCTCTCCTCCCAGTGGAGAATTAATCATTCTTTAAAATATTCCCAAGTCCATTCATTCTCAAGCATTTTGGGGTATTAGCAAACCATTTAAAAACACACAAACCCTTTGTACATTTTAAGGACTCTACTGGATGAATAGCTCCTCAATTTTAACCAATACTTTAAAGACTTTAATTGTGCTAAAGTTTCAATACTCGTAATTCCAGTCTCAGCAGTAGAGCACCTTTTGTAGAGGGTTGTACTCCTAATATCTTCCATAAGAACAGATTTTGAGTCTTCTCAATAGCTACCAGAAAATACGTTATACTCATACCCGATATCTCTGCTCCAGACTCAAATGCTCTCCTTCCAGCTTTACAATAAAAAAAATAGATCGCTCCTGAAACCTCTTTTGTTTTAAGAATTTATCCATCCAAATGATGGTTCCATTTCAGGTTCCTACTAATCATTACCCTTAAATAACTGTAAACTTACAACTTCTAATTTTTGCCCATCTAAATAACAACAGTTAACTTTCCATCCAAATGCAATAATCTTAGATTTACTTAAAACTATCTCCAAACTTTTATTACTGAAATAAGTTGCAAATTTGATTCGTAGCCTTTGCAGTTCAATAGGGGTTTGAGATAATAACAAAGTATCATCTGCATTTAATAAGTATGATATCTTACTGTCCAATACTTTGGGAGGATGAAAATGATCCCCATACAAACAGAGTTTCAAATCATTCAGATATAAATTAAATAGTGTAGAGGCCAAGATAAGCCTTGATGAATACAAGATCTTGTACAGAACTTGTCTGCTGTCCTTCAACTTGGTCCATAACATACCCTCATAGTAGTATCCAAATAACAATTAAGTCATTGCAACAATATTGTTATCAATTGATGTATGACTTAATTTCTCACATAATTTCTTCCTATCAATTGAGATGTTAACAGGAGACCCCCTACCACGTGAGATTATTGGGGGGTCAGTTCCCCAATATCTGCTCGATCTTTAAATTTAGGGGAATTAGCCAAATTTAGTCAAAATTGTGGGGGCTCATGTTCAAAGGGATCAAGCTGAGGACAGTATGCACTACAGGCAGTTTATGTACCCTCCCCAAATAGAAAGAAAAAGACACAAATGCTCCAATAAAACTAAACGAGGTTTTATTGGGTTATACAATAAAAGAAAAAGGACCCAAATAAGGTACAGAAACACATACAGGCTAAAACTAAAACACAGCCCAGGTCTGGCTGATGGAACATGAAGGAAAAAACGCAAGCAAATGCGATGGAAAGGAAAGTAAGCTTGTGTTAACAGGAACCCCCTCCCCCTCATAGCTACTGGGGACAGAGCCACCCAATATGTACCGTTCCTTAACTTCAGGGGGGAATGAGCTTAATGGCCTTAAGCTGGGGTTCACAGGGGTACAAACAAAGGCTACAAAGAAAACACAGACTGCAGCTGGGAAAGTATAGGAACCCCTGGATTCCCAGGGGTACAGGGGTACAAACAAAGGCTCCAGGGGTACAAACAAAGGCTACAAAGAAAACACAGACTGTGGCTGGGAAAGTGAAAGTACACTGAAGAGCAGGGGGCTAGACTCTGCAGAGGGGAAGAAAAAACAAGAGACTGGACCTATAGTTTACCTCTCCTAGCTGATTGAGCAGGATCAGCAGCCCAGGATCCAGCGATGTTGGGGTCCAAAAGGGGGGTAGGCCAAAGTCTGGGGGATCCATTAGCCCACACACATGCAGGGAGACCTGCATGTATCTGGGGTCCAAGGTTTCTCCGAGGTTGATGGGAAAACCAGGGGCAGTTATAGGGTACTGAACAAAGGATTTGGGGAGGCTATGATGGGTTGTTTGGGGTACACAATGGGATAATGAGGGGAGAAATTCAACTTCCACTTCCATCACAAAAAGGGCCATACAAGATGCATAAGATATCTTTGACACAGGGGGGAAAGAGTAAACAACAGTGGCTGGAGGGTAGTTAAGGAGGGGAGGAGAGGACTAACAATCGGCTTCCTGGGATACAAAGGGAACCCCTGGATTTCTTTATTCCTGGGGGGGGTTGCTGCTCCAAGTTCCAGTCATCGGTGCTCTAATGAATAGGAAGAATGCCTCTTAATGGCCCCATACTTTACTCTAGGTGTTTTCCTTTTTCCTCTCTTCCCCCAGGTTCAGACTGGTATTTCACATGAGCGACCTACTTTCTGCTGGGTGCCATGGTGACTGGGCCCGATCCTTACTCTATCTTACAAGCCCCTCTCTTGCTCATAATGGGGGGCTATGCTCTCAAGCCCTTTTCCCCATGTTTCCCAGCCCTTGGCCACGTCTGGGGGCTGTCCTTTCAAGCCCTCGGGGTCCAAGTTTGTTGGCCCTTGGTCATACAGCAGAGGGGGAGTTGTACCCATTTTAGGGAAAACTGAGGCCATCATCAACAGAGACATATGCCCCTTTAGGCATTAAAGCCACAAAAAACCTTCTATCACAACTAGTATACTTTGTCAACAAGTAATAAAGTAGAAACACATGATCGATACAAGAGTATATTTTTCTGGTGCAATTTTAGGTGTTCGCAATTGTGTTCCTCAGGTAATTTTGAGACCCGAAACGGTAATGATTACCATTAGGACTCAGGCTTTAACATCTATTCTTAAATGTTGGTTGAAGGTGGCAGTTTTTTCTCCTGCCCCCAATTCCCTTTTGTTGTTTATTTTTAATAAGAATAAAAATGACTTTTGGTGTGACTCTGTTGAGTTGGAATTGTCTAAATTAGGCCTTTCAAAGGAACCATTGTTGCCGCTTGGTTATAAAGGGGCTGAAATTCTAATAAAGCGAAGGGTTCTCTATCAAGAACAGCAGAAAGAATTAAACACTCTTTCCATTCAAAGAATTGCCCCAGGATACAAAATCACTTGCCCTAATGTTTCCCCTCCACAATATTTGACTACTTGGGAGTCTTGGCCTTATAGGAGGGCACTTACTTTAATATGTTGCAATGTTTTTCCGTTCACTATATTGGATGGTAGATTTCAAGGATTGCCTAGAGATGAAAGGTTGTGTCTACAATGTGAATTGGTAACTCTTGAAACAGATATACATATAATTTTATATTGTCCAACCTTCAATAGTATGAGGGATAAATACATTGGGGCTTTTTATTAAAAGGTTATCAGAGGGGTTACCAGATGACCTCCTAGTTCAGTTATTATTGAATGGATGAGATTCGCCCTGTTCTAGAGCTGTAGCAGTCTTTTGTGTGTGTGTAGTATCATATAAACAGAGCTATGGAATTATTTCTTGAATTTTAATATATTTGTTTTAAATTAATGTAGGAAGCTCTTATGATTGCTTGATTTTAAGGTTTTAGACTTTAATTGTCGCACTGTAGGGTTATTGCTTGCTGGTACTTATTTATTGTGGAATATTTGTACTGTTGTACTTTATGTTATGGTTTTGTTATAGCCTATGGCTGACAATAAATAAATGTATCTGTCTACAAGAGTCCCATTTATGAAATCCCACTTGTTTATCACCAAAAATGCCATTTTCATCAATCCATTTAGGAAGATGTTTCAACAGATGCTTCCCCTACAATTTAGAAGGAATGCTAAGCAAACTAATAGGTCTATATGAAGTTGGATCCCATCTTAACCCTTTTTAATATAAGGGAACAATAATATTTTCTTTCCAATATCTAGGAAAATATTAATATAAATAATGTTAAAGAGTTAATGAGGGTGACAAAAAAATTAATAAATTCTTCGGAAATCTCAGAAGATAAGTAATCTGGTCCTGGAGCTTTCCCAGTTTTTAAAGAAGAAATATATCAATACAATTGTTCCTCTGGAACCAAATTCGTCATTCTAGCACTATCATCAATCATAGTATGCTTCTGAGGAGAATCATTAGTACTTGTAAATTTATTTTAAAAATAATCCATCCCCCCTTCACCAGACACAGTGTCACCAACTGTTGCATTGCGTGTCTCTTTTTCACAAAAGGCAAGAGAGCTATGGGTATTTTCAGATGTGACGAGATCACGCTCAACCACGGTGGATTCCCACCAGGTGAGAAAGGTCTCGTCACGTCTGAAGGGGGAACGGAAGTTCCTCCCCAGATGTTCACCCCCGTCAATCACAGCGGGGAATCACATTCAACACGCGATCGGTGGAACCGGTGGGGCCAGCCCCGATCGTGTGGTGAATGTGATTCCCCACTGCGATGAAGGGGCCCAGCCCATCTGGACAGCTCCCACGGCCCGGAATCCATGGCAGGATTCCGAGCCATGGTCATTTCAGGCGGGCGCTGTGACCACATTGGCCTCAGTGCCCACCTGTCTCCCCAGAGGGCAAGCAGCAAGGAAGCATGGGGGGGCAGAGCCGTGCGCCCACACGTTGTGCCATGCAGCCCCGCCCCCTCCCCGATTCCCCGCCGGGATCAGCCGCACGTCTGTTGGATGTGCCGGTGTGATACCGGCGGGGAATCGCCACGGTGATTCCGTGCTGGGGTGACTAGTGGCCCATCATGTCTGAAATCACCCTATGCTTCCCAGCAGATCTGGTCTAACTGGATTGGACCACTCTTTTCCAAGTTGTATAAAATGAGTTTACACTTTACTTTGATGCCAAGCTAGCAAAGCAAGTATTGTAAAATGACAATATATTTATAAATAAATGGAACATGAGACTTAAAATATAAAAATAGGCATAGTTTACTTAATTTTAAATAGAAAATATCAGTAGCTTACATAGAATGGTATTGATAGGCAAAGTTACATGATCTAAAAAACATTTCTATTTTAAGAAAATAGCTTCTAAAAGCTTAACATATGCTCAATTCATTGGCTCAAAGATATCAAGAATAATACATTACATTCTTCCCAGTTCTTCCCTTTTTCTGCCATGATGGTGAGAGAGAAACCCCAACATAGTGTAGGATTTCAATCTGAAAAAGCAAAGCTAGTGTCTCCCTTCTTAAAGCAAAGTTTGCCAGAAGCTGACACTCCTGAGCAGTGACGCTGATGACATCAGTTAGCATGGAAATACACAGGATTCTAATTGGCTCTCTTAATTCTGAGCAAGTAAAGAGACTGAACAGAGAGTCAGATTTCCTTCAAAGTTTGAACAAAACCTCATATTTCCATCAAAATTAATTGTCAGATTACAGAGAGAACTGACCACAGCTTCAAGGTTTTTTAACCAATTAGTTGAAGCAGCTGTGCCAGCTAGGAAAAACTAAAACTTTAAACTTTCACTTTGGAGATGGTCATGCCTGGTACCATTTGTCATTTAGACATATAGACTGATAAGGCCCTTGGTCTGGCCTCCAACTTTAGCCATTTTTTTCTGTTTCCTTGGATACGGTGAAAAGTTCACTGAGAAGTTTAAAAAAAGTTCATTGGAACACAGCTGAGGAGGCCTCAGCCTGAACCAAGGTACATATAGAAACTGATTTTAAAAATCAATGCATTAAAACACAAGTTCAATACATTGAAACAGAAAGTTAATATATTGAAACTCAAAATCAATACATTAGGAACACAGATGGCCAAAAAATATATGCTTATAATAGGAAATACATGACACAGCTTCAGATTTGTAATTTCTTGTTCTTTTGGCAACTAATTGCCAAAAACTCCTATCGTCTTTTACAGATGCTGTGTGTATCAATTGTTTCCAAATATGTTGATACAAGTCTTTTTTTTGTAATTATAACCTCTTTTTAGAGCTTTAATAACTATATCATTTCCTTGATCATCACCACCTCTATGGTTTTCTATTTTAAATAATTAATTATCCTTAGCAATAATACATTCTTGATCAAATCATAGTTTATGAAAGCTCTTCTTACCAATTTTAAATTCCTTAGTGAGAATTGTCTCAAATTCATGAAGCATAACTGTATAGTATTTTATTATCCCTTCATAAACAACCAAATACTTGGTAATGTATTATTAATCGTCAACTGCCACAATCCTCAAGTGCCACAAATCCTAAACAATGGGTAATTTTAGACATGCCTGCCTCCCTTGTTACCATGATCCAGGCTTCGTTTCAGATCCCGGACAGGAATCAGGCCGTCTGTCCTTTAGACATACCAGCCTGATTCCGCTAGGAGATCGGGAAGGGGGAGGGGCTGTGCAGTGCAACATGTGACTGCAAAGCCCCACCCCCCCATACTCCCTTGGCCGGCCGCCCTCCTGGAGACAGGCAGGCTCAGTGGCCAATCCGGCCGCTGCGCCCAATCCTGGATCATGGCTGGGACCACATTCCGGACTCGGCAGAGGTAACAGACGTTACTCTCCACCATTTCCAGACCGTGGTCCAGCTAACCAACATTCCGGAAGTGAGGCCGGCCTCCCCTCTGGAATAGTGGTTATTCGGATTCCCGCCAGAGGTTCACTGGGGTGAACCTCTGGCAGGAACCCCTTTAGATGTTACTGGCCCTCCTCCACCACAGGGGATTGACTGTGGTAAAAGGGAGGCCCGTAACACCTAAAATCACCCAATAATCCTCTACTGTCACAAATTTAAAACCATTTACCTCTAAAACGTCTATAAATTAAGTAAAACAAGCATTCCTAATATCCTGATTCCAAAAGACCATCCATTTATTAGCTATTCCTATTCCCCCTAAAAATTATTGTTTACTCCTTATCTTACTTACAGGTATCTTAAGAGTTAAAGGGAAATGATCACTATCTCTCCTGGGAATCATCTCAGATATGGGTATGCAACCCATTTATGAGGCTCTACCATCAAATAATCTTAAGTGCTTGCACCTGTCAAAGCAAAGTATGTAAAATTGCAGATATATCCTTTACCATCCTGTCATTTAGAATGATAAAATTATTTTCAATAGTAAATATCAATAGTAATTTTCCAGTTTTATTAGAAATTTCATCAAAAATCTCCATTTAAGGAATACCCCAAATTTCACCCACAGTTATATTCAGGGCTGACCCCAGGGTTTATGACGCCCTGTGCGAAGTCTTGGTGCGGGGCCTAATTTGCATAATTAGGCCACACCTAATTATGCAAATGTGTAGATTTACATAAAATTTACTCCCTCTGGACAAGAAGGATTCCTGTTCTCCACTGCTCCAAGCAACCATGGAGAAGCATGACCTCCCCATGCTTCTCCCCCCCCCCCAGTTTGTCACCCCTTGACTGCCTTACCTGGCACTCTCTTTGAAGTCACTTTCCCCTTCTATGGGGTCAACTTTGTCTGCCAGACACTCCTCCCCTTTTCCTGAACCAGTTTCCATTACCACCTTGGCCAAAGACTGATTCCCTTCTGGCAAGGCCATCACCCCACTCATCATAGGCCTGCCTCTTCTCAACAGGTGAATCCAGTTCCTTCTTTACTACTTTATCATTGCTTTGACTACAGGTAAACACACACTTGAAAATAGGGTCCTATTAAGTCCCTTCCAATGATCATTGGCACGGACTGTCTTTCCATCAACCTCCTGGAAACTCTTCTACCCTATCCATTCAATGGGTAACATAAACCCCGTGGATAGGAAAGGGATCACTTCCCACTCCTAGAATTGATTTCCCAGGTATAATGTCAGTAGGAGATACCAAGCCTGAACAAATTATAGACACAGAAGCCCCTGCATCCACCATAACCAGAATTAACTGGTATCAAACCCATACTTGTTTCCTAAAAACTCCTGAGACTTTTGAATTTTCAGGTACAAACCAATAAGTATGTATTTTTGAAGGGTTTGTGGATCTTGAGATCTTATGGACAGCTGAGGCCTTATGGGCTGACTTGGATAAATTTTGCAATCTTGGGCAATTTGCTTTCAAGGGAGCCAGGTCCCCACAAGGAAAACAAGCCCACTCTTTAACTCTGAGCACACAAGCATTATCAGCATTTGCGGTCCCTTTAAGCTTAGCAGGCTTAGACCCATATTCCTGTTTTAGAGCAACTTCCCCTTTTTCTCCCTTCTGAAAACTTTTATGTTCTTTCTTAAACTGCAGATTTTTCTTATCTTAACCTTCCCAGTTAAATATAATTTGATCTGCTAACTCAGTCGCTTGAAAAACATTTTCTGGAACTTTATCTTTAACCAGATGTTTTATCTCTTGTGGAATTTGGAAATAAAACTGATCCAACAAAGTTAGAACCACCACCTTTGCTCAGTGTCAGTTTTTGGTCCCTCCACCCACTTATTTAACATTTCTATCACTTTAGACCCAAATTCTAACATTGACTCACCCAGTTGTGGTTCCAGGGACAGAAACCCCTTCCTGAAGTAGTCAGGCCCCATACGAAATCACTTTAATACTGCTTCTTAAAGGCAGAATAAGTAACACCCCCTCCTTCCGGCAGGCTATAATACACTTCAGTCAATTACCCTTTTATCAGATTGGGAATGTATTTCATATACTCCTCAGCCAGAACCTGTCACTTCTTAACAGCCCTCTCAAATGTGGTCAGGAACACCAGGGGGTCATCTCCTATGAAAGATGTAAAGTCCTTAGTTGTAACTTGTACTGGCTGCTAGTTCCTTAATTCCAAATGTTCCCATTCATGGCATTAGCTCCTGGTGCATCTTCCTCTGGACTTCAATCCGTTATTTCTCTTCCTCGCACTCCCTGGCTCTTGCTTCCAATTCCATCATCTTTAATCTCTTCTGTTCTGCCAGGATTGCCAGTGCCACCATGTCTGATTCAGGTGTGACACTTGAATATGTAGCAGTACCTCTACCATTACTAGAGTGCAGGAGCATTCTAATAGTTAAGGTGTGTTGCACGCTACATTGATGGAATAGAGCCCCAGTGATGTAGAACCCCAATAATGAGGGCCATCACTCCCACCGCCTTACCCAACAGCATCGCCTTTGTCTTGTCAGGATTCAGCTTTAGTTGATTCACCCTCATGCAATCCCCCATAGCTGTCAGACACCTGGTAAGCACCGAGACTACCTGGTAAGCATCAGGTAAGCTTACCTGGTAAGCACCGGCCTGGTCTGATGAAAAAGAGAGGTAAAGCTGGGTGCCATCAGCATATTGATGACCTCACATGCCAAACCACCTGGCCACCTCACCAAGCACCTGCATATACACGTTGAACAGGAGAGGGAACAAGACAGAACCCTGCAGGACTCCACACAAGAGGTCTCAGTATGATGAAAAATAATCCCCAAACACCACTCGCTGAGGTCTTCTGACCAAAAAAGAGTAGAACCAGTTAAGAACCATGCCGCCCATCCCATCCTGGTCCTGCAGGCACGTCACCAACATCTTATGATCAACGGTATCTAAAGCAGCCGACAGATCTAATAGAATCAGCAGGGCTGAATGGCCCTGATCTAATTCCCAGCATAGGTCATCGACCAATGCCACAAGCACAGTCTTGGTGCAATAACCCGGGGAAAATCCAGACTGTGAGGGATCAAGAAAACGGTCATGATCTAGATGCCCCTGAAACTGCCGGACCACCACCCATTCAATTACCTTCCCTAAAAAGGAAAGGTTAGTGACTGGCCGATAGCTGGCAAGGAAGTCAATGTCAAGCGATGGTTTCTTGAGCAGGGGCCACACCACCACCTTCTTAAGGCAGCCCGGCACCCTGCCCTCTCTAAGGGAGGCATTGACCACCCCCTCCAGCAGGGCCTCAACATCTCCGGGCAGGCCTTAACCAGCCAGAACAGACAAGGGTCCAGTTCAGAACAGGTGACTCTGACAGTCCCAAGAACATCCTCTGCATCAGCAGGGGTCACCAACCGAAACTGATCCCACAAACAAGGATGAGGCAGGACTTCCATAACCTCCAATTGCCCCACTGCAGAAAATGCAGCATCAAAATCATGGTGAATCCAAGCGATTTTGTCTGCAAAATAATTCAAACATGTCACAGCAGGCACTAGATGACTTCACTCCAAGATGGAGGGAGGCCAAACTGACAAGCCCCCACACCACCCAGAACAGCTCTGATGGATGGGATTTAGCAGATGATATGAGGGCAGCAAAAAACTCCTTTTTTGCTGCCCGCATAGCCACGGCATACGCTCTATGCCACAACCTGTCAGCTTCAGCATGTGAATGGCACCACCGTTGCTCCAACCGCCTTCCCTCCTGCTTCAGCACCTGCAGCCCCTCCGAAACCAGGGAGGCCTACAGTGCTGGCACTGGGGAAGTGGACGCCTCGGAGCTGTCTGATCAATGGCTTCCATCAGCAAGGTGTTCCACAGCTCAACAAGGTCATCTATGAGACAGTCGTCAAGTTCAGAAGGTATTACCCCCAGAGTATCCCAGAACCACTTCAGTTCCATCAGTCTCCAGGGGCGAGCCATTTGAATCAGTTCCATGCCCTTTCGGGGGCAGACGGTGTGCCAGGAGAAAGGCCTGCAGGAGGTAATGATCCGTCCATGACAAAGGGACCGCTGATATTTCCCGCACCAACAGAACCCCCGTCTCAAGGCCGGGGCAAAATATAAGGTCTATGTTATGTCCCCCCTGATGTGTTGGGCCACTGACCATCTGGGACAGGCCTATGTTTGCCATGAACTCATGCTCCGCACCCCCAAGGTTGGCATCAGCGTGTATATTGAAGTCCCCCAAGCTTACCATCTTCAGAGACTGCAACACCACACCTGACACCAACTCCACTAGAGCATGCAAGGAGGCTGCTGTACAGGTAGGCTCCCAAACTGCTAGAGCATGCAAGGAGCATGCAAGGAGGCTGCTGTACAGGTAGGCTTCCATATAAGCAGAACTCCCAAACTGTCCCCTGCCAAATCAAGCACCAGGTGGAGAACCTCAATACCCAATATAGATTGCACCAGATACCTCCAAACAGTTCACAACTACCTAAAAATCACAGCTACACCACCCCCACCCCATCCCTCTGACTGTGGCTGATGCTGCACAGAATACCCAGTCGGAACAAGGTCTGCCAAGATAGGCTCTCACTCAATGTCCAGCCACGTTTCCGTGATACATACAAGGTTGAACGCATGGTCCAGGATCAATTCCTGGACAGATGTTGCTTTATTAACTACTGACCTCACATTTACCAGCATCAAAACATGGTCTGGGGCCTTCTGATCCTGAACCACCTGCCCAACTGCTAAGGGGGAAGTGAGAGGGACAGACAACAAGCATCTGTCCCATCTCACAGCTCGAACATTTCCCCAATAGGGACCATACCTCCCTCATCCCATCACAACCCCAATGGCTGTGTCACCACCACCGCCAACTGGCCCCAGTCCCGGCTTCCATCTGGCTGCCCCACCCAGGTCTGGGGGATGATTCCCCCCCCCAACTCCCATGTCGCCTGCTCTCACCATTTGAAATACAGTCCCATCCCTGGGACCGCATCCCTCCCCCACACCAGGGGAAACGGTCCCACTCACCCTAACCCATTCCTTCCCTGCCCCTGCTTGCACCAGGGAAAGGGACATCTCCACTCACCCACCCACCTCACAACCACCAAAAATCACAAACCCAACTAAATCAACCCACCCCTCACTTAACCCCACCCCAAACCAAGCCTCCCCCAATAAGCAACCAAATATGCTGCCTTGCCACCACCCAGTGGTTAATTCACCCCCAATAAATTATTTTATAATATTTATGGTTGTTTTAAATTGTTTTTATAATGTTTTAAAAGATTGTTGGAAGCCGCCCCGAGCTGCATGCAGGAGGGGCGGGGTAGAAGTCTTATAAATAAAATAAATAAATAAATAAATGTGACGTTACAATCCAGGGCCACAAATATGTTCCCCACACCTAAAAACAGCACCTCACCCAAACCCCCAATGGCCCATGAAGGGCCAGCAAATGGCCGCCGCCTTTGACGCTCTCTTTAGAGTCCTCTTTAGAGTCCTGGAGAGGGAGGGGGCAGGGATGCAAACCCCAGCCCAAATGGTGGTGAGTGGTAGCTCCCCCAAGGACACAGCTCCTCCCTGCTGCAGGCCAGGCAGCCCTCTTTAAAGTCCTGGAGACAGAGGGGGCAGGAATGCAAACTGCAGTCCAGGTGGTGGTGAGTGGCAGCTCCCCCAAGACACAACTCCTCCCTGCTGCAGGCCAAGCAGCCCTCTTTAGAGTCCTGTAGAGAGAGGGGACAGGGGCAGATGGAAGTTAAGACGGAGCCTTAACCTACAATTTCCATGCTTTTTAGTGCATGATTTAATTTGCAAGAACCTTAACTCTTCTTGTAAACAGGAGGTTTTTTGACTATGGAATTACCTTTATGCTGAATGAGTAGGATTTTTAATGCTTACACACTGAGGCCTTCATAATGCAGTTCCCTTTCCTGGCACTGCTCCATCATTTCAGCTTTACTCATTCTTAGAGATACTGAGTTGCCATATTGATCCTGAAAATTGCCCTTGCTGTTCTGTTCTTTTCTTTTCAGGTTACACCTGACCTTCAGTCTCTGCTCCCTGGTCCCAACTCTCTGCTCCTCGCTATCCCACCACTGCCACCACATGTGATGAAAACCTTAACTCACTGGCTTCATTCTGCAGTTTCTCTGGGTTTACTACCACTATTGTGAGGCAGTTCTGTTAACTCACAGCACTGGATACTGTTACCCACAGCAGATTTTGAATCCTTTACCCCTTTGCTACCTTGTTTCAACTCAGTATGGACCAGAGGCTCCTGTTATATGTTGCAGTTACTGACATAGCTTAGGCATGGGGTTTTTCGTAGAGAAAAACATTGTAGTCTTTCTTATTGAAATAGAAAATAATGTTTCACTTAGTTACTTCAAGCAGATGAACTGAAGATAACCTATTCGACAATGCTCTTAAGTAGATAATAAAGAAAAGTTCTAGTTATAATACAAGCGATAGAGGTTCACATATCTTCAAGGCAACCTTTATCCACTTACAATATGACACAGATTTTCTATAACTCCGTATCTTTATCCCGTCTCTCTCTGTCACATCCACCACCTCAGGCTCTTGTCCCAACTGTCTTCTCCTCCCCAACAGTCTTCTGCTAGTTTGAATTCTATTGGTTTAGCCCTACTCTTCTGATGACATCACCTCCTCTTGTCTTCCCTCTAGGACACTTTCCCTTTAATACACCCAGCTCAACATTTCTTTAATTAATATGCTCAGCATTCTACCACACTCTCAACAGGCCTTCCATGCTCAGACTGATGGATTTCTGTGCAGGTGTATACATTTTTTACATATAATGCTACTCCCCCCCCCCCCTTTCTTCTTTTTCAACAAGTTATATCCTTCATTTACTAGTACATTCCAATTATGCATCTCATCCCTCCAAGTCTCAGTAATATCTATTAAATCATGTTTACCTTCCTGTATTATGATTTAAAGTTCATCCAGCTTATTTCCCATACTCTGTGCTAATGTGTATAGACATCGGAGACCATGAGTATTACACTCCAATAGCTTCCCTACTGTTTTTTCTTGTGAATTACTGGGATCCCCCACCACGCTCCTAATTCTCAATGCATCACACATGTTCCTGTCCCTAATACTTACCTTTATACTTACCTCTGGGCTTTTGTCTCCTTCCCCCACAGGATTTACTTTAAAGCCCTCTTGACCAGGTTTTAGGGCTGTACACTAAATCCTGTGGGGGAGGGAAACAAAAGCCCAGAGGTATGTTTTATTAGGGTGGGTCTACATGCTAAACATGTGAGTGGGGACTGCATGGACCAAACACAGACTTCAGTGGGCTATCATCTGAATTGTTAACTCCCAGAGACATGCATACAGAGGGTGTCTCATTGGGCTTGAACTCTGTTCTCAACCGGGGAAAGACCAGACAGGGGAGTCTGAAAGAAAGAAAGAAAGAAAGAAAGAAAGAAAGAAAGAAAGGAGGTGATCTGTTCTGAACCGGAGAAGGTTCAATCAGTCAGCTCTCACATACTCACAAAGGTAGTCTGTCCTGAACCAGGGAAGGTCCTAACAGCTCCTTACACAACTCCCCATCCGCACAAATACTTAACACCCTCATAACTAACATATTCGTCCATGCTAACAAACACCCATACACCTATCTTTAATACTAATGATGGGCATTTACAGAGAATTTTTGTTATTACGAACTAACTTCCACTCATTGGCTGTGCCAGCCAAAAGCCAGGAGAGCCCATTCTACATTTCTTATCCTGCTAGATCTTTGGGGCCTCGGGCAAGGCAGTACAAGCCGAGTGCACATAACCATAAGGGCACTTGGCTTGAGATGGGATGAAACCCAAAATCACATCTATTCACATAAGTTTCTTTTAGGGGTGCTAGAAACACACAAAATTCACACAACAATCTCTCGGCTGCTTATGATACTGTGGACCATGGGCTGCTGTTGAGACAACTGCGAGACCTGGAGGGTCTGGACGGGACTGTTCTTGAATGGTTCCGCTCATTCCTCTCGGGGAGAAGCCAGCGGGTAGTGTTGGGAGCTGAAACATCTTGCCCCCACACCTTGTCCTGCGGCGTTCTGCAGGGTTCCATCCTGTCTCCATTATTATTTAACATATATATGCAGCCCTTGGGGGAGATTGTGAGAGGGTTCAGGGTGCAATGTCACCAATATGCTGATGATACTCAGCTGTACCTCTCTTTTTCAGCTGACCCAGACCCTGCTGTCTCATTGCTAATCCAGTGTTTGGAGGCTATGACGGAGTGGATGTGGCAGAGCAGACTGAAGCTCAACCCCTATAAGACAGAGGTTATGGTGGTGGGGAGAGCGAGGGACCCCATGATGGGGGGTTCACCCTCCGATAGCTCAGCAGGTTCACAGTCTGGGGGTGGTGTGGACTCGGATCTCCACCTGGATCGACAGGTGGAGGTGGTGGCAAAGGCCACCTTCCACCAGTTGTATCTAGTGCGGAGTCTGATCCATACGTCTCCGGGCTGGACCCGGCCTCCCTCATCCATGTCTTCATCACCTTGAGGCTGGACTACTGTAACGCGCTCTAAGTGGGGCTGCCCTTGTTCCTGGTCCGGAGGCTGCAGCTAGTGCAGAATGCGGTGGCCTGGCTCCTGATGGGGACAGGTTGTCAGGAGCATATAACACCTGTGCTCCGAACTCTGCATTGGCTGCCAATAGCATGCTGAACCAGGTTCAAGGTATTGGTATTGATCTACAAAGCCCTTCACGGTCTGGGCCCCTTGTACCTCAGGGACCGCCTCGCCCTCTGCATCCCAGAACAGCTCCTTTGGTCTGCCGGGGGTGCCTTCTTGGAGGTCCCCCGTGTTAAGCGGGGGGCCACAATGGAGAGGGCATTCTCAGTAGCCGGACTGCATCTTTGGAACTCCCTCCTGGAGGAAGCTCGCCTGGCCCCAAGCCTTTTGACATTCCAGTGGACTTGTAAAACCTGGCTGTTCGCCCAAGCCTTTGGGGAGGAGGGGGGGAGGGTGGGTTAGGGTTTTAGCTCTTCCCTTACCTTTATATTTTTAGTTTCCCCAACCCTGTTTTGGTTTTAAATTGCTGGAATTTTTTAAATGTTTTTATTTGTTGAATGGTTTTTTTTACTGAATTGTACATCGCCCTAGGCTGCCATTGGCATGGGGGGGGGGGGCATTAATATATGTATAAAATAAATAAATAAATACATTTTTTATTGTGTATGCAATTGCTATATCGTTATGAGTTTATTATTCAACAATCTAGGCCATTTTTACACAACCCCCGCAGGGTGGGGGTCCATGGGCATTCCAGTGCATGCGCAGTGGATGGATGGGGCATGCATATGGGTGCACATGCATCCCCACACACTCCCCACTCATCAACATGCATGGAACAACTGCTGTTTTCCCCACTTGCTCCGTGCGTCTTGATAAGTGGGAGGTGCATGGGGATGTGTGTTAGGCGGGAGTGCACACATGTGACCATGCCACGTTCTTCACATGGGGCTGTCCCATATAAAAAGCAACTAACTGCCTACAACCTCTTTCAAACCCCTCCACCCAATCCCACCCAACCCTATCTCTGCCTGCCAAACACCTAGCTGAACAAAAAGGTCTTATATCAGGCTTGGGCTTAGGGGACCCCCAGGGGGAGAGAGTTCAATAATTGTGGAAGAGCCACAAAGAATGTTTCCCTGCATATCCTTGTTGTAAAAACCTTATGAGCAGTTGGTACTCGAAAGAGGGCACCGTCAATCAACCTCAGAGACCATGACAGAACATAAGGGAAGAGGTAGTCTTTCCGTTACCTGGGACCCAAGCCATTTAGAGCTTTCTAGGTCAAAACCAGCACCTTGAATCGTGCCTGGAAAGCTATTGGCAGTCAGTGCAGACTCTGGAGCACTGGTGTAATGTGCTCCTGGCAACCCACCCCTAAAAGAAAGTAGCCCACCATGTTCTGTACTAATTAGCATGTAACAAGAATGAGGCACAGCATGAGGGACACACAGGAAGGAAGGAATACTGACATTTGCTAGGATATTAAAGGACTGCACAGAAAAATGTAAATAAGAAATGTAAAATTCCATTCAACAGTGTACATGAGCATGACCCCCAGATTAGGAACCTCCTCTAGGATTACTATCTACCTCCAGGCTTTCACCCAGAAGGGGCAGAACTCTGTAATGCCCCTTTCTGGCATAACTCCTTACCCTATGGAGGATGACACTATGATAATCTAAAGGCTGCGGGGCTGTCAAAACCTTTTCTGACATGGCCACCCCTACCACACCCAGCAGCAGCAATTCTCAGGGTTATCTATGGGCATCTGTGACTGACCTGGAGAAATCAGGGTATCTCCATCAGCTCAGAAACTTTGTGTCAAAACCCAGAAAGGTGGCAACCCTAGCCCTCCGCCCCCACAAGTTTAATTTGGTTTATGTGCAGAGGCAACTAACTCCCCACACTCTTAGCCTTGTTTTAAACCCTGTGATTTTGTAAATGCAGCTGAGAGTAAAATGAATTCATGAGCAGCTTCCTTTAAGGAAAAACTTGTGTAAACAATAAGGGTGTTCAGCAGGCACATCATTATTAGAGCAAAGGCACACTCTAATAGTTGATGTGTTGTACGCTACATTGTAAACCCCCAACTTCCTATTTGTTCTACAATTGGCATGATCACAGTTAGGATTGTGAAATTTGTTGTGGAGTATCACTGTGGTAAACGGTTTGTGCTGTGAAAATGTCAGCTGAATCTGTTGGAAAAAAACTGAGATATCGCGGTTTGAAATCTGCATTTTCAAGCCTGATTTTTAATTTAGTCAGACTGTCTCAATCTGGACAGGGTGGAGGGGGTGAGGGTTAGTGGGGAGGAGGAATTAGTCTTTTAGAAAATTAAAGGCTGCTGCCAGGGGGTGCCTTTGGGGTTTTACTTGTAAATCTGATTAGCAGTTTTAAAGTTATGGGGTTGTGAAAAAACCCATGTTAGCCTATAGAGAAGGGTAAGGCTGCTTTGAAAAGGAGCACTGCTCACCATCTCTTCTCCTGTCTTTCCCTTCCCTGAGCAGGACTCAGAGCAATTGTGCCTGGGGGTTTGGGGACACAAGGGAGCAAGGGCAGGGAGTGCTTTGGGTGTGGAGGGCAAGGAAGTGAGGACAGGGGGTGCTTTGGGTGGGTTGGGGAAGTGAAGCAAGGGCAGGGGGTGCTTTGGGTATGGGGGCAAGGAAGCGAAGACAGGGGAGCTCTTTGAGTGTGGGNGGAGGGTGTGTGCAGTGCAAGGGATGCTCGTGAAGCCCCCGTCATGGACTGCCTTAAGGATATTGGCCACGTTGTCTGTGACCACACACCCCTTGGTGAAGGCCGCACCTGGCGTGAGGCACTGACGTGAGGCACTCCCTCACCATGGTGGCCAGGGCTGCCTCGAGGTTCCTCGCAGTGTGGGAGCTGTCCATAACATGGGCCTGAAGCAGGGCTCACCTATACCCTGCTTCAGGTCCCCTCCTGCCACTGCCAAGCGCTGCCTCTGAGTCCTGCCACCAGTGTGCCATCATCGCCAGGTACGCATGCTGGGCATTTCTGGTGGACCACAGGTCCATCGTAAAGTGGACCGTGGCCTCCCCAGTCCCTGCAAACTGCTCCCTCAACCGCTCCTTCAAAGCCCTGTAGAGCTGTGGGACCACAGTCCGACTCAGGCGAAGCGGGAAGGCAGCTTAAAGTTGCAGGCCAGGAACCCAATCAGCCACTGGAAGCCCTTGTCCTCCACAATGGACAAGGGCTGGCCATCCAGGCCAATCATCTCAGCCACCATGCGCTTGCCTTTCTCCTGGAAGCCTGTGCCATGGCACCCTGCCGATGGCCTTGACATCCCCCCACCCCATCTCCTCCATGGTGGACTGGCGGCGCTACTGGGGAGGCTCCTGCTGTTGTTCTGCCCCCCATACTGCTTCTGCTTGTAGAGGCAGCAGCAGTTGGTGCAGGACACTGGCCCACTGAATGGGCCGGGCGACTGGCTGCTGGAGTCGGGAACCCACTTGCATCCACTTCGCCTGCCTTCCTGCTCAGCAACACAGCACTGTGGCATGCCTTGAGGTGCCTGGCCATTGCAGTTGTGCCAAGGTTGGCAAGCACCTGTCCGCGCTTCACCACCTTTTTGCACAGCATGCACTGCAACTCTCTGGGATCATCTTCCCGCACCAGCTAAAAATGATCCCAGACAGAGGATTTCCCCCCCCCCTCCTGCTGCCTTCTTGCCCGACCCGGCGGACGCGCTCCTGGGAGAGGGAGAACTTGGTGGCACTGGTGATGCAGCTCTGGGAGGAGGGTCAGACATCGTCTCGTGTACATAGATCTCCTCTGCACCACTAGTGTCACTGACTGCCTCTTCCTCACTGTCCCCAGTGACCACGGTGATGTCCTGTGAAGGGGAGTACTGTGACCCAGAGGCTAGACTGCCCATGCCCGCCATGCTGCTGGCACTCTCCCTGCTCCAGCACCACCCACAGCAGAGACAGATGCAGCCTGAGCCTCAAGTCCTGCGGGCCTTCCAGTGCCCTGCATGTCAGTGGAGGGCACTGCCAGGAGGCATTGCAGAGCAGCCTGGTGCCCTGCTGATTTTGGGAGAAGATGATGCCCTCTGCCTCTGGCTACTGCTGCTGTCTGCTGCTGCTCCCCGTGCATGGCCCCGCCCACCTCTAGCACGTACCCCATTGCCTCCTCTATGGGCAGCAGATCGGCCTCTCCTTCCCTTCTCCATTTCTCCCACAAAAATAATGTTTTTAATTATATATTTTTTTTTATTGATTTTTTTTAATCTAATATTATATATATCTATATCTACACTAAATGTAACCACTATAACTCATAACTATTCTAAATGCTATGAATGGATTAAGTAGCTCCNAAGGGAACGAGGGCAGGGGGTGCTTTGGGTTTGGGGGAGACATGAAAGCGAGGGCAGAGGGGTGTTTTGGGTGTGGGGGAGGCAAGGGAGTGATGGTGGGGGCAAGGGATTGAGGTCATGGTACGCTTTGGGTGTGGGGGAGGCAAGGGACCAAGAACAGGGGACACTTTGGGTGTGGTGGTAAAAGGGCAAGGGCCGGGAAGCAAGGGACCGAGGCAACTTGGGTGTGGTGGAGGCAAGGGAGCAAGGGCAGGGAGGCAAGGAAACAAGGGTCGGGGTGCTTTGGGTTTTGAGGGGCAGGGGAGCTGGGGCAGTGGGGCCCTTTGGGTGGAGGGAAAGGGAGCGAGGGCAGAGGGGCACTTTGGGTGTGGTGGGGCGAGGGAAGGGGGTGCTTTGGGTGTGGGGGCAAGGGCAGGAGGTGCTTTGGGTGTGGGGGAGGCAGAGGGTAGGAGGGCACTTTGGGTGGGGAGGGCAAAGGAGTGAGGGCAGGGGTGAGCACTTTGGGTGAGGGGGTGCTTTGTATTTAACAAAAAAAATTGGATCTTCCATAGTCAAAAGACCTCCAGTTTACGAGACCAGTTGAGGCTCTTGCAAATTCAATCATGCACTAAAAAGCATGGAAATTGCAAGTTAAGGCTCCCACCCTAACATCCGTGCCATGTTAGCAGTAAAGACATTGTACAGTCTCACATATTGTGCTCACTTACAACTTAGGCTCCATGAACCCACACTTTGACTTAATCTTTCAGCCCCCATCCTCTTCCTCTGCAGGTTGGGGGCAACACTGAAGCTTAGTTTTAGTTTTATTTATTTTTAAAAAAAACTTCATTTTGGGGGGAGGGGATCATAAATTACTCTACAATTTTCATTTACTTTAAAAAAAATAATTTTAAAAATCACTGCATCAGTGCCATTTTGGAAAGGCATTTTGTGCATGCCCAGTGATTTATTCAATTATTATTATTTTGAATAAAATAAAACAAAAAATAAAAACAAAAACAAATGAAATCAAACAAATATCATTTGCTTATTAATTTGTTTTCATTACCGACAACAACAAATGGGGTTCCATTCATTTTTGTAATTATTTAAAATTATATGAATTACACACCCCTAGTAAATAAGCACAATCTAGAAAACTTCTGGTACTTTACAAGCCTGTGTGTCCTGGAAGCTTGTATGATCTTGCAGAAGTTGGTTCAATAAAAGATGCCCTCTGAATTAGCTTGTCACCATCTCTTATGTTTGGGTCCAACACGAAAATCACACTGTCAAGACATTTCCAAAGAGGGTTTTTTCCTCAAGGCCTTAGCTGAGTTGGCTCTAAGCTGAGTTAGTTAAAAGAATGAAATAAGGAAAAGACTACATTTGAAACAGGACAAGTAAACACAGAATGAAGGGGAGAAGAAATGGTGACAGTAGCAACAGAAATGGAAAAGGCAGGGAGAAGAAGATAAAGTGTTCACATCTGACTCAGGACTTCACTGATCCTTAATGTTGTTTTCTAGTGACACATTTATTTAGCACTCTCTGCCTACTGTGCTACCATACGCAAAGCATGTGTTGGTTGGACATGCTGTAATGAGCTGAATGATGGATTTTGAGGGTAAATTGTTTGGGTTCCTCAGCGATTGTCACTCTGTTGTGATGTATATTCACAGAGAACATGTTTGTTTGCCTATTGAGGGGGAGGAAAGGGAAGAGGAGAGAAAATCAATTTGGACATGATGGCTTACACTGCTAATTTTACTAAGTGACTTAATAGTTCCTGTAAATTCTTCTGACACCCACATGCCCCTTTGGAAAGCAGGATGATTGACTTGATGGTAGTACACACCATGCAGCCAAATGACACATTTTCCCTCTTGCTATCAGTGATATCCTCAAGTGAGCAGTGCAAAATGTGCTGAGTGTACAATCAACTTGACCTAGTCGCTAACAGGATAGGTCTGGGAGCCAGGAACTCCCAAGTCTAATTCCTGCATCTTCCACTGACTGACGTGCCCTTGGGAACGTCACTTAACCTCTCTGAGAGCCTGATCCAACTCCATGTAACTCGGCTGGAATCTTGCCAAATCAGGCCTTGACTCATCTAAAAATGGCTAATTTAGTGAGGATTAGCTATTTTTATTAAATCCTGTGAACATGTAAAACATCTAAGTGTTAAGCACTGGGACAAATCCCTGGCTATATAGGACTTCACATTCATCCCTCTAATGCATAGCCAGGACTGCTCATTATTTTATTATTCGGTGGGGAAATAAAACTCTGCTCCAGCTCCAAAAGCAGAGGACCCCAATTCACACAATGCTTTTAAAGTGGGTAGTGGCACCCATCCACATTCTCGGGATGGGCGAACAGATCGTGGTTCGGGTTTGGCCTTTCGGTTTGGCCGCATTCGGTTCATGTGTTCGGATTCGGCTGGTCGGGTGGATCGCCGAGTTCACGTTCGGTCCGGCCGCGTTCGGTTCGTGTATTCAGGTTCGGCTGTTCGGGTGTCGGCCGTTCGGGAGGCTTGCCGAGATCGTATTGGGCATTCGGCATTGGCATTTGACGTTCGGCCTAAAAATATCACGAGCGCGCGGGAAGCCGGAAATCGCGCCGGAAACTGGAAATTCATGTGCGTCTGGATCTGTGAGGTGAGAGAGTGTGTGTTTGATTCGGTGGCTGCTTGGTTTGTGTGTTTTGGCTGTGATTGTGTTGGGTTTGGCTGTGCTGTGTGTTTTTGGTGGTTGGTGTGTGTTGTGGGTGACTGTTGGTGTGTGGTTTTTTTGGAAAAAAATAATAATAATGAAGAAGGCTGTTCACATCCTCCGGCTGGGGGCACATTTGCCAGTGGAGGAGGAGGAGGAGGAACAGGTGGAGGCTGCTGCCCCTGCTACACCTCCCGTGGCACCGGTGGCACTGGCTTCC
>QEPC01005263.1:104817-117261 GCA_003113815.1 Sphenodon punctatus
CCAGCCCCAAACCTCCCATTTGGAAAGTTATGTGACTATGTAAAGTTACATGTCTTTTATTCATTCACTCCATGTGGAGGATTTTGCACAGTGGTATGGACAATTGTGTGCCTTTTATCATACCACAACATATGAGTAGTGTTTGGAAATGTTAATATGATGAATACACTCTAAATATTTCTGGAGTGTCTCACAAGATTGCCCATGTGTTTTGGGACACCTTTTGAGATCTTTTGTGAGTGTCCCACAACTCAGGGTATTTTCAGATGTTACGAGATCACGCTCAACCACAGTGAACCACGCTCAATTCCGCGGCGGGGCCAAAGAGCCCTGAATGTTTGTTCAGCACCTGCCAGATGTTCACCATGCTCAATACCCACATGGGGTCAATTTCAACCACGTTTCCTGGGCTAGCCAGGGGAATATCCCGGGAAGCGTGGTCAAAGAGATCCCCACTGGGAACCAACAAAAAGTAACATCTGGACACCAATCACCCGATGGAACCAAAGGAAACAATCCCCAGCCGTGGACAATACATGCAGCGTCTCTGCCAGGCAACCAGCAACAACACAACCACCGGAGGGAGATTTAAAGGGAAATCTGCAGCATGCAAGCGTGGCGGTATAATGAATTAGAAAGGGGGTTCAACTGCTTCTTTTTACCTGGGGTGTTCCCGCAGAGAAATTCTGCTGTTTCCCTGTCCCAGAGGGGTCCAGCGCTTGTGAGTCCCAACCAGATGTCTCTGTCCAAGAGAGGCAACTGCAAATATAACCAGCTCTCTCTGTCCTGGAGAGATTTTAGCTGGATATATTATACAAGAGAGAGAGAGCGAGAGAGAGAGAGAGAGAGAGAGAGCAGGTCCCTTTCAATTCTCAGGATCTTAGTGGAAATACTACTGTTTGAGAGGGGGGAATTACTCCTCTTCTGTTTCAATAATAAGTCTTTTATTCAATTAAATAGACATTTATTCAATAATATCAAAGCAATTAGCATACCAATTACCAAAGAGACACTTGCATTCACATTTGCACCCATCTACCCTTGTCTACCCAAAAATACATACAAAGCACATATTCTTACGTGATTAAAGGCTGATGACCTGGCTCCAGAGGAAAGCAGTCAGGGGGCCAAAACAATGCTGTTGGAGGATTCCCTAGATAGAGGAGTCCCCAAAAAGGGCGCATCCACTGACCTCAGCGGCACTCTGATAAGAGCTAGCGTTGATTACCGTGGAAGGCAAGGAACTAATCCAGAGTCAAACCTTATATTCTGTGGCTGTCTTATGATTATCCAGAGTGCGGGGTTGTCAGTACTAAGCTTGTGGCGTGCTCCCATTGGTTGCCCCAAATCTGGGGTACCTTCTTGCTTAGTCATGATGTGAGGTTTGTTCTGACCAGGAAAGTCAGGCCCCCCCTCCTCCCTCCGGAGGTGGGGATCACAGCTCCCTGGCCCTGAATTAGCCGGCACATCCTTCTAGGAGTCATATATATTTGTCTGATAAGGCCACACTCTTGCTTGTTCAGCTCGACTTCTGTTATCAGCTCCTGACCTTCTAGTATAGGGTAGTTTCAGACGATACGTGGGCCGTTGGCCCCGTACCGCTCCAACGGCTTCGTTCCCCGCCGGGGTCACCCCGTAACGGCACAACAGACGTGCCGGGGGGATCCTGGTGGGGAAAGTGGGAGGGGCCGGGGCCGCGCGGCGCAATGTGTGGCCATGCGGCCCCACCCCCTCCACGCACCCCGCCACCCGCCCTCCGAGGAGACGGGCAGGCGGCGGGGCCAATGCGGCCGCCGCGGCCGGCCGATCATGCCATGGCCCGGGATCCCGCCGGGGATCCCGGGCCGTGGCACGTGGCCAGATGTTACTTTTCCTTGGCCACGGCCCGGGGTCCGTCTGACCACGCTTCCCAGGACCTTCCCCCGGCTAGCCCGGGAAGCGTGGTTCAAACGAACCCCATGTGGGGATTGACCGTGGCCAACATCTGGCGCGCCGCGAACAGACGTACGGGACACGGTGACCACAGGTGGGTATTCACCGTGGTTCACCGTGTTCATGTAACGTCTGAAATCACCCATAGTTCCTCCATGTTTTCTGTAAATTATCAACATAGGTTGTTTGGGGAACAAGAGATCCTGCTCACTTCTCCAGCATCATTTCTTCTCTCTCCGACCAGTTACTGATTATTCTTACTAATACTTTTGTTCTTCAAATCAAATGCATTAACACATGTGCGTAATAGTATCTTGCCTAATTTCTAGCATTCTATATAATTCTAAATAGCAGTCCCAATGGCCCATAAAAGTTACATTCCAAGTGTTATAGCTCCAGTGTGTGCTCTTGGTTACATTTTAACACAATGATGGGTACAATTACATCCAGTGTATATTGCTGTCACATTTGTGTCAAAGAAGCACTTTTGGTTTAATTACACAGAGTTAGTTACAACAACCTATGTATACTCCAGCATGTTTGTCAGAGAGGCATGTTTTGTTTGGTTACAATTTAACACAGAGTGGCCCACTTGAATCAAAAGCATTTCCTGATTCAGCACATTGGAGCAGGGAAATTAATATCTTAGTTAGGCCAAAAATCAGATCAATTTCTAACAGCGGGATGGAGCAAGGAGGGAGGTGGAAGAGAGTGGCAGGAGAGAAAGCGACGGTGGAGGAGGAGGAGGAAGGGGCAGCGGTGGAGGGAGCGCAGGTGGAGGAGGGTGTGCTTGTCCATCCTGAAGTGGGCCCTCCAGGCTGGCTCTTCCTGCTGGGCCGGTGCCCTAGCCCACCACATCTGTGGGCACTCTGTGACCCATAGGCATCTGTCAATGGGCATAGTGAGCAGGGCTGCCTGGGGCATGATCTCCCTTGCCCACAGGAGGCACCTGGCAGCCTCATGGAGCGCTGAGGGCCAGGTCTGGCTCCGGCTCACAGCCTGCCAATCTGCCCCGGAGACCCTCTGAGCCCTGAGGTGAGCACAGGCTCTCCTGCACCCATGGTGTGCTCTGTGGGCCTTGCAGCTCTCCAGGCCAGGGAAACCTGCAGCCAAACGGCCAGGTGCACCTCCGCGGTAAGGAGGCACAGCTGCTCTGTGTAGTCACAGACCCACTTGGCTGCGACCGCAAGGTGCATCCAATAGGCGACTGCCCTGTCCCACTGCATGGTGGTGGGGCCCCAGGGGGGGGAGATGAACTGTTATACAGGGCCTCTGATGGCAGGGCTGGCTGGGGGGCGGGCCCCTAGCCGGGCACCCCCCCATGGGGGTCCGGGGTATGATTGCGTGCAATTGGGTACACCTGCAGGCAGCACACTGGGCCTTGCTCCTGCACCCCCGTCCCCCACTGTTTGCTACAACTTGGCCTTGGAGGTCCAATTAGCTGGACTGTGTGTGCTATTGTGTTATGCAGCTGTGCTAGGTCCTCACCCCATGCCTCGCTCTGTTATGCAACACTGTTGCTGCCTGTGGCCTGTTGTCCTGTCCCTGGGACCCACCGGGGTCCCCCCCAGGACCGTGAGGGTATGTTGGCCCCTCTGTCCTTGGTGCTTTTCTCCCTGTCTCTCTGGACCATGGCTGGTTGTCCATCCACAGGGCTCCCGCTTCCCGGCCTCCATGGGGGCCCCCATATCTGGACCTTCCACGAGACCATGTCTCTGTGCGACCTGTGGCACACACCGGCCGTGCAGCTGCTCCTGGGCAGCCCTGCCAGCCATGCGGGTGCCTTTGCGAGCTTGAGCTCTGGAGTTCGCTACTTTGGCTATGAGGCGAGCGCTCATGATTGCCAACTACATGCGGACACCCTGGGGCCGTTCACTTCCCCGATGGGCACCTCCCGGACAAGCGGTGTACTCATGTGCCCTGGTCCAGAGCTGAGACCGCGTCTGCGCTGAGTGTGTGCGGCCTGGGCGCCTTCACGCTATGCCTTGCTGAGGGGGGCCCTCCCTTGGCCGTGTCCTACTTTGCCTGTGTTCACGGGGCGCATGGGTACCAGTGCACCCATGGGACTGCTGGAGCTGGGACAGCTTCCTTGGCCCCCTTCTGCTGACTGCTGTGTGGTGGAGCCTTCCACGGTGGAGCTGTCAGCCCTGATGGGGGCGTGGTCCCAGTCGGATGTGCAGTTGGGGCTGTCCCTGCAGGACCCCTTCGAGGCCTACTACCTGATAGCCCACCACATGTCCGTGTTGGGGTACTTCCGGGGCTTGATTCATTGGCCCCACGTGGTTCACCGAGCAGGGCACCCATTCCCAGGGCCCGCGGTGGCCCCCAGCAGCGGCCTGTGAGTCCCGGTGTTCCTCCCAGTCCCCCGGTGTCTTACCCTTGTGTGGGCTCTTGCCCCTGTCCGGGGGGGCCCATCTCTGATGGCTGCTCCCTCCCTGATGTGCCTGCCTTGCTGAGGTGTCACCTGCTTCCCGAGGTGTTGCTGCCCCTGCCTGTGACCCCGGGCCCCCTCCAATCCCCACCCCCTGGTCAGCCTGCATAACCGGGGTTCCCCTCCAGTGTTGCCCTCCCTGGTGCCTGGGTGCAGCGCTCTGCATAGCCTCAGTGACCCGGCTGTGTCCAGCGACCTGTCCCCACCCACCAGCGCTGCCACCTGCTGCCTGCACCCCCCTCTCCTCTGTGCTTGTGTGACCTGGGGGTTCACTGGACTGGCCCTCAGTGCCTCCTCTGGGGGGGTGCATCCTTGGACCTGCAGCACTCTGAAGAGACATTGGGTATTTTCAGACGTTATGAGATCATGCTCAACCACAGTGAACCACAGTCAATCCCGCGGTGCAGCCAAAGCGCCCTGAACGTCTGTTTCGCGGGCGCCAGATGTTCACCACGGTCAATACCCACATGGGTTAAAATCAACCACGCTTCCGGAGCTCCCCCCTGGACCATCTCCGAAAGCATGGTCAAAGAGATTCCTGATGGGAACCAACAAAAAGTAACATCTGGCCGGCAACCACCAGCCAGAATCAAAGGAAATGAATCCCATCCGGGGACAACACATGCAGCGTCACTGCCAGGCAACTAACAACAACACAGGCTGGGGAAGGAGACTTAAAGGGCACACAGCAGCAGCCGGGACGAGCCACCCTGGCACCTTCCGGGTGCTTTGACCACGGCCTGGCCAGGGATCGGCATAACATCTGCTGGGGAAGGAGACTTAAAGGGCACACAGCAGCAGCCGGGACGAGCCACCCCGGCACCTTCCGGGTGCTTTGACCACGGCCTGGCCAGGGATCGGCATAACATCTGTTGCACTGCCCCGGGCTATGGTCTGCCGGTCCGATTCCCTGCCGTGGTCTAGGTCCCATCACATCTGTTTGGAGCTTCTTTTGACCACGGGGTGGTGGTGTTCAGTTCACCCCTGCCGGGAATCCGCTGTGGTGAATCGGGACTGCGTAACATCTGAAATCACCCATTGTTGTTCAGGGGTCTGATCCATCAGAGATGAAGCTCTCCAACTATTAGAGTAGCGGGACTCCCATTGTCACTGCAAATGCCACTCTCCCCACACTCCTTGGGGAGCTGTACCATTTGTGGGAGGGGGAAAGTAAACAAAAAAAAAGTCTCACTACAAACATTCAGTTTACAACATACGTGCCTTCATGCCCTTATCTCTGCTCCCTTACCCTGAGCTCAATTTTTCAGTACTTGGGGACAGGGGAAGACACTGAATCCAGGACCCAGATCCAGAAATCCCCGCCCCCCCCAAAGTGAAAAGAATATCTAAAATGAAATCTAACAGTTTCAAAAAATGTTAAAGGCAGAACCATTTCCAAAACAAAAAAACTTTCCTCTTAAAAAACATTTTAAAAAATACATTTTACCCTAACTTAAACTCCAAAAAAAATATTAATTACAATTCTAATTAAAAAAAATTTAACATACATTGCGACAAAAATTAAACATCAAAAAGCATAGAAATTATTTACAGATTTTCTATCTATATTTCATAATTTTCCATCAACATTAAGGAAAGATATGTACTTACTTTATTACCATACCTACTTACTCTTACTAATATTTACCAATAAGTAAACTATCACATTATTTCTTTAAAGGTCATTTATTTATTAGCATAAGTTCCCTATGAAATTTTTTTCAAACTGCCTTAACTTTACACGGGATCTTGGGGTCAGACTGACCCCACAGAGCACCAAAAACATTAAAATATGTTAATTAATAGCTCTTCAAGTTTGAACTTTTAGGACATTGTCACCGGCACCTCTGGACATAACATACTAAATTTCAGCCTGATACCTTACTGTTTGTCTCCTATGACCAAAAAGGTACCATTTTGCAAACAGACCCCAGGTTTCCATAGAGTTTTCCTATTGGGGTCCAAATGGACCCCAGCCAATGCAATTCAATAGGGGTCCAAATGGACCCCAGCTTAAAATAAACCAAATAAATAGTTTTCAAGGACCATTCAGATAGCAAGGAGACATGGAACTCAAGGCCACTTCTGACTGGCAGCAGCAATGAAAATTAACCCCTTCACTGCTATTATCTTGTGCCTTTGTATCATGGTTTTCCCATAGGGGTCTAAATGTACCCCAAGACCTGGAGAGTGCAATTTTTTTAAGCCCGATGTTATTCAGTGTTTTCTTCCTTTTTAGGTTTAGATTAGTTACAAAATAAATGTTTAGTGTTTGTTCAATCAATGTTCTGTATTTTAAATAAAATTTACAGTTTTTACCAAGGAAAAATAATTTTTGGGTCATTGGCTATGTTTGGGTGAAAACAATCCCCATAAAACACTCTCTCGTATGATTCTGTGTGTCTGTGTGCTTCCAGGGCTTAGTTTGAAGGTTTTTGACATTTTGGGACACAGACTATGTTTTGGGGGTAAAATAGACCCCACCAACAATGGGTTTTCCCATATGGGGTCCATATATACTCCAAGACCTGGTGAGTGCAATTTTTTTTAAGTCTGAAGGTAAAGGCTTTCCTTTTGCACAGAATTGCATTGTATACTACCAATAGTATAAAGTTCTCTACACTAAATAGGCCCTTTTTACACGGACGGGGTGGGTGGTGGAATGGGTGTTTTGCTGCAGTGGGTGGGGGTGGGGGGTGTCCCTTTACACAGACACACAGCCACCTCTACCCACGAAACCTCCTTCAGTTTCCGGAGGGCTCCGTGAGTGAAGGTGGGTGGGTGATGGGTGGAAGTGGGTGTTGCACGGGTGCATGCATGCACTCCCACCCATCCTGCTCAGTGTTCACACAGACAAACACTGAGCGAACACCCATCCCCCCACTCACCGCCGACCATTTACATGGACACACACACACCCAAATACCAAGGGGGGCGGGTCCGTGTAAAAACGGCCATTGTCAAGATTTGTATAAAGTGTATACGGTTTCTATACATGTAAAGGACAGAGTTAAGACAGTTTGAAAAAAAATTCATAGGCATCTTATACTAATAAATAAATTACCCTTAATAATGTGATAGTTTACTTATTGGTAAATATTAATAATAGTAAGTAGGTATGGTAATAAAGTAAGTACATATCTTCCCTTAATGTTGATGGCAAATTATGGAATATAGATAGAAAATCTGTAAATAATTTCCATGCTTTTTGGCATTTAATTTTTGTTGTAATGTATGTTTAAAAAAATGTTAATTGTAATTGTAATTAATTTTCATGATTTTTGGAGTTTATGTTAGAGTAAAATGTATTTTTTGAAATGTTTTTTAAGAGGAAAGTTTTTTATTTTGGAAATGGTTCTGCCTTTAACATTTTTTGAAACCATAGGGCTTTTTGTTTTAGATATTCCCTATGATAGATAGAGATGAAATTTGGGGCTGACCTGGTTTTATTTGCCCAGATCCAATATTCCAACTCACTGATGTCTTTCAAAACAGACTAAGTAGTAGAGCTGAAAAAGGGTACCCACAAACAGGTAATCCATCAAATTTCTGATACCCAAATCGACCCACCAACATCAGGTACCTATCAGTACCCAATTGCAACCTGATTTGGGTACCCAAAGGCCTGGAATGTTGACTTCTGGTCTCAGGATGTCAACTTCAAGTACTGATTTTTTTTTACTTTTTCAGCAATGGGCTGACTTCTAACACCTATTTATCGGTTTTCTGTCAACATCCGGTCCCAGAAACCTGCTTCCAGTCCCAATCTTTTTTTACTTCTTTTTTTAAATTATGGACTTCTAACACTTATTTATCAGTTTTCCATCCCAGAAAATCAACTTTCTGTCCTGGAAAGGCAACTTCAAGTCACATTTTTTTTTATTTTCTTGCCAATTTAAGAACCCTTTCTTCTCTAATAAGGATCTGTTTGGAAATACATATTACAGCACAGAGATTCACAAAGAGAGTTCTAAGAAGCAGCAGGTTTTTCCAGGTGATGGTACAGAAAGAAAAATTGTAAGAAAATCTAATTTATTTTTTGTCAGAGTTAGGGGGAGTATAGCCCACTGGGCCTTTATATTTGTATGCACCACTTTCCCAGTGAAGCACACCATACACAGTACCGTATAAAGCAGGGATCATGAATATTAGATTAGTCTGGACTTGCATGGGAATTTAAAATGCATTGGTTCTAGTCACAACTGATTTCTTCCAGAAAATGGGTATTGGTTCCACCAAAAACAAAATACTTAATAGATTAAATGCACTGCTTTAACCACTGTATATTAAAGTGATAAATATACTGATGCTATCGAGCTCTCGCAGTGGTTGTTTCAATAAAATTGTCATTGTTTCACTTAAAATGGGTACAACCTCTAGAACGAATTGGCTGGGATTCATATGAATTGGTTCAGAAAATTTTCAGTTCCTGTTTTTGTAAAGTAACAAACTGTCACTGATAAAGTCTAGTCTCTAGACATTCAGATTCATAAATCCATACAGAGTGAATCAGAAGGATGGGGTAGGGGAAGAGAGAATGTCATTTATATGCTTCTCAAAAGTTTTTAAGGCAGATTTTCTTTCTCCATTTTAAAAATGTTCTGGATTAATATCATTAGCAAGTTGGGTATTCTATTTGTCTCGGGTATTCTATTTGTCTCGTATGTCTCGGACTCTGATCTAGCCATGATTGTCCAATGCTTTTACGTGGGGCTACCTCTGGTGCTAGTTCGGAAGCTGCAGTTGGTGCAGAATGTGACAGCTCGTCTCTTACGGGGATGGGCCAATGCGAGCATATTACACCAGTGCTTCACTCTCTGCACTGGCTGCTGATAGTCTTCCGGGCCCAATTCAAGGTGTTGGTGTTGACCTTTAAAGTCCTGAATGGCCTGGGCCCCGCCTACCTGTGGGACCGCCTCACCCTTTGAGCCCTGGATCGGCCCCTGTGGTCGGTCAGGGGCACCCTCCTCGAGATCCCCCAGGTTTCTCGGGTATCGACCTTGCAGAGGGCGTTCTCTGTGACTGCACCACAGATGTGGAACTCCCTCCTGTTGGAGGTCCACCTGATCACCAACCTCCCCTCTTTCCATAGACAATGTAAGACCTGGCTGTTCTGCCATGCTTTTCCTGAGGGAGAGGGGGTGGGTGGGTTGGGTTAGGGTGGGGGGGATGTTTTTATATTGTGTTTTAATAGTGTTTAAAATTATATTATTGCTGCTTTGAATTGTTTTAGTATGTTGTTAGCCGCCCCGAGATGCTTGTAGCAGGAGGGGGAGGCATATAAATTTTATTATAAATAAATAAATACATTTGTTCAGTTATAGGATTGGCTGTGCAAATTATCATACTCTCCTGTCAATGAGCCTTCACCTAAAACTAACATCTTAAGATTGTCTAAGCACCAACTCATTCTGGTTGGTTAAGGCCTCAAAGGAGACACTGGGACTGGGGTTGGGTGGGGTAGTTAACACCTCCCTTCTGGAGGTGAGAGTCCTGGACTGCCTTAAGGAGGCTGTCATTCAGCCCCTCTTCAAGAAACCATCTCTTGATGTGGATGCTCTGGCAAGTTACCAGCCTGTCTCTAACCTTCTCTTTTTAGGAAAGGTTATTGAACAGGTGGTGGCCTGGTTGCAGCAGGCACATTTGGACCGCACCGGTTTTCTTGATCCCACACAGTCAGGCTTTCTTCCAAATCACAGCATGGAGACGGCGTTGGTGGCCTTGGTCAACGACTTCCTAGTAGAGTTGTATAGGGGTCATATGACCCTACTAGCTCTACTGGATCTATCAGCAGCTTTTGATACCATGGACCATGAGATGCTGGCGACTCGCCTGCGGAACCTGGCTGGGGTAGACAGAACCGTTATACAACAGTTCTGTTCTTACCTCACCGAGAGGTCACAGCAGGTGGTCCTAGGGGACTGCGCGTTGTCCCCTGGGGCTCTCTCATGTGGGGTCCCATAGGGTTCCATTGTTTCCTCTCTTGTTCAACGTGTATATGAAGCCACTTGGGGAGGTTGTGTGCAACTGAGGAGTGCATTATCATGAATATGCAGACAACCCCCAGCTGTATTTCACTTTTTCATCTGACCCAGGCCCTGACGTCTCCTTGCTGTCCTGGTATCTGGTCGCTGGGGGGGATTGGATGAGGTTGAGCTAATTGAAGCTCAATCCCAGTAAAATTGAGGTGATGTTGGTGGGTGGGATCGATGATCTAGGAGAAGGGAATACTTCTGTCATTGGGGGTGTTTGCCCTCCATTGGTTCCATCTGTGTGGAGTCTGGGGGTGCTCCTGGACTCCACAGCTATGCCTATATTCCCAGGTGTTGACTGTAGCCAGAGAGGTGTCTTTTGCCAGCTACATTTGGTGAGAAGGCTCTGCCCATATGTCTCAGACACAGGCCTCAGTACCCTCATCCATGCATTTGCTAGACTATTGCAATGCACTCTATGTGATGATGATCCTGGTGATGGTTTGGAAGCTGAATTTGGTGCAGAATGCAGCAGTCTTTCTCCTTATGGGGACAGGCCACAAAAAGCACATTATACCAGTGCTCTGAGTATTGCACTGGCTGCCTATCATCTTCTGGGCCCAATTCAAGGTGCAGGTTTTAATCTTCAAGCCCCTAAACGGCCTGGGCCCTGCTTACCTGAAGGATCCCTCTGGACCCCTGTGATCATCTGGAAGCATCCTCCTGGAGGTTCCACATTTCCAGCGGGTCAGAACAGAAAAGCGGGCGTTCCTGTCGGCCACACAGTCACTATGGAATGCCCTCCCGGCAGAGGTCCAGTTCAACCTGGATCTCCTTGCCTTCCAATGAAGCTGTAAGACCTGGCTCTTCCATCTGATGTTTGGTAGGGAGAAGGTGGGATAGGTTAGAGGGTTAGGTGGGGGTTGTCTCTGCACTGGTCACTTTGATTTTATGCCTTGCTACTGTGGTTTGATATTTGTATATTTCTTTTTTTAGTTCTGTATAGTAATCTAAATACTTTGGAGAAGACTTTAGAAAATAAGCCAAGAGAGGGAGCTATGCAGAGGCAGGAGGTTCTGCTCACTTGCTCTGCTCACTTCCCAATATACTGAGATTTACAGCCACAATTTCACTTGATGGACATGGCTGTACATCTATAATCCCTTTTTGCCCTTTTGCCTATAATCTATACAAATAGATTATAGGCAAAAGAGAAGTTTTCTTATGTTCAACATCTTTAAAATCATCTCTTTTTTTGTAATATTCACCAGAGCTTTAATTGTGAAAGTGTCTTCACATTATGGGTTGAGTTTGACAATTGGCAGTGCTTAAAGGTAATGCATTGAAACAGCGGTTTACAACCCAAAATTGATCAGCTCAGCCATTTTAAGCAAGGGGGATCAATACCCTCAGTTATCCCTCTTTAAGTGTTAATAAATGCTTTGAACAACAGGCATAGGCAAATAGGGGAGTGGTTCTTCCCCCACATCCTCCATGTAATTCTTTTCAAAGAGGTGCACATAATTGGGGTATGTGATGTGTGAACAAGGAAAGGGTGTTAAGTTAAATCTGTTGAAAACAAATAACCCCTAGCAGTGAACTATCCACCTAGTCATTCACTCTCTGGGCAGCCTGTCCCCTAGGCAAATACTCTGCAATGGAGATTATCACCAACAAATTAAACAACCTGAGGGAATTATCCCATTTGTGCAAAAATATCCCAGTAAGTCTGGACCACTTTTCTAGTAAATGGTGCAAATATATACTGTTACGGGTTTGAGGGTCCAACACCCCAGTTTCCTGGAGTAGGAAGGGGGACACTAGTCATCAAACTGATCTTTATCAGTTTGACAGGTCACGTGGGGTCCTACGTCAGCGGAAGTCCAGCCTTCGTGGGTCCGAAAGTCCCGCCTTGGGAGGGAAGTGACGTGGGTAAGCGGAAGTGATGCAAAAGGGGGTAATGCTTCTGGGTCAGGGAGGCAGGAACCAAAGGTTCCCACCCCCCTGACCCCGGAAGGTCCTTACGCTTGACTTTGGGGGATTCTGCTTGTGGGTCAGGGTGGCTGGAACCAAAGGTTCCAGCCTCCCTGAACCCACAAGGTCCTTTGA
>QEPC01005263.1:125538-139680 GCA_003113815.1 Sphenodon punctatus
TTGTGTGAGATATCTCAGGAGATTTCACACTGGGGCCAAGATCTCAGAGAGATATGAGTCCTGGCCCAAATCTTGCAAGATATCTCATGAGAATAATTTTTTATTCTCGTTTAAGTTTATATATATATATATATATTTTAAAATCACTGCATGTGCACAACATGTGCAGTCCTTTTCCAAAATGGTACTGGCAGCATTGCTGCCAATTTGGAAAAAGAGCAGCCATTCTGCATATGCATGGTGCTGTTCTTGCATGTGCAGAATGGCTGCCTTTTTCAAAATGGCAGTCATGCTGATAGCGCCATTTTGGAAAAGGACTCAGCATGTGCAGAATGGCCCCAGTGGCCTTTTTGCATATGCACAGTGATTTTGTTGTTGTTGTTGTTGTTTATTTGCCTCCTCCTCAGACGCTTCCCCCATTTGCCTGCAGACAAGCTGAGTGGGGGAGAGAACCAGCAGTGAGAACACTATAAAATCCCCCCCCCTTTTTTTTTTTGCAAGTGCGGAGAGAGGGCTGCTCTTGAGATCCTTACTTCTCTCTGTGAGAATCCAGGCAATTCTCAGTTCATTCTCATTTACAAGAATGAGCCGCGAATCCTGCTTCTTGTCAAGAAAAACAAGAATATTGAGATCCAGTTTCAGACCTTCCTGTGCCCTCCCTGGCACTATGCATCCCAGTATGATATCATTGCTGCTGCTAGGGCTCAAACTAGTTCTTGGTATTTTCTCATTTTTCAATGAGAATCACATTTTTGATGCATTCTGGAAAATGAAAGCAAAACAAGAAACAGGATGGATTCTCGTAAAAAAATGAGAAAATATTGAGAAAAATTAAAAATAAAAAAGGACTGCAGGACTTCTGTCCTCCTGTCTGGTGGCTACTAACTGCTCCCTGGCTTCTGCAGGAAGCCACGCTTGATCTCTGCATTCCCATCTATGCTGCACTCCACAGAGCTTAGCTGGGGCCCAACAGTAAATTATCTTAGTGGGGAGGAGAGTAGGGGAGACTTTTCCCAGCTGTGTGCAACACTTTACCTTGTTCCTCTTTCCAGGGGGACCAATATCAGGGCAGCACAGAGTGCAACCCTTACTGTGCCACTGCCCCTGTCTCCTCCAGAATCAGGCCCAATCTGACTCTGCTCAGATCTCACTCCAGTTGCTTCCTACCACCTGATAAGGCTGACTAACCTCACAGTGCAGCTTTCCCTTCCTGCTGGTGTCACACTGGTGCCCTGAAATATGGGACAAAAAGGCAATTTTTGGAGGAGAGGGGAGAGTTGGAATCCTGGAATAGGGCTAGAATAAAAGACTCTCTTTTAAAATGGGATATATGGTCACTCTAGCCAAAGGGGCTGTCATGCCCCTTTCTGACACAATGGGTAATTTCAGACGTTACGTTACCACGGTCAACCACCCGTGGTGGCCACGGTACCGTAACGTCTGTTGGGCCCAAAAGATATTCCCACTAGATGGTCACCCTGGAGGGGAATCTCTTTGACCATGATTCCAGCCCTCCGGCCGCCCAGAGCTCCAGAAGCATGGTCAAAGAGATTCCTGCCGGGGGTGAACACCCGGTGGGAATCTCTTTTGGGCCCAACAGATGTTACATTACCACAGTGGGATTCACCGTGGTTGACTGTGGTAACGTAATGTCTGTTACAGCCCCAGGGCCCAGAATCGGTGGACAGTACCAGCTGTTACCGCTGCCAATTCTGGCTTGTGGCCAATACCACTGGGGGCAGGCAGGCACAGCGGCCAAATTGGATATTGCGCCAGCCTGTCTCCCAGAGGGCTGGCAGCTGAGGGTGCATGGGGGAGTGGGGCTGTACAGCCACAGGGCCACATGTTGCATTGACCTGCCCCCTTCCCCGATTCCCCTCCAGAATCAGTCCCAAGAGCTTCCCCTACATCCGAGGGTGACACATCTTCAAATTCATCCCATAACACAGTACAAGATGGGGCTTCAACTGCCTCTGACTCACCTACTGTTGAAAATTTTGCATCAAAACCATTGTGGATTTGAGCGATTTCATCCACAAAAAAGCTGACAAACAAGTCACAGAAAACATTCAATAACTGAATCCAGGTGGAGGGAGGCCGGACTGACCAGCCCCCTCACCACCCGGAAAAGCTCAGCCAGACGGGACTTAGCGGACACAATGTGGGCAGCAAAGAAAACCTTCTTTGCTGCCCTCACTGCCATGGCATAAGTACGTAACCAGACTCTATGCCGCAATCCGTCAACTTCAGTACGAGAATGACACCACCATTGCTCTAACTGCCACCCTTCTCACTTCATCCGCCGCATCTCCTCCATATACCACAGGGACCTGCATTCAGGAGTGGATGCCTGGGAGCCACATGATTGATGGCCTCTGTCAACACAGAATTCCACAAGGAGTTTTGGGAGTCTGGAGAAGCATCGGTCCCTCCTATGGTCGGATGCTTGAAATCCCATCCCACCCCGACCCCGGATTGTGCCTCTGTCTGTTCAGTTTGATTAATTTTTCCTTGCAGAACCATACAATGTGCTGAAGATAATGCCCTGAAGACAGGAGCTCCACCACTGCCATGACAAGATAATGGCTGTTTTTACATGGATGGAGGTGGGTGGAGGGATGGGTGTTTGGCCACGTTGGGTGGAGGTGGATGGGTGTCCATTTACATGGTCCCCATGGGTGGAGATGGGTGGGTGATGGGTGTAGGTGGGTGTGCATCAAGAGCGCACATGTACAAACACCCACCGGCAGTGGTGTTTACACGGGCGCACAACTGGTGCACACCCATCCCCCCACCCACCACCAGTCATTTACATAAACACACATACCCCAACACCTGCCAGAACAGCAAGCGGGGGGGGCGGGGAATCCATGTAAAAATGGCCAATATTACCAAGTGTGCACTTTAGTAGTAGAAATGGTCAGGCAAGGCCTGAATTCCAGCAATCAGACAGATGATTTGCTTTGTTTAATTGGTTTATCATTATTTATTTATTTTATAATTTTATATCCCACCACCTCCTGCCTCCAGCAGCTCACATCATCCATAAATAATCAATAATTTAGCCGGTATGAAAACATCAGCCTTAAATCACATTGAATTTCTTAATTAAAAGCATAGATCAAGTAGGGTTTGCCATGTTGGTTCCAAATATAGACAATAGAGACAAAGAGATGAGAGTGGAGACTGATCAGGACTACTTAAATACCCTGGATTTAGCCTGGTTCATTGATAATCCTGTACTATCTGAAGACAAGGCAGATAATGAGAGCTTCTGTGGGCTTAGTTTCAGGGAGGTGGGGAGAGAAATTGCTGACTCAGCCTTTGACAGGACCCATCTGTCCTACACATCTATGGGAAAGGACCCATCCCTACAAGAGACTGAACTGGAAGAGCACAAGCTCCGAGGTCCACACAGAGCCCAGGACCGGGATGTAACAGGATGTAAATAAAGAAGGAAATGAACCAGGGACCCAGTTGAACTGTGTTAAGAATCACTGTACCTGTCAAGGGAGTAAAATAAGCCCCACTGTTACAAATCTGGTTTAGAATGTGGGTACCCTGAGGGACTTCTCCAAGAGTCCAGCTCTGGGTGTGGGTTAATAAAAGAGCAAGGAAGGAGAGTTTTGGTGTCTGGGACTGGTAGGCAAAAGGATAGAAGATGTCAGACAAATATGGCTCCATAACGTAAAGTTGCCTCACCTACAATGATTAGATTTTGGACTCACGGCACCAAGATGGCAGTATCAGGAGGTCCAAACAGGTCTTATCAGAAGAGTCCTGGATAATATGGGGATCTGAGTCACCAAATGCAGACTGAGATTAAGAACTTGTGCACTAGGGATGGGACACTGGAGAGAATACCAGATACTGAATTACCGGTATCGGATCTCCCCGGTATCGGAGTTACCGGTATTGGCATACTGGATTTTTAACATTGGCCGCATTACCAGTTTTTTTACATTGCAGCCATTGACTTCAATGGCCGTAATGTAAAAAAACCCGGTAAAGCAGCCAATATTAAAAATCCAGTATGCCGATACCAGTAAACAGCAGATTATTCCGATACACCTGATTATCAGGTGTTTTGGATTTATCCGATACTGATATTCCCACCCCTATTGTGCACCCACAATGAAAGGCTAGTCCAGGCAAATGAGAGTCTCTGTCGGGGGATAATAGCCCACCTCTGTGAATTGGAGAGGTAGCAAAGAACGTTCATGGAGATGTTTGCGAGAAGGTTGGGTAGAGAGTAAGTTGTGAATGCCTGAATTAAGTGACAAAGATGAAGGGTTGCAAGGGGGGTGGGGTGGGGTGACAGAGCCAGAAACCTTGAATAATGAAAAATATTTGGTAGGGGACTGAAGCCCTGGAAGAATAGGCTATAAAATGTTGGGTTGTAAGAAATAAGATGAGAGTCCCAGGGTTGGGAAATTTCATCTGGGAAAGGCAGTGCGGCCTGACTCCCACCCCAAATTATGTGCAGACTAGCTGGGGGAAAGGTAAAAAGTTGCTAGAGGTCACTGATATAAGGAGACTCCAGGGGAGGAGACTACTCCAGGAACCCCTAAAGACTGGTTTGTGGTTTACTATTAGTTGGGGGAAAGGTTCACCGGTATAAAGAGGTCTGAAGAAAGCCACTGAGGAGATTAAAAGAAGTTGTTTTACTAGACAGGAACTAAGTATATAAATGGAAAAGGGGCCACTGAGGTAAAAAGGGCCCAGAGGGAGGGGGGGTACCGTCAGGTACCTATGGACAAAAGAAGTAAGGGAGTTAAGGTTTTGTTTATAGTAGGGATACCATACCTCCCCTTTAACAGGGGACACTTATGAAAAATACATGTTTCAGGACTGCAATGGAACCAATGCAGCCCTGAAACATGTATTTTTCATAAGTGTCTACTGTTAAAGGAGACGTGTGGTAGCCCTAGTTTATTGGGGCAACAGGGTGTAGACAGAGGAGCTGGTAACCCTAATAAGAATAATCTTAAGAGGCTTGGGCTGGCTGTATGGGGATGGAGGAGGCAAGAACCCGAGTGACAGGGAGGCAATAGAGCCGGCCACTAGAATAGTGATGGGTTACAGGGTGCAGGTAGATGAGCTAGTAATCTTAATAGTGAACACTAAGAATGCAGAGAGCCAGATCAGCTAGCACTCCAGAACACCTTGCTAAGGAAGGATAAACCAGGTCTACTTAGGAGTAGCCCCGTCTTCAAAAGGGGGAGGGGTGTAGTTGAGCAAGCCTGGACCTTTAAAGGGGAATTCATGCTGGCTGAGAGAGAAAGGCTGAGCAGGTATGGTGAGGTGAGGGGGAGAAGCAGTTCCTAAAGCACTGCAGCTGGGCAGTCAGGGGAGAGGCATTCAAGTTAACAGTGCAGGAGCTGAGTGAAAGCTCCACAAGAGAGAGAGAACACTGCAGGAGCGGAGTTGGAGCTTGGCAAGAGAGAGAACACGTCAGGAGCTGAGTGGAAACTCTGTAGCACAACAATGCTCATCAAAAGATGGGGATGGAACTGTGCTTGAGTAGCAAAGTGCTTGCTCGAAGACAAGCTCTGAGGGATGATCCTGGAAGGACTGTACCCAGGATCAGGACAGTAGGAGGTACTGAGGTTTAATGAACTGAGTAAGAGGACTCAAGGGATAGGTACCTGACAGAGCCTACCATCAGGGTGTAACAGGATGTAAATAAATTAGGGACTAAATCACCACACCAGTCCAAGAAGTAAAATAAGCCCCACTGTTACAGTATGAATTACTGCTGCAGGTAGTTATCTCTGGAGGAGAAGGAAGGTTTAATAGAGATGCGCACGAGGAACCCCTGTTATTATTCATTTTCTGTTTTGATATTTAAAACTTTCATTTTCTTTTTCATAAATATCAAAATTTCATTTTTGTTTTTGCTTCCATTTTCGATTTGCATTGGTTTCAATGGAAAAATATTTTCAGCTGTATCTTTTTTGTTTTTCATTATTAATTAATATTATTATTATTATTATAAACATTTATATAGCGCCAGCCATGTGCCTGGCACTGTACAGAACATAGAAATAGACCGGTCCCTACCTGTGGCTTACAGTCTAAAAGACAAGGAGTGGGAGACAGGGAGAGGGGACAGTGGGAGAGACAGGGAAGAAGACAAACAAACATTCAGGCAGATGTGAAGTCTCAGGTGCGTGTACTTGGCTTGGTTACAATCAGGTTGGTTGCAACAGTCTGCAGAGAAGGGCAGACAGTAAGTATATGGGGAACGACTAGCAGGCATTGGGAAAGGCAGCGAGGAAAAAGTGGGTCTTGAGGAGGGATTTGAAGGAGCGGAGGGAGGGGACAAGGCGGATGTGGATAGGGAGGGAGTTCCAGGCATGGGGGGCAATGAGGGAGAAGCATCGAAGGCGGTTAGGTGAACAGGAGAAACAAGGGAGAGTGAGGGACAGGACAGAGGAAGAGCGGAGAGTGCGTGCAGGAGTGCGTAGGGAGATTAGGTCCGAGAGGTAAGGGGGAGCCTGGTTGTGGAGTGTTTTGAACGTGAGTACCAGGAGTTTAAACAGGATACATTCAGACAGGAAGGGGGAGCCAGTGAAGAGAGAAGAGGAGAGGCTGCACATGGTCGAAGTGACAGGCAGAGTGAATGACCTTGGCAGCAGAGTTTTGGATTGCGATAAGGGGGGACAGGTGAGAACGAGGGAGGCCAGCAAGGAGGAGGTTGCAGTAATCGAGGCGAGAGATAACCATGGCATGAACAAGGGTTTTGGCCAAGGAGGTAGAGAGAAAGGGGCGGATCCGAGCAATGTTATGGAGGGTGAATCAGCAGGATTTGGCAACAGAGTCAATGTAAGGTTTGTATGAAACTTGAATGAAGTGTACCTCCAGTAGAAGGCATTATATGTACCAAATTACAGAAAGCTTGGACAAAGGAATTCGATTTTATATGCAGTCTGATAATGTTATTTTGGAAAAATCTGCATATACATTCCTGGCTGTAACGTCTTTGTCTCCCATGTAATGTGGATGAAAATTGGCAAGATTACACCCCTCTCCAGGTTTATTATCTATGCCAATTTTCAGAAGGATTGAATAAAGGGTCCTGGTGACATAAGCAATTCACTTATAAATGTATGTCTGACTGTAACATCTTTGAAGTACATAACATTTTGCAGGACTGTATATCACACTTTCATGATCATCTCTGCCAAATATGAGAAAGATTTGATAAAGGGTCCCAAATTTATATGCCTGCACAGTATATGCAGAAAAGGAGCCTATGTCAGGGATTCTCTTACGTGTCACTGTGGTATAAGATCTGTTTGTGATGCCAATTGTCCAGCAGAAATGTCAACCAAATATCCTCGTTCTGTTCTGTTACCACTCAAAATTCTCTCCCCCACTTGTTACTGGGAAGTTGGAAACATCTATTTAGGAAAAAGTCAATAGAGATTATCTTGTGTCCTCTGTCACAGTGCTGCAGGATGTGATTGTGATGATAATTGCCCACCTAGATATGTAAACCATGTCTCCTGATTTCTGGGATGTTATCCCCAAAGTCCCAGTTCTGTCCCTTCTATACCTGCCTGAGGACTGCCCCCTATGCCCACCTCAAAGCCACCACCAATTAGTCCTGTAAAGCTGGAAGCATGTATTAATTGGCCAGTAAATGTGTCTGCTAGTCTGCTGAGTTGATCCCCATCATCCCTCCCTACAGTCTCCCTCCCCATGCCATGCCAGGTGCCTGCCTCTGACTGGCACTGCATGTGCTGCTATTTATCTGAATAATGGTCTTCAAAGTGACAACTTCAATTGCTTATAAATTGGGGCCCTTTATCAAATTGTCCTGTTTGTTAGAGATGACAGGGAAGGTGTGGGATATATTTAGCTCCTGTTCCCTGCATAGGCCCCCAGGCAGGTGATACAGGGATCGGGATTGGAGGAGCCCTTGGCATGGAGCTGTTCCTGTTAAGTGTGAGGTCTGTTGGTAATAAATCAACAACAATCCAGGAATTGATCCTGGATCAATCAGCTGACCTTGTATGTATTACAGAGACCTGACTGGACAATGAATCGGGACCAATACTGGCTGACCTTGTATGTATTACAGAGACCTGACTGGACAATGAATCGGGACCAATACTGGCTGACCTTGTTCCAGCTGGGTACTCTGTGCAGCACCAGCCTAGATCAGAGGGACAGGGAAGTGGTGTAGCCATTGTTTTTAAGGATCCTTGGTCTGTGAGGCGGTATCCTGTGCAGACCATGTCAAGCATGGAGGGGGTCCACCTCATGATCGATTTGGTGGGAGACAGATTGGGGCTGCTTTTGTTATACCACGCACCTGTACTGCAGCATCCCTACACATTCTAGTGGAATTGGTATTGGAGGTGGTCTTGCGATCCCCAAAGACTTTGGTCCTGGGGGGTTTCAATATTCACGCCGATGCCAGTCTAGGGGGGAGCAGAGCGTGAGTTCATGGATGCCATGACAACCATGGGACTGTCACAGAGGGTTAAGAGCCTGTCACATGAGGGGTTTACCCTTGACCTGATGTTCTGCACCAGCCTTGAGGTGGGGGAGTCGGTGGGGGGGATGTAACGGCTTTACCCCTGTCATGGACGGATCATTACCTCCTCCAGACCAGTCTCCTGATGCATGTCAGCCTCCGGAAAGGTGCAGAGCCGGTTCGTTGGGTCCATCCCCAGAGACTTATGGAACCAGAGAGGTTCCGGAATGCTCTTGGGGAAATGTCTTCCGATCTTGATGATGACCTCATTGCCTTCATTGCCTTCTGGGACAACTTCTTGGCTGAGGCTATCAACTGAATGGCTCCCAAGTGTCCGCTTCCAGAGAGCCGATGGCAGGACTCACCATGGTTTACGGAGGACCTGTGCCGAATGAAGCAGAATGGACAGCGGTTGGAGTGCCAGTGGTGCCGGACTCATGCTAAAGCTGACCTATTGCAGCATAAAGCTAGTTTAAGAGCTTATGCTGTTGCAGTGTGGGCAGCAAAGGAATTCCTTGCTGCCCTCATTGTGTCTGCAAAATTACGTCCAGCGGAGCTTTTCCGGGTGGTGCAGAGGCTGGTCAGTCCAGCCTCTCTCCGCCTGGAACTGGAATTTTCCAGTGCAAAAATCCGCTGTGGCATGTTTACTGATTTTTTTGAAGATAAAATCACCCAGGTTCACCATGACCTTGATGCTGCATTTAGGACAGTGGATGTATCAGAGGTACAGGAGCCCTGCCATGTCTGTTTCAGTGGATGTTGTCCGCTGACACAGTGGATGTCCTTAGGACTGTTCATGCCACCTGTTGTGAATTAGATCCATGCCCGTCCTGGCTGGTGAAGGCCAGCTGGGAGACATTAAGGCTGGTGGGAGTGGTCAATGCCTCCCTTAGGGATGGCAGGGTGCCGAGCTGTCTCAAAGAGGTGGTGGTGCGGCCTCTGCTCAAGAAGCCATCTTTGGATGTTGACTCCGTTGCCAGCTATTGGCCAGTTTCTAACCTTTTCTTTTTAGGGAAGTTTATTGAGCGGGAGGTGGCCCGGCAGTTACAGGGGTATCTGGACCGGGTTGGTTTTCTTGATCCCTCACAGTCTGGTTTTTGCCCTGGGTTTGGCATGCAGACTGCACTTGTGGAGGGACTTCCATCTCTTCCCCGTAACCGGGAGCCAGCTGGTGCACCGCAGAGCACTCGAGAGCTCTGCTGATTGTGGACACCGTGACATCTGGTGAAAGAGTGGCCCCAAGTGCGTGGGTGCCCATGGCAGGGACGCCCCAGTGGGACACATAAAGGACTTCTATAGCCTCCTGTGGCATCGCAAGCAGCTCCAGGGAATTCCATCTCTTCCCCGTAGCCCGTAGCCAGCTGGTGCGCCACAGAGCACTCGAGAGCTCCGCTGATTGTGGACACCATGACACCTGGTGAAAGAGCGGCCCCGAGTGTGTGGGCGCCCAGGGCAGGGATGCCCCAGCGGGATACATAAAAGACCGTTACAGCCTCCGGTGGCATCACGAGCAGCTCCAGGGACTTCCGTCTCTTTCCCGGAGCCCGGAGCCAGCTAGTCCACCACAGAGCACTCGAGAGCTCCACTGATTGTGGACACCGTGACACCTGGTGAAAGAGCGGCCCCGAGTGCGAGGGCGCCCAGGGCAGGGACACCCCGGCGGGACACATAAAAGACTGCTACAGACTCTGGTGGCACCAGAGGCATGCACTAGGTGGCGCACCTAAGGGCTGCACGCACAAGGGCGCACTCTTGTCCATGCAGCCTTAGGCGCCGGTGAGGGGCAAGGGCGTTCTTTCTCATCCTTTTGATTTGAATCAGATCTGGGGTTGCGGGTTACTGTTAATAATAATGGGGGTTTGTTTGTTTTCTCCTTCCTCTTCCCTCATATGGGTCTGTCCCCACATTTTTGCATCCAGTGGTGTAATGCTGACTCAGAAGAGACTGGGTATGACTAAGGAGGCAGACAAGGTACAATCTTGGCAAAGGATAATAGAGGACTTTGTACCTGCTAGTCGAAATTCCTTGAGAGAGAAGGGGAGGAAGGTCTCTGGGGGGCAGTTATCTACTATCTCGCAGGGCGATGTTATATTGCCCCCTGCATTACCCCCAACTTATTCTAATAGCTCCACTATGATGGATTCTGATATGCCTGGTATTCAGATTTTGGAGGGAAGAGCGGTCTCTGGGCTCCAGCCAGTAACTAGACACAATTCCTTGACTGATGATTTAGCAAAGGATGTCATCATCCAGCTGATGACCATTACCAATTTATTAAAGGAGCATGAGCAGCATTGGGTAATGGTCTGTGAGTTTATTCAGGAATTTAGGATCTTAAGTGCTAATCAAGAATCCCGAAATATATTAGGACAAATTATAGGCAGCTCGGACTCTCCCGGTGGCCATTTACCACAGGTGCAGCCATCAAGTCCAATAGGAGCTCAGAGGAGGTTGGAGAGGGATTCAACGGTACCAAAAAGGATGTTTACTCGACCTTTAATTAGATTGGAAAAACAGCGAGGTTCTAATTTTAACAAAAGTAGATATGAGATGCCAAGGCTGGTACAGAGAGCTCTTTCTTTTCATGTTAAGCCGTTTCCCAATGGAACCTTTCCATCCTGGAGAACTAAGAAAGAGATTCAATCTCATCTATCCTCCATACTGGGTGGCCCAATATCTATAGGTCATATTGGTGGGGTTCGTTTAATACCAGTGCAAGGAAGGTGTCAACAATTGATAGTCTACTTTCGTAACACTAAGCTAGTATCACATCTATTGGCATATATGCCCCTTTTTTTCTCTTGGGGGGTCCAGGTGGGGGACATTTTTGAGAATGGAGAGCTAGTGGCTCCCACTCTCCTTATAGGAAGTAAGCCCCCCCCCGCCCCCTCCTGTGGAAAGTATTAGATAGGACGGGTTACAGGGTAGGTCTGGCCATTTTAGCCCTGCTTTGGGGGAAGGAGAGGCTGCTAAACTCCTTCCTGGAGGGGTGCAGAGTGGGATTATGCTACCCCCAATAAATGATAGATTGTTTAATATTGCCCTGGAAGCAGATAGTAACCCGCAGGTATATGCAAAAGATGTTAAGGAAAAGGAGTTGACAGTAGTGACATTGGCAAGAGAATTGGTAGTACTTACAGAAAATAGGGAGCTTAGTTATGGAGGATAGTGAGAGTTTCCATTTAGAGTCCTTTGAAGCTAGGAGGGAATTAGAGGTTCCCTCTCAGCGAGGGACTAATAGGAGCGATAATGTGCAGAGAGGTACTGTCTGTAGATCTGCCTTGGATCCCCTAAGAGTTCTGGGAGATGTATCTACTCCTCTCCAGGAGGCTGGCAGTGGTTCCCATGTCCAGTTGATGGAAGATCAGGGGGCTCCCCTGTTGCAGGCATTCCATGACCTGCCCATGTTACAAACTCCAGAGGATCAGGGACATGATAGGCTATGACTTATACAGAAGCAGGCAGAATCCTTTTCTGTCTGCTCCTGGAATGTATCAGGGTGGTATGCACATAAAGATTGTGAGGATTTTGCTGTTTTCCTTAAGCAACATCAAGTCCTTCTCCTGCAGGAGACTTGGGCTGTGGGTAGTATTGAATTTGAGGGATATACAGCGATCTGTCTTCTGGCTAAGGTGGTAGCTCCCAGAGGAAGGGCGAGTGGTGGGTTGGCTTGTCTGGTAGCAGATAAGACTGGGTTTAGAATACTTAATGAGATCAGGTACCCACCCTTTATGTTGGAAATTGTGCTTGGTTGGGGCTTAGCCAGTTACATATTTTTGGATGTTTATATATCTCCTGTTAATGCTGGTTCCTTTAATAACAAACTGTGGACCAGCCTGGAACATGCTGTTGGTGAGGTGGTTCTCGAACACCTGAAGGCCTTTTGTGTGCTGATGGGTGATTTCAATGCCAGGATTGGGCCAGGGGATAGAGCTTTAGCCCCATATATAGATGAGGTGGCTTTTGAGGCGCACATGGTACAGATGCGGGCAAGGGTTTCTAAAGACCAGAAACTTAATGCTTCTGGCATTAGGTCTGTGCAGATGACTGTGGGCTTAAATTTTTTAATATTAAATGGCTCAGGTTCTCTAGACCCTATGAGAGAGTTTACTTTCCTGGGCAGTCAGGGTAGCAGCATAGTGGACTATGCACTAATTGAGGTTGAGGCTTTTAAGTATTTGACTAGTTTCGAGATAGCTGCTTGCACATTATCAGACCATCTCCCATTGGTTTTGACTCTTGTCAGCCTTGAGGAGCCTGGGGGGGGGGGGAAGGGTGTTCCTTTGGAATTGAGTAACCCCCCCCCCTTTTACCTACCAAAGATGGAGTAGAAATAAGGCTTTGATGTGGGAGTCCTTATTAGAATCAAGTGTCAGTTTCAACATCAGGAATTCTATAGCGGTAGGAGACCCTGAAGCAGAGGTAGTTGAGCTTTATAATGATCTGGTCTCCTACCTGAAGGAGCAGTTATGTGTGGCACCCAGGAATAATTTAGTTTACAGATCTTCTCCTTGTTTCTCCTGAAGCTGGTTTGATGATGTATGTCACCAGACCACGCAGAGGGTAGATAAGATCTACAGGGAGTATCGGGCTGGGATTCTATCTTTTCTCCCAATGCAGTATTTCTACCAGAAGAAAAAATGTAAGGATCTGGTTAGGCAGAAGAAAAGGTTGCATTATGATGCAAAGTGGCAGGACCTCCTGAAGGCAAGTAGTAATAACAACTCCAAAACCTTTTGGCGTATTGTAAATGGAGTGACCACAAGGACATGTGTTGCCCGGTCCATACCAATGGCTCCCTCGAAGTGGGTTGAATTTATTGAGGCATCGCAGATAGATACATCTAGGAGGATTAGCGCCGAAGTAGTTAGTATGGAGTTTCAAGACCAGAGTCTCCCAGAGTGGCCGCCTGTTTCTGAGCTCAAGGTGAGATCTATTGTCGAGACCTTCCGGAATGGCAAAGCCCCAGGGCCAAACCTGATCCAAGTGGAAGCCATTAAAGGAAATCTGGACTGGTGGCTTCCTACTTTAGCAAAACTGTTCACCAGTATTAACATCACAGGAATTTTACCTAAAGGTTGGACACAGGCTATAGTGGTGCCCATTTACAAGAAGGGGCAAAGAACAGACCCGGCCAATTAGCCTGGTCAGTGTGATTGGCAAAATTTATGCCAAGTTTCTCCTGGCCAGGCTTATGGATTGGACAATCCAACATCAGATATTACATCCAGAGCAGGTGGGGTTCCAAAAAGGTAGGTCCACTTTGGACCATTGTTTGATTCTCCACCATGTAGCTGAGAAATATCGAGCTGCCAACAGGAAGTTGTATGCCGCCTTCTTTGATTTGAAGGTGGCATTCGACTCGGTTGATAGACCTCTTTTATGGAAGAAGTTGTCCTCTCTTGAGATTGATTAACAGTTGTTCCTGCTAATTAGGCATGGGCGAACAGATCGCGGTTCGTGTTCGGCTGTTCGGTTCAGCCGCGATCGGTTCGTGTGTTCGCGTTTGGCCGTTCGGTTCTGCCGCGTTCTGTTCGTGTGTTCGTGTTCGGTCGTTCGGTCGTACCTCGCGTTCGTGTTCGCCCGTTCGGTTCGGTCGTTCGTGTCTCGGCCGTTCGTGTTCGGTTGTTCGGGCAGGTCATACGTTCGTGTTC
>QEPC01005263.1:146692-158918 GCA_003113815.1 Sphenodon punctatus
TTCGGTGTTCGGTCCGTTCGGTGCGTTCGTGTTCGTGTTCGTGTTCGGTTGTCCGAACAGGCCGAGTTCGGGCCGAACACCGAACTACCGAACCGCGTTCGCCCATCCCTACTGCTAATTCAGGCCCTATATACGGACACTACCGTTAAGGTCAAAGTGGATTTGACCGGTCAGCTTTCGTCTGACATTTCGGTCAAGCAAGGGGTAAAGCAAGGTTGCGTGCTGGCACCAACCTTGTTTAACTTGTTTATAAACGATATAGCACCTATAACAAGACAAGAGAGATTCTTCCTACCAAAGGTTGCTTCCCGGCCTATAGGGGCCCTTTTGTATGCTGATGACTTGGTCCTCTTGTCCCAGACTAGGGTGGAGCTGCTTAGGCAACTTACAGCTTTTGCAGACTATTGTTGGGCCAATCTGCTTACGATCAACCACTCTAAGTCCAATATCTTGGTTTTCACCCGGGAAGGCAGGTCCATAAATGGATAGTGGGGAATTCATGCTTCCACCAAGCAAAGACCTACAGATATTTGGGATTACACTTTGCCTCCAATGGATGGTGGAATGACCATATCAAGAAGGTGGAAGTGACGACTAAGAGTTATATGTCGGTGATTTTGAAATTTTTTGTTGGGACAGGAAGGAAGAATTTGGAGACAGCTATTAAGGTGTTTGAGACGAAGGTCAAACCATCCTTTTTGTATGGTGCTGAGCTATGGGCCCTTTTATTGGACAGGAATTTGAACTCTATGCAAACACAGTTTCTTAACATTCTTACCAAACTTCCCAAGGGGACTGTGGCTGTGGCAGCAAGACTTGAGGTAGGTACTCGAGGTTGGATGGCAGTGGCCTGGGAGCAGGCGTCCCTTTATTGGCTTAGGGCAATTAGGGCTACCAGGGATAGTTTGATCCATCTCATTTTTCTTGACACTTTTGTCAATTCTTGGAGATTGGCCGTCACCAAATATCTGTCATGTGCGGGACTCTCAGTGGCATGTCTTGAGTCCAAAAATCCCACAGTTGCAAGGTGAGAGATTGTGTCCAGACTTAGAGATATAGATCATCAGGAAGACCAGGCTCTGGTGGCAGGATCTCATCATCTGGTTGGGTATTATTTATGGGGCCCCCAGTTGGGAATCATGGCACATTATTTTGACTCCACCGCCACGTTCAAGGGAAAAAAAATATTTTTTTTGTGCCAGAGTAAACGCACTACCCACCAATATATTATTAGGACGTTTTGCCGGGATCCCCTATGGGGAACGCTTGTGCCCATATGATGCCATGACAACAGAATCTACGCATCATATATTGTTCTAATGTCATTTGTATGACTTTATTCAAGCAACATTATTACAGTCCCTGATTGAGAAGTTTCCAGGTGTAACTGCTTGGTTTTTTTATGCAAATGGCTCTTGCAGATGTCCATCCAGAGGTAACTTTGTGTGTTATGAAATTTTTAGTACTTGCTATGGGGATGAGGAGTCAGTTTCTTCGTTATAAACCTTTGACAAACTCTGGTTGAAACTTAAATGTATTATATAGAGATTTGCTGGGAACTGTGTTAGGATCTGTCTAATGTTTATTTGTCGTTAAGGCTTTTTTAACTGTTATGAGGTTTTTTTCTTGTTATTATGTTTATGTTTTAATTTATTCTGTGTTTTTGTTAGTGACAATGACCTACGGTCACTTCATAATAAAATTGAATTGACTGCACTTGTGGCCTCGTTCAATGACCTGCGCTGTGAATTGGATCAGGGCAGAGCCTCAATTTTGATCTTACTGGATCTGTTGGAGGCGTTTGATACTGTTGACCATGAGATATTGGTGGCAAGGCTCCGGGACTGGGCTGGGGTGAGCGGAATTGTTCTTGAATTGTTCCGCTCATTCCTGGCAGGGAGAACTCAATGAGTGGTTCTTGGGGAATGTACATCGTCTCCCCGGAATCTCATGTGTGGAGTCCCGCAGGCTTCTATTCTTTCCCCTCTCCTGTTCAACGTGTATATGCAACCATTGGATGAGGTCATGAGAGGGTTTGGTGTACGATGTCATCAGTACACCCATGATACACAACTTTACCTCTTGTTTTCTGGAGACCCAGGCCCGGCAGTCTTGGTGCTTACCTGGTGCTTGGCAGCTGTGGGGGGCTGGGGGAATGGATGAGGATGAGCCATCTGAGACTGAATCCCGACAAGACGGAGGTGATGTTGGTGGGTAGGGCTGGGGTGTGTGTGGCTCCAATCATTGGCAGGGTCTGCCCCCCTCTGGCCGCTCAGGTCCATAGTCTGGGGATGCTCATCAACCCACAGCTCCGCCAGGACTGTCAGGTGGAGGCTGTGGCAAGAGGAGCATTTTGCCAATTACATCTGGTGCAACAGTTGCAGCCATATGTCTCGGAGTCAGATCTGGCCACCATCATCCATGCTTTCATTACCTCTCGATTGGACTACTGCAACGCGCTCTACATGGGGCTACCCTTGGCGATGGTCTGGAGGTTGTAGCTCGTCAGCGAGCACATTACACCGGTGCTCCGGACTCTGCACTGGCTGCCTATTGTCTTCTGGACCCAATTCAAGTGGTTGGTTATGACTTATAAAGTCCTAAATGACTTGAGTCCTGTGTACCTGCGAGACTGCCTGAAGCCTCGGGTCATTTTGCCACCCTTGCAGTTGGCCAGGGCCACCCAATTCGAAGACCCCCAGGTATGCCAGGTGGCAAAGGCGGGGAGGGCGTTCTCAGTGACCACACCTGAGCTGTGGAATTCTCTCCCATTAGAAGCCCGTCTGTCCCCTGACCTCCCCTCTTTCCGCAGATGTTGTAAGACCTGGTTGTTCCGCCGGGCCTTCGGGGAGGGGTGTGGGTAGGATGGGGAGGGGTTTTATTGCCAGCTGCTATTTTGTGTGTTAATTTTATATATTTTATATATTGCAGTTGTAATTGTAATTATAATTATTTTATTATGATGATTTTATTGTAGTGTTTTTATGCTGATAGCCACCCCAAGCTGCTGAGTTGCAGGAGAGTGTGGGATAGAAATGTTTTGTAAATAAATAAAATAAATAAATATTCCTGCCAAATGTCTTGTAAATAGGATTGAATATAAAAATGTGAAAGCCAGAAATGCATTTTCAAGTTAATGGCTTATAACATCAGTACCCTATATCCAATCTTTCTTCAATTGGTCAGGATTGGTAATCTTGGGGAGGACTTAATATTCCCAGGTTTCATGCAAATTGGATGGAAGATATATAAATTGTAGCCAGGAATGTGTATGCAGTTTTTCTTAAAATCACAACGTTCAATTGCTTATAAAATCAGTTTCCTTTATCCAATTTCTGAAATTTGGTGGCCATAGTGCCCTTCATTGGGGGTACAATTTCCCCCAGTCTCATCAGAATTTAATAAGAAACTAAAAAGGTATAGCTGGAAATATGTTTTTCAGTTTTTCCCCATTATTTCAAAAACAAAAATTTGTTTTCAGGTTTTTTTTCATTATTATTTGTCATTTTTCTTATTACAATAACAAAAAAGAAAATATAATTATTATTTTTTGTTATCCTAATAACAAAAATAAATTGCACACCTCTAAGGTTTAACCACTCTCTCACACTGTACCTATTGCCCTGACGGACAGGAACTTCATTGTCACCTCAGAAACCTGCCCAGCAAGAGAGATACCACACAAAGATGGAAGCTTAGGCAAGGGAGCGAACAAAGGGTCTGTTGCTGGTCCAAGCCTAATACTGAAACAGGCAGCAAATTTTGTACCTGCAGGTGATATCCAGAATTTTGGGCAGCTTATCGGGTACCCAAATACCAAGACAGGTACCTGACTACCCAAAATACAGCATATTGCCATTTTACCTACCCAATTCCGACTTACAATCTGTTTTAGTGTCTGACATGAAACTATTAACAGATGGATACAAATTAACAGAAAAATAGTAAATTGGTAATTGACAAAAATGGCACAAAACAGAATAATTGTAACTTGTAAATGGAAAATCAGTAACTCGGTAATGTTAATTCTGTAATGGTAACTCATTAGACACTAAACAGGTATTGTTTAGAACCCAATCCACCCAAAACAATTTGGGTACAGCAATTTCAACAGGTACACTCATTTTTGCACGTATCCATTTCAGCTCTAGCTCAGCCTATAGTAGGAGGCTGCCCCACAGGTGATGGTCAGATGGTCGGCCCCTTAGACTGCCCCAATGCTTTACCTCATGAGCTGTGCAGAGGTAGCTGTTTTACAGGGAGTCCTAAGCAAATCAAGCACCTGCAATACCTAGCGGGTTGTAAAGTCTGGCTGGAACTTGCTCTTGTGTGCCAAACAGAATGCTGAGGTCTCATGCCACAGAGCGACTTGGAGCAACCTCCCTGGACCCTGCTCTTCTGGGGATCCCACAGTGGCTTGCAATTTCACCAGGGCAGGGTGCATTGTCCCATCAGGGTCCCAAACATGAAGAGTGCCCCCAAAGGGGTGGGACCATGGGGAAGGCAGTGGAGTCACCAGAAGTCCTGCATTTTATTGTTGCTCTGAGCCCTGCAAATTCTAAGGCTGGCCTTTGCAGAGAAGGATCTATGTCACAAGACACCAAGAAGGGGAAATAAAAATTTCAACCTAACAGTGTGCAAGTGCAAAACTTTACATGCAAAGTGTGGGGAAGGAGCATATTCAGTGGAGCCAAACATTAACCGCTGCAGATAGGAGGCACCTGCTGTGCTCTTGCACATACTGTATCTGGAATCTCATCATGCCATTGATTTTTTTCAGTAGCATGTCACAGAGAAGCAGATGTTATGCAGAAAAGGGTAAAATACTTCAATCTGTCACCACTCAACACAACCTGTTGCTTCCCCTAGCTCCCAGATGATTGCTTTCTTCCTTGGAAGCATGTGTAGGCTGGCGAATGAAGCAGACAGCTGGAAATCAAGATGGCTGTTGTAGTCCCTGCTCTGCTGTGTTGGTCCCAAATGTGAGAGATGGAGACAAAGTAGTTCAGTTATTGTGCCAACTTCTGTTTGCTGTTATCTTTAACCAAATTTGCATTGCTCAGTCTGTAGTTCTGATTTAAGACGTCGGAGGAAAGGAACTTTGTAGGCCAGAAAACTTGCATACTCTCACCACCAGAAGTTGGTCTAGTCAGAGTTCATGTGAACTAATTTGTCTTCTGCTCTGCTAGCCATTCGCATTGCGAATGTACTCCTCAAAACAGGGATTATATCACAGGAGACTTAATTCTTCTTTCTTGATATACTTATAATTTGTTTTATTATGTACATTCCTTTTATTTAATAGAGGTTGGCACTTCTCCATGCACCCTTTACAGTAATTAAAAACAAAGTCTACAAACCTGAACCACTAACTCTGGAGTAGGACTTTAGTTTTATTACTCTAGAGTAGGTGCTTTTTGGATCACAGCCAAAATCCATGTAACTTCATTTTCTTTCAGCTTAGCCTCACCTGATGAGAGCCAGGTAGGGTGATACAAATACAAGAAACGTCAGAAAAACACATAAACTCTGCAGTGTGAGAATGCAGTATGAAGTTTACATGAAAAACCTTGACTTCCCCTTTTGCAACTGCTTCTCTCCTGCATTTTAATTTTCCTTATTTATTTTGCAAAACATGGTCTGCTTTGACTTAAGATTTTTCATGAATTAATTCAGCTGAAATTCCATAAGGACTTCAAAGACATGCATAGCTATGACAGCAGGCATCTTACATTTGGGAAAGCCATGTACTTACACAATTTACATATGGAATGTAGCAAATCGGAAGTACAGAACACTGGTTTTTATAAATGCATATTTCTGAGGCTAAGCATGATCCTCCACCACCACACTAACCTTTTTTTTTTTTACCCAGTAACCCCCATAATTTAGAACTTAGAGGCTTGTAACTATAGATGCACTAGCTCTGTGATTAACAACACATGTGTACTTGGTGACATGTACTGTACCCTTTTGGGAACAGTGGGGAATGATTTCCCTTACTCTGCTTGTTTTATTCCGGAACAAGGGGAAATTACATCTTTTTGTGGTTTGCATATAGGCATAAACAGAGGCAGGAGTCCTGGGAGAAAGTAGTGTAAGCATGGGTACAGACTGGCTTAAATAATACAACCATGTGTAATTGCTGAAAGATCGATGGTGTTTTAGTAAAATGGGATAATTCTAGAGCTCAATGGTAAAAGAAACTTGTGTGTCCCTTGACAATAACATCGTTCCTTTGCTTATTTCCACATGTTATCCAGGCAAGGGGATGGGCCACAAACTATGGGAACTCTCATAGGGAGAGGCCACACATGCTGAAAATTGCATGTGCAAGTCCTTCGAACAGAGTCTTTTCACTCTGCCAGCAGCACACCTGGCAGGGAAGAGACTGGGAATTGTGATGCAGACAACTCTGCCTGCAGCTATCCCCACTGATCAGTAAGGAGCAGGGAGCCTTGCCTATACTCAGACATTACAAGCAGGTGAAGGGACTAGTCCGCTTCCAGAAAGAAGCAGACCAGCCCTGCCCTCTCACACCTGTAACTGCAGATCAACATGTTCAATAGGCTACATATGGAGCCAGGTTTATTAGGAAGCCATTCCTGGGGGGGCGTGTTCTGAAGAGCAATTCCCTGTCTCCATTCCAACACCAAGGAGACAAGTACAGTGTTGTCAAGCTCCTCTGTTAGACTACTGTGCACAATAGTACAGGAGGTAGATCCAGGTTTCAGATGACACTAGACTGAGCTGAGTTTATTGGCTTCTAATTCAGAGGTGGGGAATCTTCAGCCTGCAACACCCTCCCATCCAGTCCCCAGAGACTTCAAACTTGCCTTGCCTGCTGTCAATTTCTCAGTGGCTCACAGGCAGATGTTGGGAAAGGAGGAAGCCTTCCGGTGTTGGGGACACTCTGGGCGAGGCCACCCCACTGTAAAGTACTGTACTCCCTGTGTGGCCTGGCTTTATTGCAGAACATTCCCATTACAGATACACCTCCTGCCTTGCTGTGGTAGGAGGGCAAAGCGTCAGTCCGAGGTGCTCCTGGAGCTGCCATGCCTCTTCCCACACCTACTTGCCCCCACTTACAGCCAGTGTGAATCCAATTCCATAGGGAAGGAAAGCCAGTTTCTAATTTTATACAGTTTTAAGTTTGCATTGTCTTAATTACCTGGTTTATGTGCCTTCAGATTATAAACAGTCACAATATTCAGATTCAAATTCGAACTATTAGGATGGCCAAAAGGAGTTCCACCCTATATTTATTTATTTATTTATTTATTAAAAATTCTTCCCCAACCCTTGCAGCTCGGGGTGGCGTGCAATCCATAAAATCAACAGTTAATTAAAACAACACATAAAGGTGGGAAAACACACCCACCCCAACTCATTCCCTCCACCCCATAGCTTGTTTGCCTAAGTTCTTGTTTTAACCTTATGCAACAGTGTCCCACGACCACCGTCTTATATGTAAAGCCCTTTTTTCCCCAAGCTGGCAACCCCTTACACAACTGGGCTTTGTACCAAGCCCCCTGGGTCTGAGTTCACTGGCTAGGTAGCTCCAAGGGGCAACCCATATAATTCAGGGCCCTTGGAGCAATTCCCCGAGCCTCTTCCCCTCCTGTTCCAGGAGAACTCTGAAGCAACTCTCACCTCATCCTTGTAGTTTCCCTATTAGCATCAAACTCATGCTCCTTTATAGCCAACTTTCAGTCACCTGACCCTTGGTTGCTCACACCTGGGCTCATTTCTTCTCAGAGGCAGGGTGCTGGCTCGCTGTGGCCCTGATCCTTGCCATGGCTTACCCCTCAGGACTCCTCCACGAAGGGGTAGTTATAGTTGTTTGGGTGACAGTATCTGTGCATCTCCATGCTTATCAATGCACTTGGAGAGAGGGGGTGCAGGTAAGTGAACATTTCTAAAGTTTAGAAAATTCAGTGGGTTGTTTTTTTCATTAAAATACAGATTTAAAAGCATTTTCTTAAAGATAGGGCCTATAAATATAATTGTAGTATGTGTATTTAACATGTAAATGTGCCTGTCACACAATTTTAGAGGCATCACAAGCACTTTACTCTCCCTCTGGGTGTGTGAGACAGAGAATAATTCAGGTGTGAGTTGATTCTCAAAATAATTCACACTACACCAAGTTTCAAAGTTAGCTTCTTGAGTTTCCCTATGTTGCACTGATTGGCTCACACCTTGCTTGGAGACTGAGCTTGCTGGAATCCTTACCAAGAATCAATCTATTGGAGAGCTGTGTTTAATAGAGAAAGAGATGTGAAAATAAATCCTTGTATTAAGCCCAATAATCTAGGGCAAGTGTGTCAAGCTCCTGCTGAGACGAGGACCAAATTGTTCTTTCATTTGGTGTCTGGAAGCTGAAAATAAAATATAATTGGCAGGAAACTAATTTTGTGGTCTTGTCCTACTGCACAATGTACCTCTTAAGCTAGTTAAGAGAAATTAAGGCAATTAAAGTCATATTTCTCTCCCCTTTCTTTCCTCCTCTTGAAGATCATCAGCTTCCTCATCATCCCCTGGCTAGGCACTCTCTTTCCTCTGCCTGTGGAAAATATCCTTTCCTTCTCTCTCTGTTCCCCCTCTTTGGAGACTACCCTCCTCCTCCTCATACCCCATTACTTTCTTGTTCTTTAGGAATACTGGATAAGACCTCCTTATTCCCTGACTCCTTCTCCACTGTCTGGCAGAATTAACTTAATAGATTTAGGCTATTATTTTCTTTGCTTTGTCACGTTTTTCAAAGTAGTTGCATTATGTTGCTTTGGTCACTGAAGAGTACATTTCTGTTGCAAAGTGTTATACAAAGATTGTCTTTGGATTTGGACTGAAAGGAACTGCAGTTCCTTAACTAGACATGAGTTTGTTAGAGGCACTAACTCTGTTCTAGTTAACTGCAAGGTCAGGCCCGATTCGATCCAAAAGAAAGGATACAAAATTAGAGAAAATGTAAGTGAACTTAGCATATTCTCTTCTTTAGTGTGTCTTATAGACACAAACTTTTAATTCATTATGAATCATCTGCACTCAGACAAATTAAACTGTTTCATCAAGATTGTTTGACCTGTGTTAGTTGTCGCTATTTTGCAAGATTAGCCACACTCTAATAAAATAGCTTACTAATGATTTAGAAAGTAAACATCTTATGAATTAATGCTTAGTTTTTCTGTCTCTTGACAGTCTAAAACTAATTCCTTTTTATAAAAGTTACTGAGCACATATAGCCGCAAGTGCAGCAATATTACTGTTGAAGTTACTGATTTTCTTTTTCTCTAACTTTGACATGGACACATTTCACATGTTCCCAATGAAATATTAGCAAGCAGCATGCTTTCTCTGTAGAGGTTAGAAAAAGCTACAGAACAAATTGTTTGCTACGTTTTTTTCCTAAAAGCAACACTAGTGAGTCCTGTACTGTATTGCTGTACCAAGAAGCTAGATAACTGAAGAGTTCTTTTTATTTTTCCCTTTTCCATTTTTACTCTTTGTCACTTATTGATGCTTTTTGCAGTTAGGGTATACTTTAGAAGTTTGAGATTGCTCCAGCACAATAGTGTCAAAACAGTGTAAAAGGCACAGATCAAACAGAATGGAGTTCTCAAAAATTCACAGAGTTTTCTATTTATTCATTGAAGGGCACACCTCAGAAAGCCTTGAAATTTCTTTTGTGCAAAAGTGTGGATAATGATCTGATCTCTAAGGATCAGTGGAACTGTGGTAAATGACACACTGCAAGCTGTTAAACCAACTTTCCCACCAGCCTCAGGGGCAGGAGGAGAGGAATGCACAAGTTGTCCTCAAATCCCATACTCTGGATAATCTCATTGAAATCCATTGGACTAATCAGAGTTAATGGTTGAAGGTCTGAATGTTTTCCTGCCTTGCTTGTTTGATTTAAGTCAAAACTGTGATGAGACTGACCCGTCTGATGGCAGCTGGCCCATCAAACCCTCAATCAACTCAGATAGCAGAGAGGACTGTGTGCATGTTGGGTGGTGGGATTGTTGATATCTTAAATCTGGACTTGAGTTCAGTCTGAACTGTGAGAGGAAATTTTGAATCATTTTTTAAATAGGCAGCAAAATCCTCCAGGAAGAGAGTGCCCAATCTGGAAATTAAATGGGTACAATTCCCTTTCATTTCACTGTTGCATCGCCATACTGACTGCTAAGACATGTGTTTGTTTACTGCTTTTTTTTGCATGAGGAACACAACCTATTCCTAAATCTATAGTTATGAAAAATGGGTGATCAAACAGAAGAAAAGAAAGATGGTACACAGTCAGATCTACCTGCCAATACAGTAGCTTGGCACACAAGTGCATAAGAACAGCTCATGTAGAACTAATATGAGATTAATAACTAAATTTCAGATTTAAAAGTGGTCATACACCACATGAAAGATCCTTTTAAGAACAATATTGATAATTTATTCATCAAAATGGTATCTACTAGGATACAACAGTGGGGAAGAGACGTGGAGACACACAGAGCAGGATGTGGAAAGGTGTAGCAGAATTATAATGTGCTTTACGGTATTTAGAACAGGAGGAAGCGGAGAATATAATTAGGAAACAGCTGAAACTGAAAAACGAGCCACCAGAAGACATCTTGACTAGTATAGCAATGGGAGACAATCAGATAATTTGATCGCTAGCTAATGACTGTGCTTGGGGAAATGCGTGTGGGGCTAGGGAAGGCAATAAGGCATCAAATGGGAACTAGAAATCCAAGAATGTGGTATCATGCAACAATACAACAAAGGGAATTAGGAGAAAAAGTCATGTAGGAAACAGAAAAAGAGGCAGCTGAGAGTACAGATATTGAAGGTGCACGGAAACAATATTGTAGAACAAAAAGGAAGAGAGGAGTGGCATTATCAAACCGGTAGAGATGTGATGAGATGGACTGGGGGAACATATAATCCCAAATAATTAACCGAAAAGAACTATTTTGTCAGGGATGGAAGAAGCTGGACAATAAGATGCAAGGAGACAGAAACTACAGCAGGTGGTTAAATCTGGCTGTACAATGTACAGGAGGCAGATATGATAAAATGATAGGTACTGCAAATAAGATGCTACCACTGAAGGGTATAGGCTTCTACCAGAAGTGACAGGAAATACTATAGGACAACATTTCCCAAACCTTTTTGTCTGAGTCGCTCCATTTTGAATAAATGTAACCCTGGGGCCCCAGACAACAGCAAAGACATGCAAAGTTGTAGAAGGGAGGCCCTGCCCAACCCCATTAAATCCCATCTCCAAGTCTCTTTGTGCTTCCTTTTAATAACCCCACTCTCCCTCGGGGTGCTGTCACTTACCTAGTCCAACAACGTCCGGCAGGCTGGTAGTGTTCTCTCCTGCTGGCTCCATAGTCTCCCTCAGACAGCCAGGCCAGGCCACTCTCCTGTTTCCCCAACTGATACTCTGGCGCTTTGCTCAGTGCTGCAGTCTATTTCACTGGGTTGTGGCTACTGTTTCTCTCAATTCTCCAGTGACTGTACTTTGCTCCCTAATCCTGCCTTTGGTTATCCCCACTCCCTACTCTGGCCAGATTAAGCTCCCTTCCATCCACTTGCAGGGTCTGATCTCCATCCCTGTCCTTTGATGACCCACCTTGATCTAAGGGGCTCTCATCAATTTAAAGGGCTCCCAGGCTGAGGTCTTAAAGGGCCCATGACACTCTACTCTTGGAGCAGGGTGAGCCCCATTCACTCTGCTACAGGAGTATATCAAACAACAGCTGGAATCATTTATTTTATTTCATCAATTTTTACCCCGCCCCTCCTGCCACGCAGCTCGGGGTGGCTTCCATCAGTTAAAATACAATAATAAAAATACAATAAAATCAATTTAAAACAATCATAAATATTTAAAATATTAACAGGGCCACAGAACCAATAGGTAGGGGACTAAAAAATCTCCCTACCCACCCTCCCTCCCAAAGGCCTGGGCAAACAGCCAGGTCTTACAGTTTCGCCGAAATGTTAAAAGGCATGGGGCCAGGCGAGCTTCCTCCGGAAGGGAGTTCCACAGCCGCGGTCCCACCACCGAGAATGCCCTCTCCATTGTGGCCCCCCGCTTAACACGGGGGACCTCCAGGAAGGCACCCCCGGCAGACCGCAGGAGCCGCTCTGGGGCGCGAAGGGCGAGGCGGTCCCTAAGGTATGAGGGGCCGAGACCGTGTAGGGCTTTATAGATCAT
>QEPC01005263.1:185869-207462 GCA_003113815.1 Sphenodon punctatus
TGACAAGATGGAGGTGATGTTGGTGGGCGAGGGCTTGGGGGGCCTGGGGCTGGTTGAATCTCCTCTTCTTGGGGGGTTCGCCCCCCTCCCCCATGGTGTCTCAAGTGCGGAGTCTGGGTGTGCTCCTCGATTTGCGACTCAGCTTGGAATCTCAGGTTGTGACCGTGGGGGGGAGTGCGTTTTGGCAGTTACATCTTGTCTGGCGGCTTCAGCCATATCTCTCAGACTCCGACCTCGCCACTGTCATCCATGCCTTCATCATCTCGAGACTGGATTACTGCAACGCGCTCTACATAGGGCTTCCCAAGAAGCTCGTCCGGAGGCTGCAGCTGGTGCAGAATCCTGCGGCCCGTCTCCTGACAGGGTTGGGTCGCAGGGAGCACATGACACCAGTGCTCTGGGCTCTGCACTGGCTGCCTATAAAGCACCGGGCCAGGTTCAAGGTGCTGGTTTTAACATTTAAAGCCCTTCATGGCCTAGGCCCTGCTTATCTGCGAGACCACCTCACTCCCCATGTGCCCATGTGACCCTTGAGAACGTCCATGGGAGCCTTTTTGGAGGTTCCCCGGGTGAGGTGGGTGGCCACCAATGTTAGATTTTTTTTGGTGGTTGCTCCTGTGCTGTGGAATTCGCTCCCGGAGGAGGCTCGGCTGGCTCCCACTCTCCTGCTGTTTCGGCGTATATGTAAGACCTGGCTGTTCCATCAGGCTTTTGGCGAGGGGTAGGGTGGGGGCTGGGATGGGATGGGGGCTTTCCCCACATATGAATGAATGAATAAGATTTATTGTGAAGCCTTTTGGCTATTACAAAATAATAAATAAAACACTGCAACAGCAATACAAAGTTTAAGCGACTAATGATACCATCCTTCTGCCACTTTACAGGAGTAAAATTAAGACCAAAGCCCACCAAGGTATATCATCTGTCTATGCATCCACGCCTAGTAACTTAGCCAACCAATGGTTGGAATGCTATGAGACCTATGAGAAGTTTATTACCCGTGGAGACTACTACCTTGGTCTCCTGAGGTCCCGGGGAAATTTACCTGTTCCTTAGAATAGCTTTTCTTACTAATATAGCAGCGTGAGCAAAACTGGCCACAGCCCGGGTGAGTGGAGAATCACATGGGCTCAGCAGCCTTCATAGTGTCCAAGTATCTGGGCACAAGTGCAGATCAGAAAGATCGCCCTCAAAATACTTAAGACGGAGCCCTACCAGGGCGGGGCAATGTAAGATGATGTGTTCCACTGTGTCCACTTCACCTGAGTCACAGAGTTCACACGGTCTCTGAGTACAGGGAGTTCCCTTGTATCTACCCTCCACTAATGCAGAGGGGAACACATTACATCTCATTTTTGTAAATGCTATCCACCTCTCGGGTTCCTGCCAGGTAAAAAGATAGTTAAGGCCTAAAGAGAACGGTCTATATATTTCAATCCCAGGGGCTATCTTTTGAGTGGCCAACAGAGGTAGCTCCATTTGGCCCACTTGATCCAGGAGTCTTTGGTGCAGCAGCTTCTTAAAAGCTTTCTGTCCTACTCTCATCCAATCTTCTGGGCAAAACCCCAGATGCTGAATCATCAACTGGACTCGCACCACCCATGAATCCAACAGCCCCATCTTCAGGACCCGTAGTAGCAAAGAATCATCCCCTGCAGGAGCTGTTATCAGTTTCAGCCAGTAATTGATCACTTCCCGGACCACCAAGGCTTCTACTGGGACCATTCCAGTCTCCTTTCTTACAATAATCTGGGGGGAACCCCTAGGAATGCCCAAAATTGATGTAAGAAAACCATTTTGAATGCACTCCAGCTTATCCCTATGGCCCAGCCCCCAAATAGGAGCAGCATACAGCACTTGTGAGAGAGCCTTTGCTTTAAATAGGGCTAGTGCTGGGGCCACCATCCGTCCCCCCTGCCCAAAGTAGAACTTTAGAATAGCGACAGAGGATTTCCTGCATTGGGTTTTAATCTGCTCTACATGGGCCCTCCACGGGGCTCCCGCAGAGAAGGTTACCCCCAGGTACCTAAAAACCTGGACTTGGGTAATGGTATTCCCCTTTATGGCCCAAACATTAGGACTTCGCTTCTTTCTGCAGCCTGCTACCAGAATCTTACATTTTGCATAGTTGATGGTCAGTGATTCTCGAATGCAAAATCTCGAATGCAAAACTCACTGAAAAGGGCCAGCTGTCTTTTGAGGCCGATAGCAGTTCAAGACAGCAGGACAGAGTCATCTGCATAGAGGAGGAGCGGGAGATTCTTCTGGGCCAGCACTGGGGCATGGGTGTCTCTTGAATTCATAAAGAGGAACCATATCATTAAGATACAGGTTAAATAGCATCGTTGCCAATATACAGCCCTGCCTAACCCCTCTGTCTACCTGGACAGGCGCTGACAGTGATGCATGCCCACCTGATCTAATCTGGAGTGAGTTCGCTTGGTGGAGTTGGATTAGCAGAAACAGGAGTCTTGGCTCTATGGAGGACCTTCTAAGCTTTAACCATAGCCTTTCTCTGTTGATGGAATCGAAGGCCTTTTCAAGGTCCATACATTCTAAATAAAGTTTGCCATTGTGAGCTGTATATTTCTGGATCAAAGTTGACAACAGCATGATATGGTCTGATGTAGCCTTCCCTGCGCAAAAGCCCGCCTGCTCAAGTGCGATTAGATGGAACTCTGTAGCCCAGGCCTGAAGCTTCAGAAGAAGAAACTGACCATATAGTTTGCCTATCGCGCTGAGCAGGCTAATCGGGCTATAGTTCGCCGGGAGACAAGAATCACCTTTTTTAAAGAAGGGTGCAAGTATGCTCTTCAATCAGGAGCTGGGAATAGTTCCCATTTCGTTAATTACCATGAAGAGCGGGGCCAATAAGGCAACCCACCACTCTGGAGAACTTTTAATCAAGTCCGTTGTTATACGGTCCGGGACAGGGGCCTTCCCTGGCTTAAGTCCCTGAATGAGACTGCCTACCTCATCTGAGGTAACTGGGGGCCAAGGTTCAAATCTCTGGTCCAGGTCTAAGGGCATTTTTAAACAAGACAAGAAACGCAGCTGATCCTTTGATCAGCCGCCTTTCTTTGTGCTCATTTAAAAGTCTAACCTACTTTGAAGGCGGATCTTCCCCACGTTAGAGTGGCCCAGAGATCCTGCCCCCTACGACGCGGATCCCCGATGTGCCAGCTTTATGCCGCACTTCTGGGTCCCCTTTTAGAGTGCGCACGCGCAGAAGTACGCGCATGCGCATATAGTCTCTGAGATGGGTCTGATGCTCTTCTGAACATCAGACCCATCCTAGAGAGGAAGGTGGGGGGGAGATGCGGCAGATTAAACAATCTGTGAGTGGGATCGTTTAAAAGTGCCCCAAGTCCAAGGCACAGTCCACCCCAGGAGGGGCCAACTATAAAGCCCTATAAAAGGTCTCCCAAGTCTTAACTGTAATAGAAAAGGTTAACAGCTTGGGACTATACTTCCCAAAGGACTTAATCAGGGACCAAAACTTGATTGTATCCCTCCTCAATGCAGTTTCCTGCAGCATTTGCCAATGGGACCTGCTATTTGTTCCCTTCTTACCTGCTATCAGCTGTTTGTACAGTCTTCTTCTGGCTGCTACTGCTATTCAATTTTGAGACGATGGTAACATCCCCAGTTTCCTCATAGCTCTCCTGAGGTTGGATCTTTCCTTATGGCATTCGCTATCAAACTGAGCTGGAAATCTAATAACCCACCCCTGGCTGGACTGGTGACCTATATCTTGGAAGATGACCAGCTGCAACAAGTAGATGAGATTATCAAACCAGGGGAAGTCCTTGCCTTCCCGCAAAGGGGCTTGCAAGGAGAGCTCCTTGATCTCCTGCTGCTCAATAAACCACCTGAAAGCTGCCGCATGGCACTCTGGGCACTTCCTCCTGAGCCTACCTCCTTCCCTTGGGTCCTCCACCGACTCCGACTCTATTGCTAGCTGTTCATCCGGAAACCTACCCCCTTCCTTGAACTCCAAAATAAGTGGGAGGTGGCAGGTGTCCGGTCTCAGCAGGACCTCCATCCTGATAACCTGATCGAAGTCAAAAGATGACACCAGAAAATAGTCTATCACACTGGACCCGTGGACAGAGTGGAAGGTGAATTTCCCTGCCATATCTCCCGAGGCTCGTCCGTTAATCACAACTAGGTCTAGGGTTTATAACATGAGCTCCATGCTAGCTTTCGTTGAGCTCTCGTAACAGTCCTCAGATGCTCGTAGAGGAGACCACGGTAAATACTCCAGCCCCTCCACTGAAAGATCCCTCTCCTGAGCAGCGGGGTTGCCCAGTCTGATGTTGAAATCCCCGCCCAGGTAGAGGGGGCCCCTGGATGGTCTTCCTGTGCTTTGACTAGTAGATTGATCATCTGGTCCCAGATTTCATCTGAGTAGTAGTCAGAGTATAGTGGGGGAACATAAACATTACCCACAAGAAACTTCTTCCCTTTTGCTGGGGTACAAAGGAACAGAGCAAAATACGATTTGTAAATTCCTATTTCCTTCATTTGTATCCCTAAATCAGCAGCCACTAGCATGGCAAGACACCCCACTCGGCCTCCCACCCCCTGAGGGTGGAGTAGCCCCTACACAGAATGTGGTGTAACCATTTAGGTACATATCTGGCAAGGTTCCTGTTAACCAGGTCTCTTGAAGTAAAATTAAATCAAATTGTCCTAAAAACAACAAAAAATCAAAGTCCTGGCATCGGACTTTCCAGCCTGCGATGTTCCAGGATATTAAAGTAAGACTCCCCTGAGAGCCCCAGTCTAGTCATGTTTCTGGGAGTGAGACCTGCACTGTAGAGGCCCCTTGGGAAGTGCTTTTATTAGGGCTGGAAATTGCCAGCGGATTACCCAAAGGAGCTTCATAAGAAGCTAATACTTGCTGAACCATCGGGGTTGAGACCTTCGACCCAAGGAACCCAACAGACCCGCCTGGGGGATTGTCATCGGTCCCGAGGGGTAATACCAAACTCCTGCCTTCCTCCCTGGTTTCAGAGGACACCTCCTGAGGAGCAGATTTACTAAGATCCCTGCCCCATCTGGTAGCCTGATGGGCCCTCCCCGGGTGGGGGCTAATGATGCCGGCAGGGGAGGAGTCCGCTCCCCCCAGGTCACTATTGGCTACTAACATATTAGAAAGATCTATCCCTGGGGCCGAGGTACAACTGCCTTCCGGGGGGGGAAGAGGTTAAGCGATCTCTCTCTTTCACCTCAGGGCCTGTCCTCCTGAATCTCAGTGAGAGCAGCTGTCTCTGGACTGCCTCAAGCCTATCCACCAATTTAGCTGGAGTGGGAGGGGGAGGGGACCCCCAGTACCAGGCTGAATTCTGGAAGACTGCACCTCAATGGAGGTCTCTTTAATACTTAAGACCTCTAGATCCATAGTTTGTTCCTCTCGGGACATACCGCTTAAGTGGGCTATGGCCCTAGAATGAGCCACCTGGATTTCTGGCTCCTCAGCCTTCCTTCCTCGCTGGTCACTTAAAGAGCAATGCTCCAAAGAGGAAGCAGCCTGGAGAACTTCCACCTGGCGTTGGCCATGAACCAAAGCCCAGTTGCCAGAAGATGAAACTGGCTGAAAGATTCTTGCCACAAAAAATCCCTTCTTTCCCAGGCTCTCCCTTTGTGATAGAATAATATTAACCAGGGGCTTTGTTAGGAAGGTCACTAGTACAGCTTGTCTGTCCTTTGTGGCTGGCAAGTGATTGACGGAAACCAGATCATGTTGGGTGATCTTCATTCTTAATAGGATCCTTATATGTTCTGCAACATCCAGGATGCTCTCCCACCTAGGCTTAGACCACCCTCTTACCGGATATACGGAGAAAACTAGTACATTTGAAATTGCGCTAAGAGACCCTCCGTCCTCCACGTGGCACTCTGTTAGCCCTAATTGAGTTGGACCCTGAAAAACAAATGGGCAGGCAGGAGTGGGGTTTGATAACAATTTCCCCCAACCACTTTCCTCACCCCCTTGAGAATGGACCCGCCCCCCTACAACCAGGGCAGTAGCAATCACATGCTTGGACAGCGAGTTCATAGCAGTCTGTAGGGATGCGATACGAGAGAGAGCAAAACTCAACATGTCCGCTGCTAGTAACAAATGGTCCGCCAAAAATGCCGACAGTCCATCTTCCACCTGGGGGGATACGAAACTGAGGAGTCAACTCTGGCTTAGGGCAATGGGCCGAAGAAAGTGGGACTGGTAAGTTTGTCAGTGTCCCGTACCTGCTTACTTCTGAGACCACGGTGTCTAACTGTGAGCAGTCCAAAGACCCCTGATGGGGGCCCGAAACAGATCTCTCCACCTGGCCAGTTCGCTGCAATGGGAAATAATTGTCAATCTTCCATTGTTTAGCACTGTGCAGCCGAGTCAAAGCTTGGTCCGGCGACTCCCTCCTTCCACGTTTGCAGGTAGCCATAACCACGCTGCACACCCGGGACACTCAGTAGGCAGCAGCTGCCCTGGCCACCCCCGCACCTAAGCCTGTGCACACAAGGGCATGCCCTTGCGCGTGCGGCCCTTCAGCGTGTGCCGCCGGCGCTGCCGACAGCGAGCAGGTTCTTTTGTTGCTGCTGGCTCCTCCCCTTCGGTGGCAGGTGTGTTCCTCGGCACGTCTAGTCCTTAGCTCAGGGGAAAATCAAGCAGAGCTCCGGGATGCCCACTGCACACTGCTGACAGTGAGCGGGTTCTTTTGTTGCTGCCAGCTCCTCCCCTTCGACGGCAAGTGTGTTCCTCAGCACGCCTAGTCCTTAGCTCGAGGGAAAATCAAGCAGAGCTCTGGGATGCCCGCTGCACACTGCTGACAGCAAGCGGATTCTTTTGTTGCTGCCGGCTCCTCCCCTTCAGTGGCAGGTGTGTTCCTCAGCACGCCAAGTCCTTAGCTTGGGGGAAAATCAAACAGAGTTCCGGGATGCCCGCTGCACCAGATTCAATATGCTAAATCATAACAGCATATTGATTGTTGCCATTCAAATCACCTCATTCAGCAGCTTCACACAAATGTTGAACAGGAAGATCAACAGAAAGGAATCTTATGTACAGATTTCCTAGTCAGCTGCCAGCAGTAGGTTCCTGAGGGTGAACTCACAGGTAACTGCTAACGCCATGTCTGTGGGGCCCCAGAAGCTGTATAACCAGCCTTCCCCACATATTGTATTTTTAAATTGTTTAAAAATTTGATATTGTTTTAATGAATGTTGTTCACCGCCCCGAGCTGCCCTGCGGGCAGGAGGGATGGGATATAAATTTTACATAAATAAATAAATACATACATAAATAAATACATAAAATGTGCATGCGGGTGAAATAAATGTGTTTAGCCCTATATTACCTCCTGTGCCCATGACTGGGCGATAGGGGTGGGGTGTAGGGCTGTAGGGGAATGTCGCAGTGGTAGCTATTTCCGCCAGAAACAGCGTTTCCACAATTAGTGGTACGGCATGGCAGAGGCTTTCATTCCGCTAGTTTCATTCCGCTACTTCCACAGTTCCGCTAATTTCATTCCGCTACTTCCACAGGCTTCATAAAATAGCGGAAACATGACATTTTCGCTACTTCCGCCATTCTGCCAGCACCACAAAATAGTGGAACAGCGGTTTTCCGACAGTTTCCGCAATTTTTCCGCAATTCGCAGAATGACGGCGGAATTAGCGGAATGTCCGCAGAAAAGCTGCGGTGTGGCGCAGGCAATTCCGAAATGGCAGAATGGAATCGCAGAGTGGTAACAGCTGCTGCCACATCAGCCCTAGTGGGGTGGGGTGGGGGGGTCGGATCACCTTCCATGTAGGGGCCAGCCCAGGGACCCCCGGGGGTGGGCTGGGTTGTGGAAGCCCTCATGCCTCAACCTCCAAGCTGATATGCCTCACCAGGGCATCCCAGATGCGCTTGGCATAACGGTACTCCCTCGGGTTCTCAGCGTTCAAGTACAGGGGCACCGGGCTGGGGGTCAGATGGGCTCGGGGTATTCCAGGGGTACCCCCTCGGGCTCGCACACGTTGTGCAGCACACAGCAGGCACCGGTCACCCGGGCCGAGGTCTCCACAGTGTAATCCCGCCAGCCTGCGAGGTTCCTCCAGCGCTGCAGGAGGGCCCCAAAGGCTCGCTCCACCAAGATCCTTCTGGAACATAGGCGGGTATTGTATAGCACCTCCACAGGGTTGCGTGCGACTGGGTACACCTTCATTAGCCACTGGGAGAGGGGATAGGCAGGGTCACCCAGGATGCAGGGGGGCATCGGTACCCCCTCGATCCAGGTCATCCCCATGTCAGCAAAGTCCCCCCAGAACATCCGGGCATAGAAAGCGGAGATGGTTATGATCCGGGCATTGTGACTGCAGCCGGAGTTGCCTGTGTAGATGTCTATGAACCACCCCCAGTGATCCACAACCGCCTGCAGCTGCAGGGAGTGATACCCATGCCTGTTGACATACTCTGCTGCCTCCCCTGCAGAGTATCTCGATGTGGGTGCCGTCCACGGTGCCCATGCAATTGGGGAAGTCTCTGGCCACAAATCCTGCCATCATGGCCCCCTGGTCCAGCAGCTGGATCGTTCTGTCCAGGAGCATGCCTTCCACAGCCTCACAGACATCCCGGAGGATACAGGCAACAGTTCTCAGGCCAACCCCGAAGTTCTGGGAGATGGACCGGCATGAGTCGAGTGTTGCTAGGGCCCAGACCCCTATAGACACTCACTGGACCATGGGGATGGGGGTTCTCATGCGGGTGTGCTGTCGCTCAAACCAGGGTGTGAGGAGCTCCGCGAACCGGAGCAGGGTGAGCTTGTCCCACTGGGCCAGCACCCTGGCCCACCACCCCTGTGCCCGCTCTGTGACCCATATCCACCTGTCAATGGGCATAGCGAACAGGGCTGCCTGGCGCATGGTCTCCCTCCCCCATTGGAGGCGCCTGGCCACCTCGCATATCGCCACTGGGTGGATTTGGCCCTGGCTCATGGTCTGCTGATCTGCCCCTGACATCCTCTGCACCCTGAGCCGGGCCAGAGCTCTCCTGCGCCCATGGTGGGCCCTGCGGGAGCATACAGCACTCGAGGCGAGGGAAACCCGCAGGCGGGCGCCCAGGTGCTGCTCCGTGGTAAGGATGCGCACCTGCTCGGTGTAGTCATGATTCCACTCGGCTGCAAACACCAGGTGCATCCAGTAGGTGGCTGCTCCATGGTGGTGGCGGCCCTAGGGCTTGGGGGACAGTTATGCTTGCCCGGTGATGGCCTGGGTGGCCCGGGGCCCCGCCCCCAGCTGCCCGGGCCTCCCAATGTGACGCTGGTGTCCATGGGCATGCAGTTGGGTGCACCTGCTGTCCTCGCACGGGGCCTAGCTCACACACGGGCGCGGGTGGCTGGGCGTTCCTTGTGCATCTGCATGCCTTCTGTCAGCTCCCCCCCCTCCCTGTTTGCAACACCATGTCCTTGCCGGCCTGATTAGCGGTCCTGTCTGGGCACTTATTTCCTTCAACTGTGCCGGGTCCACACCCCATGCCTCACTCTGTTGCTATACAATGTTGCGGCCCGTGGCCTTCTAGCTTGTCCTTGGGACCCCTCGCCTCCCCCCCAGCCCTGGAGGGAATGTGTGCCCCCCTGTCTGTGGTGTTATTCTCCCTGTCTTTCTGGACCATGGCTGGTTGTGCTTCCACCGGGCTCCTGCTTCCTGGCCCCCATGGAGCCCCCCATAGCTGGACCTTCCATGAGACCATGTCCCTGTGTGACCTGTGGAATACCCTGGCCATGCAGCTGCTCCTGGGCTGCCCGGACAGCCAGTTGGGTGCTTATGCGAGTCTGAGCTCTGGTCTTCGCTACTTCGGCTATGAGGCGAGCGCTCGGGATTGCCAGCTGCATGCGGAGACGCTGGGGCTGGTTCCCTTCCCCGATGGGCGCATCCCGGACATGAGGTGCTCTCATGTGGCCTGGTCCATGGCTGAGACCGTGTCTTCCCTGTCTGTGTGCAGCCTGGCCACCTACATGATCTATCTTGCAGAGGGGGGCCCTGCCTTGGCCGTGTCCTACTTTGGCTGTGTTCACGGGGCCCATGGGTACCAGTGCTCTCGTGGGGCAGTGTCTCACCAGCTGTTGTAGCTGGGTCAGCTTCTATGGCCCCCTGCTGCTGACTGCTGCATGTCTGAGCCTACCACGACAGAGCTGTCGGCACTGTCGGGCATGTGGTCCTGTTCGGATGTGCAGTTGGGGCTGTCCATGCAGGATTCCTTCGAGGCCTACTACCTGATCACCCACCACATGTCCTTGATGGGGTACTGCTGGGGCATGATCCATTGGCCCCACCTGCTCCATCAGGTGGGGCACCCGACCCCTGGGCCCGTTGTGGCCCCCAGCATCTGGATGTGAGTCCCAGTGCAGCTCCTGGCCCCCCGGTTGCCTGCCCCCTTGTGGGTTCCTGCCCCTGGACGGGTTCCACTAGCTGCTGCTGCTCCCTCCCTCCCTGATGTCTCTGCTGTGATGCCTGCTTCCCAGGGTGCTGCTGCCCCTGCCTGTGGCTCTGGGCCCCCTCCAGCCCCCACCCCCATCAGCCTCTGAACCCGGTGTTCCCCTCCGTGGTTTCCTTTCCTGGTGCCTGGGTCCGGCTATCTGCATGACCTCACCGACCCGCCTGTTTCCAGCAGACTGTCCTCACCCACCAGCACTGCCACCTGAAGCCCCAGCCCCCCCCCCTTGGCTGCCTGTGTGACCTCAGGGTTCTGGGGGCCCCGGACTGCCCCTCCCGACTTCCTCCAGGTTAGGGGGTTTGCGTCCTTGAACCTGCAGTGCTGCACCAGCTCTCCTGCCTGCCCTCCATTGCCCCTTGCCGGGGTGTGGGGTCTGCGTGTTCCTCCTGGACCATTCCCAGCCCACTCACTGTGCCGTGTGGGCTCCCATTGTGCCTTGGTCCCGAGCTCCTGGGGCCCCCTATTCCGGGACTGCCTGTGTTGCTGTGGGGGTGCCCGTGCGGACAGTTCTGCTGTGGGGGTTGTGGCTGCTGTTGCCTGTGTCCTGCCCTGCCCCTGTCCTGCTTCCCCCCCTCTTCCCTGGTCCACGCCCCCCCCGTGCCTGGTGTGCCTTGTGTGTTGACCGTGTGCCCGTGTCCCCCCTTCCCTTCCTTTCCCTTCCATGTGTGTGTGTGTGTGTGTGCCCAGGGGCGTGTGCTTGCGCTGTGTGTTCCACTGTGCCCCCATTGTCTGTGTGCCTGTTTTGTGTGGTACCTGGCCGGTTCTTCTCCCTCTCCCCCCTCCCTTCCTGTTTCCCTTCTGTGGGCATTCCCTTTTGTGCCTTCTGGCTTCATTTGCCCTCAGGCGGCCATGGCTGTGTCCCGCCCCTGCCCGGTGCCTTGTGGGTGTTTTGACCATGGCCTGGAATTGGTGTCACATCTGTTGCACTGCCCCGAGCCGTGATCTGCCGGTCCGATTCCCTGCTGTGGTCCCGGTCATGTCTGTTCAGGGCTTGTTTTGACCACGGGGGGTGGTTAGCCAGTTCACCCCCACTGGTGAACCGGGTGCCCGTAACATCTGAAATCACCCTGAGATTCAGTCCTGTCAGATTTCATGAACACTGGCTGGAATACAAAGACATTACAGCCAGAAATACATTTACAAGTTACTTGCTTATAACATCAGGACCCTTTATCCAATCCTTCTGAACTTTGGTAGAGACAGTAAGCGTGCGGAGAGGTATAATCTCACCATGTTTCATCTAAATTGAATGGGAGACAAAGATGTTACAGCCAGGAATGTGTTATAAAATCAGATCTCTTTATCCAATGTTTCAGACATTTTGCACACATAATAACCTCCACTGAAGGTACAATCCTTCTAGGTTTCATCCAAATCAGATGAAAAGTCAGCCAAAAATGTGTTTTCCAATCAAACCAATGGAAATTTTAAAAAAGTAAAAACGAAAACAAACAAAGACTAACGAAATATAACGAAAACGAATAACATTTTAATAAAGAAAATGAAAGTAATAACAAAAACGAAAGGGAGTTACTGTGCACATCCCAACCAGAGACTAATGGATCCAACAGGATTCCAGAACTCTGTGGGGTATTTACCTGCTAACCTTGATGGCCTCCCTGTTGATGCCTTGATCAATTTGTAGTATGGCATTTTGACTCGGACTATTGAAAGAGTGGCACCCATGCACCCGCTTACTCCATGGTGGCAGCACGGGTCTCCCTTGTATATGGAGGACCTCAGGCTGCTAAAGAAAGAGGGTAGGCGGTTGGAATGCAGGTTGTGCTCGACTCATGTCAAAACTGAAAAACTGCAACATAGACTGTTTTTAAGGGACTATCNGGAATGTGTGCCCCCCTGTCTGTGGTGTTATTCTCCCTGTCTTTCTGGACCATGGCTGGTTGTGCTTCCACCGGGCTCCTGCTTCCTGGCCCCCATGGAGCCCCCCATAGCTGGACCTTCCATGAGACCATGTCCCTGTGTGACCTGTGGAATACCCTGGCCATGCAGCTGCTCCTGGGCTGCCCGGACAGCCAGTTGGGTGCTTATGCGAGTCTGAGCTCTGGTCTTCGCTACTTCGGCTATGAGGCGAGCGCTCGGGATTGCCAGCTGCATGCGGAGACGCTGGGGCTGGTTCCCTTCCCCGATGGGCGCATCCCGGACATGAGGTGCTCTCATGTGGCCTGGTCCATGGCTGAGACCGTGTCTTCCCTGTCTGTGTGCAGCCTGGCCACCTACATGATCTATCTTGCAGAGGGGGGCCCTGCCTTGGCCGTGTCCTACTTTGGCTGTGTTCACGGGGCCCATGGGTACCAGTGCTCTCGTGGGGCAGTGTCTCACCAGCTGTTGTAGCTGGGTCAGCTTCTATGGCCCCCTGCTGCTGACTGCTGCATGTCTGAGCCTACCACGACAGAGCTGTCGGCACTGTCGGGCATGTGGTCCTGTTCGGATGTGCAGTTGGGGCTGTCCATGCAGGATTCCTTCGAGGCCTACTACCTGATCACCCACCACATGTCCTTGATGGGGTACTGCTGGGGCATGATCCATTGGCCCCACCTGCTCCATCAGGTGGGGCACCCGACCCCTGGGCCCGTTGTGGCCCCCAGCATCTGGATGTGAGTCCCAGTGCAGCTCCTGGCCCCCCGGTTGCCTGCCCCCTTGTGGGTTCCTGCCCCTGGACGGGTTCCACTAGCTGCTGCTGCTCCCTCCCTCCCTGATGTCTCTGCTGTGATGCCTGCTTCCCAGGGTGCTGCTGCCCCTGCCTGTGGCTCTGGGCCCCCTCCAGTCCCCACCCCCATCAGCCTCTGAACCCGGTGTTCCCCTCCGTGGTTTCCTTTCCTGGTGCCTGGGTCCGGCTATCTGCATGACCTCACCGACCCGCCTGTTTCCAGCAGACTGTCCTCACCCACCAGCACTGCCACCTGAAGCCCCAGCCCCCCCCCCTTGGCTGCCTGTGTGACCTCAGGGTTCTGGGGGCCCCGGACTGCCCCTCCCGACTTCCTCCAGGTTAGGGGGTTTGCGTCCTTGAACCTGCAGTGCTGCACCAGCTCTCCTGCCTGCCCTCCATTGCCCCTTGCCGGGGTGTGGGGTCTGCGTGTTCCTCCTGGACCATTCCCAGCCCACTCACTGTGCCGTGTGGGCTCCCATTGTGCCTTGGTCCCGAGCTCCTGGGGCCCCCTATTCCGGGACTGCCTGTGTTGCTGTGGGGGTGCCCGTGCGGACAGTTCTGCTGTGGGGGTTGTGGCTGCTGTTGCCTGTGTCCTGCCCTGCCCCTGTCCTGCTTCCCCCCCTCTTCCCTGGTCCACGCCCCCCCCGTGCCTGGTGTGCCTTGTGTGTTGACCGTGTGCCCGTGTCCCCCCTTCCCTTCCTTTCCCTTCCATGTGTGTGTGCCTGAGTGTGTTCTTGTGCTGTGTGTTCCACTGTGGCCCCCTTATTGTGCCTTCTGGCTTCATTTGCCCTCAGGCGGCCATGGCTGTGTCCCGCCCCTGCCCGGTGCCTTGTGGGTGTTTTGACCATGGCCTGGAATTGGTGTCACATCTGTTGCACTGCCCCGAGCCGTGATCTGCCGGTCCGATTCCCTGCTGTGGTCCCGGTCATGTCTGTTCAGGGCTTGTTTTGACCACGGGGGGTGGTTAGCCAGTTCACCCCCACTGGTGAACCGGGTGCCCGTAACATCTGAAATCACCCTGAGATTCAGTCCTGTCAGATTTCATGAACACTGGCTGGAATACAAAGACATTACAGCCAGAAATACATTTACAAGTTACTTGCTTATAACATCAGGACCCTTTATCCAATCCTTCTGAACTTTGGTAGAGACAGTAAGCGTGCGGAGAGGTATAATCTCACCATGTTTCATCTAAATTGAATGGGAGACAAAGATGTTACAGCCAGGAATGTGTTATAAAATCAGATCTCTTTATCCAATGTTTCAGACATTTTGCACACATAATAACCTCCACTGAAGGTACAATCCTTCTAGGTTTCATCCAAATCAGATGAAAAGTCAGCCAAAAATGTGTTTTCCAATCAAACCAATGGAAATTTTAAAAAAGTAAAAACGAAAACAAACAAAGACTAACGAAATATAACGAAAATGAATAACATTTTAATAAAGAAAATGAAAGTAATAACAAAAACGAAAGGGAGTTACTGTGCACATCCCAACCAGAGACTAATGGATCCAACAGGATTCCAGAACTCTGTGGGGTATTTACCTGCTAACCTTGATGGCCTCCCTGTTGATGCCTTGATCAATTTGTAGTATGGCATTTTGACTCGGACTATTGAAAGAGTGGCACCCATGCACCCGCTTACTCCATGGTGGCAGCACGGGTCTCCCTTGTATATGGAGGACCTCAGGCTGCTAAAGAAAGAGGGTAGGCGGTTGGAATGCAGGTTGTGCTCGACTCATGTCAAAACTGAAAAACTGCAACATAGACTGTTTTTAAGGGACTATCTGAGGTATCTGAAAATCACCTCCTCCCTTATGTCCTTTTGCAGCCCCTAAGGTCAGCCAGGGACTCCCTCTTGCAGGTGCCATCTCCCTGTGATGTTTTTATGACTAGGGCTTGCAGGGAAGCGATCTCTGTAGCTGTCCCATGATTATGGAACTCTCTCCCCTTGGAGGTCCACCTAAGCCCAAGTCTGTTCACTTCTGGAAATGATGTAAGACCTTTTTATTTGGCCAGGCATTTGGTAGGCAAGGCTAGGGTGAGTTGGGATTGGGTGGGAGGTATGGGGTGGTTTTTTGTGGGGTATCCTTTTTAAAATTGATTTTAATGGATTTGTTATTCTGTTTATTGTAAGCCACCCTGAGCATCTGCGGAAATGGCAGCATAGAATTCATATATATGAATGAATGAATGAATGAATATGGAAGTGCTCCCACCTGAGGATCCCATGGTGTCTGTCCTCCTCCTTGTAGGTGGTGCATCTCCTCCATAGTGGGGTTTACTTGCCTCTCTCCAAGCAGGCTGCCTCTTTTAACACAGGGCCAGGCCAGTTCCTCAAAGCCAGCCCAGCAGCTACCATGGTGGAAGCCCGGTGGAAGCCCAACCAGCCATGGTCACAGTCAATGAGCTGCAGGGTGTTATCCCTGCTTGGCTGCACTTTACTATCAGCCTGTTAGACTGCAACCACTCTGCTACAATAGTATTTTGTATAGTTATGTTTCTTACCGGTGACAATTCTTCTTCAAGTTCTATCCTCTCACCAAGTATTTAGTGCCATGTAGCGCCTAACTTGGAATATAGAATACACTTAACCTCTCCCTCCACCCAGGGAAACCCTGATATCACTTCCCTAGGCATATAAAGAGCCGCTGCTGACCAGCCCCATCAGTTCATGACATAGCTACTGCAAGTGAGAGTGGGGGAGGTTGGGACTTGATGAGAGGATACAACTCGAAGAAACAATTGTTATACCTTTGTTTACCTTTCTTCTTTGTTATCTAAGGTACCTCTAAAATACCTCAGAGGTCGTCTAGTCCAACCCCATGATGAATGTAGGAAATCCACACCTACAGAATCCCTGACAGATGGCTGTCCAGTCTTTGTTTGGAAACCTCCAGTGAAGGAGAGCCCACCACCGCCCTAGGCAGCCTGTTCCACTGTCTAACAGTTGTTACCATTAGGAATTTCTTCCTAATGTTTAGCTGAAATCTGCTGCCTTGTAATTTAAGCCCATTGGTTCTAGTCTTGCCCTCAGAAGCAACAGAGAAGAAGTCTGCTCCATCTTCTATGTGACAGCCCTTCAGATATTTGAAGACAGTTATCCTGTCTCCCCTTAGTCTTCTCTTGTCCAGGTTAAACACATTAGCAAGCAATGCCCTGGTGTCAGGCTGCAGTACAGTCTTAACCATTTATTAAGAAAAGAGCAAAAACAATACAGACTGGCCAAACATCGCATCGGACTGTGCAGCCAAATTTATAACACAGAATTTCCTTTCAGACCATCAAAGTATTGGATTTTTTATGGGGGCGAGAGTTCTGTCACTTAAGAGATCAGATAGTGGGAGGGGAGGAGGAGAACGTTGACATTTTGGATAGTCACTTCTCTTTGATAATATTCACATTAGGTTTTATTATTTTGTCCCGCAAGGTGGGGCATACAGGTCTTAAAGTAAGCATATGGTATGACAAGCAATGTAAGGTTGCTAAAAAAGCTGACCTCTCTCAGATTAAAATTAATTGGCTTAAAACTTACTTGGACATGACCAGAAGCAAATACCTGGCAGAAAGGAGAAAATATAAAACCTTAATTAAAACAAAGAAGGCACACTACATGGATCTTGTGTGGACCAGGCTTGGGTTGGTTGCAGCCCAGAAAGACTCAAGGGAATTTTGGACTATAATAAACCGTGAGTTAAATCGCAAATCAGTAGTGACAACGGCCCCAATAGAGGAGGAAACCTGGACAGGTTTCTTTAGAGAGCCATACAGTAAAGATGATCAGGATACTAGAGTTGGGTTATCAGATCCCTCTAGTCCCTCGTCAACACATAGAAGCATGGGGTTTGAACCATATGTAGGAGAAGCCGAGGTCGTTGAGATGATTGCAACCTTAAAATGAAACAAGGCTCCTGACCATGATTACATAAACTCCGAAGTCCTGCAGGCTAGTCCCGAATGGTGGTCCCCACTCCTAGCAAATTATTTCACTCTGATCAATAGAACAAGGAAGGTCCCCTGTAATTGGGGTTCCAGTATTATTATGCCGATATTTAAGAAGGGGGATCCTAGAGATCCAGGGTGCTATAGACCCATAGGTTTGCTCCCAGTAGTAGGAAAAGTATATGCCAGGATACTCCTTAGGCACTTAGAGAACTGGACCTTTAATCAAGGTTTAATACCTAAGGAGCAACTCGGTTTTCGTAGAGGCAGTTCTTCAAGGGACAACTATTTTATTCTGACCCATATGATCTTTAAATACACCAAGATAAGAGCCGGGAAATTATTTCTGGCATTTATTGACTTTAGGAAAGCCTTTGACTCAATATCAAGAGTCAAAGGGATAAATGAAGACCTTCTTGCCTTAATCATTCAGCTTCATACTGATAACACTACGAAAATAAGGCTAGGGGCCCAGGGGAATTTATCACACCCCATATCGGTTACACGTGGCGTTAGACAAGGTTGTGTTTTAGCCCCTTTACTCTTTAACCTCTATCTGAGTCAACTTGTTAAGAGACTATTGAATACGGAGGGTTGCCCCCCCAAAATTAAAGACCGGCCTGTTATGGTATTATTATACGCTGATGACATTGTACTAATGTCTCAGACCAGGAGGGGTTTATGGTATCAGTTACAGAACCTGCTGGGTTACTGTGCTGAGAAAGAGCTTGTTATAAATTTCAAAAAATCACAGATCATGGTCATGGAGAAAAGATCGCAACCACGAGTCTGGAACATAAAAGGCAATGAGTTCTCGCAAGTTAATACCTATGTCTACCTTGGCATTACTCTTAGTAGCAATGGGTTGTGGGAAAGACACAGGAAGCAAATAGCATTAAAAGCTACAGTTGCCTATAGAGGGATTTTAAGGCTGGTTTTGGGATCTAGGTATGTTAACATTTCTAATATTCTGGAAGTCTTCAGGGCCAAGGTTCTGGCCTTGATGACCTATGGTGCTGATTTGTCCCATTAGGTGGATATGAGGCACTCGAGGTAATTCAAAATAAATTTCTTAGGGAACTGTTGAAGGTGCCTCAGAGTATTCCTGGAGTAATATTGAGGGCAGAGACGGGCATGTTACCAATTGCATATGCTGCCATGTCAATATGCATTGGGTATTGGGTTAAACTCTGCATTGAGGGCAATGATGCCCTAACTACTCAGTGCCTGGTGGAGGAGTTAGAATACGACGGACCATTACACTATCCTTGGCTGTCACAAGATTTACACAATTTGAGGGGAATGGGACTATCCCCTTCCTGCCTTTGGGGGAAAAACGTATCCCAACAAAAGCTTCTAGTGTCTACCAGAGTAACAGACATTACCAGCAAAATGATATGGCGGTAGTTGCCGCCTGGAAGGCCTCACCCTGGTATCACTATGCTAAGACAGAGCATAAATTTGAAATCTACTTAGATAAGATAAATGACTCAATCTTGCAAAGGAGCTTTGTTTCACTGCGCTTTCAATCTTATAATTCCGCAGTTCTCCTTGGCCGTTACTTGAATCAACCTTATGATAATTGAACATGCCTATGTGCATCTCAGGAGGTGGAGGATTTGCCCCATGTTCTATTTAGATGCCCCCTATATGAAAAAATAAGACAATCTTGGATTGAACCGTTATGGGAAGGTAAAGAACTTTGGCTGGTAGGTCATAAAATCAGACTTTTACTGGCTACAACGGAGGAGAAGGAGATCAGATCAGTAGCGCTATTTGTACTACTAGCTGCAAGATTGAGACAGGAAGTAGTGCCTTAAGGACTCGAGCTAACTCTCCTTAGATCTTGTGATATTTGCTGGCATTCTCTATTTTGGTCTTACAAGTTTGTACTTGCTTGTATTATAGTTAAGTTATAAATGTTCAACTATGACTTTGGGATCCTTTGCAAAGCTGCTTGCAAAGCCCCATTCACACTGAAATAATAATTATTTTATTATGTTTATCTAATTACCTTGTTTTATTATGTTTAAATTGCTATATTTGACTTTGGCCATGGTGAAAGCTGGTGCCGTATTAAATTAAATTAATAATAACAACACAGAATTTAACAATGGTAGATACAGAACTCCAGGTGACTGCCTTACAAATCTCTTCCAGAGTCACATGTCCCAGGGTAGTCACTGACATGGCCATTGCCCTGGTTAAGTGTGTCAGCCTACAACCCCTGAGGGAGCTGGAAACCCCACAACTACATAGCTGTGAGCAATGCATGCCTAATCCAGTAAGAGAGGGACTGCTTAGAAGTCTGGTAACCTGGTGGACTGGGCCAAAGAGGACAAACAGAACATCCATGGCTCTGAAACCCTTGGTGCAATTGATGTAGTAGAGCAGTGCCCTATGGATATCTAACCTATGCAGCACCTCCTCCCCCCTGGAGGAGTGAGGCAGAAGAAAGAAGGCAGATAGGGAGATGGCCTGGCCTACATGAAACTCTGATACCACCTTTGGCAGGAAGGTCAGATGGGGCTGGAGAAATACCTTCCCCTCATGAAACCTGATCTAAGGGTGTCTGCAGGAGAGAGCCTGCAGCTCGCTCACCCTCCTGGCAGATGTAATACCTACTAGAAACATGGTTGAAACAAAACAGCAGGTCAATAAGGATGGAAGCCATTGGCTCAAAAGACATTAGAGCATGGAGAACCACATTAAAGTCCCAACTTGTGAAAGGAACCCGAGCCAGCAGAAAGACTCTGACTGCCCCCTTCAGGAAATGGGCAACTAGGGGGCTTGTAAACAGGGAACCCCCATTGACTGGACCCCAGAAGACATTAAGTTCTGCCAGGTTCAACTTCACTGAGGACACCACAGCTCTGCCCTCCCGTCCACTAAGGAGACCATATAGTCCAGGATTTTGGGCACTGTAACCTCTACCAGGAGAACTCCTGTGTCTGCACCCAAATTGTGAAGCGTTTCCACTTGGCAGAGTAACAGCCCCTTGTTGGCAGCTTCCTTCCAGCCAGAAAAATGTCCCTTACTGGGCTAGAGCAACCCTGCTCCTCCACATTTAACAATGAAGCCTCCATGCCACCAGATGGAGTGAGGCTAGAGGTGGGGCTGCCCCTTGTGCTGTGTCAACAGGTCCAGGGCCTCTAGCAGCAGCCAGTAAGGTGTTTACTCAATGTCCCTGAGCTCCAGATACCAATACTGCCTCAGCCAGTTGGGGGCTATTAACACAAGATCTTCCCTGACCTCCCACAACTTCCTGAACAGTTTGGGAATGAGGGGAATAGGCAGGGAAGCATACAGCAGCTTCTCTGACCATGGAGCCACCAGGGCATCTTCCTGCAAGCATTGGCCCTCCCTTGCCTTGAGGAAGAAAACAGGCAGCTTGGCATTGTGCTCTGATGCATACAGGGCCACCACCGGCATCCCCAAGGGGTGCAGTCAGATGAACTGGCCAGGCCCAATACCTGCACTGTCCTGTGGCGGTCAATATGGAGCAGCACAGCGGGAGTGGACTCCACAGTGCTGCTGGTCCTGATGCCAGTAGTGGAACCTTCAGCACCAACAAGCCCCGAGCTGAGATACCTGTTGGTGCCAGGCTACCCAATGTTAGTGGCAGTTGCAGTGCCAAGAGCTGCATAGAGTATGGCAACAGGACTCAGGGGGTTGGCAGATGCTGCAAGACCCACAGCATCTGATGATTAAAGGGTGTGAGAAGATATTCCAGTGGGCCCAAGGTGTCCTGTGTGCTGGTGTCAGGAATCACCCACTGGACTTTATTTAGTCATTGTCCTCAGGGGCCCCAGCCTCAATGACAACCTCCCACGCCAGAGACTCCTCTGGAGAGAAGTCTGACAGAGGTGTGAGCTTGTGCTGGTGCTTCTTGCCTGTCAATCCAGTGATGTTCTTGGCATGGAGATGTCTGCACCAGGGATCTGTCACGGTGTGACGAAGGACACCCAGGCAAGGCTTGGTGTGGCACCAAGGCATCTTGGATGTCAGTGCCCGATGGCTCCTCCCCAATCAGGGCATGGGTCAGAGCAGTTATCGGTTGGGGCTGATCACATAGAGCCTCCCAGTCTTGCCATGCCAGGACCTGCTCCTTCATGGACATAGCCTGTACTGTGCAGGGGCGGATTGGGAAATCAAAGTGGCCCAAGAAAATATAGTCTTAGGGGCCCTGTGCCAGCAGCAGGCCAAGGGGGCATGGCTTAGGGGGGCGTGGCTTGGGGCATGGCTTGGGTCGGGCAGAGTGCACCAGATTTGGGGCCTACCAGAACTGAGTCCCCAGACTCAGATCCTCAGCAGCCTGGCAGGGGTGAGTGGGAGGTTATGGGGGGCTGGCAGGGGGGAAACTGCCACTGGTGGTGGTACTGGCCCTCATTTCAGTGCTCTGGCTCCCCAAATCACTCCGTTTTAGTGCTCAATGGCCCCCAACCCAAAATCACTCTGTCCCTTGCTATGCATCCTACAGTAAGGCTTCTTCATTCCTACAG
>QEPC01005263.1:219495-232966 GCA_003113815.1 Sphenodon punctatus
GGGGGGGGGGCATTGGGGGGGCGGGGGGAACAAGGGAAGGGGGAAGTCTAGGGGACATGAGGGAAAGGGGCACACTGGAGGCTGGGGGAACAAGGGAAGGGGGAAGGCTGGGGGGCACAAGGGAAGGGGGCACGCTGGAGGCTGGGGGAACAAGGGAAGGGGGCATGAGGGAAGAGGGATGGGGCACTCTGCAGGCTGGGGAGTGGGAGGGAAGTGGGAACTCTTCAGGCTGAGGGGGGCAGGAGAAGGAAGGGGGATGGGGGCACCCTGAAAGCTGGGGGGTGGGAGGGAAGGGGGATGGGGCAGGTGGGGGGGACACAGACGGCACTTACCAGAGGCTGGTGCCTCCCCACCCTCGACTCGGCTGGGTCCGGCCGGGGACAGGTCCCGATGTGGAGGAGGAGGCAGCATTGCTCCAGGGACTACTCTGGACTTGTGGGTGCAGGGAGGGAGCACAGCACTGCCTCCCTCCCTGCACCCACAAACCCAGTCCCTGTGGCATTTCTGGGGGCAGTTGTTCTTTTAAAATTGCCCGCGCCTTGTCCTGACCCCACCGGGGAGGGCGCTGCAGAGGTGCTTTCCCTCCCTGGGGCCAGGACAAGGCGCAGACAATTTTTTTAAAAAAAGTTGCCTTGCTGCCGGCTACTCCTCCCCGCCACTCTAAGCCTGCTGGAGCTGCAGATTGGGGGAGGAGGGGAGAGTGGCCAGAAGCAAAGGTGGCAGGGAGAGCCGGCCAGAGGCATCTGGTCCCGCGGTAAGGGGGCTCCCCACCGCCGCGCGTAGTGGGGACGCTGTTCCCATGGCGGTCCTGTCCTGGGTGCAGCAGCAGTGTCCTGACTCCGTGTGGCTGGGGCCCCCTCGCTGTGGGGTCATGATGCCTCCTGCCGACCCTGGACCCCCCACAGGGATGGGCCTGTACAACTGAGCCCCCCCGTGCCACGGTGGCTACGCCCCTGTTGGAAGATGGTTGGTAGCATAAGGTGGACATTGTCTCATCCATGATGAGATCCGACATGAGCACTATTAGCTGTCTGATGGGGGTGTGCTGCTGTACCTGGAAAACTGGAGGAAAAGTTCCAGGACATCCTGCACTTTCCCTGGGGAGGGGAGGTACCAGTCAAGCAAAGCTGGTGGTTCCTGTAGTGATGGTCCAGTGGAAGTTTGAAGTTTTTATAGGGATGTTACAGTACAATTGTGAGACATCTCCTTATTTTATTTATTTATTTATTTAAAATTTATATCCTGCCCCTCCTGCCCTCAGGGCAGCCTGGGGCGGCAAACAACATTCAATAAAAACAATATATAAAAATGTTTAAAACAATTTAAAATTACAATATGTGGGGGGAAACCCCACCCCAGAACCCACCCCTACCCCTCGCCAAAAGCCTGACAGAACAACCAGGTTTTACATACACACTGAAACAGCAGGAGAGTTGGAGTCAACCAAACCTCCTCTGGGAGCAAATTCCACAGCACAGGGGCGGCCACTGAAAAAGATCTAACCGGTGGCCACCCGCCTCACCCAGGGAACCTCCAAAAAGATTCCCACGGACGATCTCAAGGGTCGCACGGGCACATGGGGAGTGAGGCGGTCCTGGAGATAAGCAGGGCCCAGGCCATGAAGGGCTTTAAAGGTTAAAACCAGCACCTTGAACCTGGTCTGGTACTTTATAGGCAGCCAGTGCAGAGCCCAGAGCACTGGTGTCATGTGCTCCCTACGACCCGTCCCCGTAAGGAGACAGGCCGCAACATTCTGCACCAGCTGCAACCTTCGGACCAGCTTCTCGAGCAGCCCCACGTATGAGATGGGGAAGAGGTTAGCACAAGGGCATAGGGTGCGACCCAGCAATCGAGCCTTCCCAGAGGTCAAGATGGTGCATCCATTAATCTGTATGACTGGTACAGTTCCAGGTTTGGCATTGCACGTCATTTGCCTGTGCTCCTGGAGCCTCACAAAAGAGCCCCAGTAGAAACAATGTACACACGCACATATGCACACACACCACAGTCCAAGCCAGGTATCTTGGACATGGGGCTGTGGTACTGTTCATGCAAGGAGGTGAACTTGCATTATACCACAGGGCCTCCTATGGTTAATGTTAAGCATCACTGAACCAAGTTTTATTATGGAAAAAGGGTCAGCCTGTCATGTATTTCCTATTATAAGAATATATTTTTGGCCATCTGTGTTCCTAATGTATTAATTTTGAGTTTTTTTATGTTAACTTTTTGTTTCAATGTATTGGATTTGTGTTTTGAAGTATTGATTTCTAAAATCAACTTCTGTGATTAGCATTGGTTCAGGCTGAAGCTTTTTCAGCTACATTCCAATGAGCTTTTTTCTAAACTTCCCAAATGAACTTTCACCGTATCCAAGGAAACAGTCAAACAGCTAGGAGTTAGAAGGCAATAAAGAGGCCCCTCTGGCCAGCCTAGGCCTCAGGCCAGCCTAGGTGTCTGGAATCTTATCTGTTATGTGTCTAGATGATGAATTATCAGACCATAAAATATCTCCAGACTGAGAAGGAGTCTTTGAGTTAGTTTTTTCTAGATAACATATCTATTTAATTTATGGATGAAATAACCTCTAAGTTCTGGTTATTCTCTCTGTAATCTGACAATTATATTTGATAAAAATATAAGATTTCTATTTAAAAACTTTACTTGTTCAGAATTAAGAGAGCCAATTAGAATCCAGTGTATTCTTACTGACTGACTGACGTAAAGCAACATCAGCAATGACACTGCTCAGGAATGTGAGCCTCCTAGCAGACAAACTGTTTAAGAAGAGAAACACAGCCTAACTTTCTTCAGACTGAAATTCCACATGTTTGGATTTCTTTCTCACCAACATTTTGACAGACAAAGGGAAGATCTGGGAAGAATGTAACATATGATTCTTGATATCTTTGAGCCAATGAATTGTGCATATGTTAAGCTTTTAGAAGCTTTTTATTAAAATAAAAATGTTTTAAGATCATGTAACTTTGATTGGCTATCAATACCATTCTATGTAAGCTACTGATATTCTCTATTTATATTTAAGTAAACTATGCATATATTTTAATATATTCTAAAAGTCTCAGGCTCCTTTATTTATAAATGTATTGTCATTTTACAATACTTGCTTTGCTAGTCGGATATCAAAGTAAAGTGTAAACTCATTTTATACAACTTGGAAAAAAGTGATGTCCAATTTAGTTTGATTAGTTCAGCTAAGCCACAAAGCTACTTTCCATTTGTAATAAATGGGACCTCGCAAGATGTGACAAGCCCTCTCCCGAATGTTGGACATGTTAAATAATGTAATGTCAATTTTATATCCCAATTGATTGTGTCCTTGTTTCCTTCCAGGGAGTGGAGACCATATGACAAGTTAAGGTGGGTGCCTTAACTTATAATTTCCATTCTTTTTGGAGCATGAGTAAATTTGTAAGAGCCTTAACTCTTTTCTTAAGTCAATTTTTTTTTATCTATGAATAATAGAGTAAATGTTAAGAATAGCATAATCCTCCCAACTCTCCTAACCTTGTCAATTTTCTAGGACTTCCTCAGGTGTTGGTAACCAGACAAGATTAAGTAGTATGGTTTTGCACTGATGGTATGGATCTTTAGGCCATCTTCGTTTCTGCTTCTCAAGCTACATAGCATAACCTGACACCATGGATCAGATGTCATTTTCTCAGTTCTTGATCCCTCCTCCGTAATTAATTATTGAAGGTGTGAAGTCCGGGCAGGAACGGGGATAGAAAAAGGGGTCAGGAAGGGAACACTCACGCACATGTTCACTGGGCAGCAAGGGTGTCTGGAAACAACCCTCAGGATTGAATAGGGCTTAAGAACTAATAAACCACAGCCTGAATCATCATCGGGTATTTTTTGGGGTGAGCGCACACATTGGAGTAGCCACCTCAAGCAGTCACACAGGGTGCAGGAGAGGGGGCAAGGAAGTGCAAGGGATGAGGAGTGGAGGAGGTGCAAAGTCCAGGAGGGGGAGACTAGGATGGGGCATTCGCTGCTAGAAGGGCCCTGGGTTGGTGCATGGACAAACAATAGGGGAAACACAAACTTACCACACTTGGGAATCCTTCACAGTCTCACTCACTTGCCACATGCAGCCCAGTCACTCTCCCATAAGGATGGGCGAACAGATCATGGTTCGGGTTCGGTCGTTCGGTTCGCCTGTGTTCGATTCGGCCGTTCAGTTTGGCCATTCGGGTCTTTTTCCAGGTTCGGCCATTTGGTTCAGCCGTTTGCTTCGGGTTCGGCCGTTCAGAAAAAATTATCGCGGGAGCGCGTGAAGCCGTAATTGCGCCAGAAACCAGAAATTCGAGTGCGTGCGGAGCTGTGTGGCGAGTGAGTGTGTGTTTGGCTGGGTGGCTGTTCGGTTTGTGTGTGTTGGCTGTGTTTGGGTTGGGTTTGGTTGTGTTGTTGTTGTGGTTGTGGTTGGTGAGTGTTGGTGTGTGTTGTGGGTGACTGTTTTGGCTGTGGGTGAGGTGATTGTTTTAAAAAAATGAAGAAGGCTGCAGTTCTTATTCAGTGGCTGGGGGCCAACTTGCCACTTGAGGAGGAGGAGGAAGAGGTAGAGGTCACTGGCACTGCCCCACTACACCTCCGGTGGTGGTGTCCGGTTCCTCAGCTGAGGAGCAAGCGGTGGACTCAGGAGGTGCTGCCAGGTTTGTAAACTTTTTTTTACTTTGAGTACAAGAAAGGTTCTATCCGTTAGAGCAAGCTCAATGGCGTGCGGGTGGGTGGTGGGCATCAGTCAGGCACAAACAGTGGGCATCAGTGGGTGGCAGCAGATGTCTGCCACAGAGAGAGAGGGTACTGTAGTGTGGGGGGCTCTGGCACGAGCAGCACCCCCACCCAAACATGTACCAGGCTAGCAAGGGTATCCACTCTCCAGTTGCCATCCCATTCCCTACGCACCCCCAAATGAGGGCAGGATTTGCACATGCCATCCATGGCCTTCCTAGTTGCAATCCCCTAGTACCCCAAGGAGGGAGGACTAGAGGCATTATCATCATAAATGCATGATATTACTTTGGTGTTCTTAAGGTGTTCCCATTTCAGAGACCTGTCTCTTATACACATCTAGATGTGTATAAGAGACAGGGATTTGCATGTGCCAGCCAGGGTTTCCCAAGTACCCCTGGGAGGGCAGGATTTGTACGTGCTTTCTAGTTGCAATCCCTAGTACCCCAAGGAGGGAGGACTAGAGGCATTATCATCATAAATGCATGATATTACTTTGGTGTTCTTAAGGTGTTCCCATTTCAGAGAGGAATCGGATGCCGACCACAGCGCTGCTGCCAGAACCAGGCCAAGGAGGAGGACCCCTAGGCAGAGGTCACCATCACCACTGCCAATGACACCCCCAGAAGTCGCCGTTGCTGGCGGCGGTGTTTCCCCAGCCAGGGAACCCACAGGGTAATCTGGTGGGCCCAACGAGGTACTTCCTGGGGGTGAAGTTTTTGCTGGTGCTCCCCGGGGCCTCCACATCCCAGGTGCAGTCCTGACATCACCCCCCCTCCAAGGCTTCTGGAAGAGCAAGGGGTGGGGTTTCAACGGATATCGGGCATGAAAGAAGCGAACTAACTGTGGTGCATGAACACAGGATGCCTTTTCCCAGGACCGATCTGCCGGCCCATAGTCTTTCCAGTCAAGTAAATAATAAAAGCGCCCTCATTGATAGCGGGAGTCCAATATTCGATGCATTTCATATTCTCCAGTCGAGGTCACTGGATCAGGTTCAGAGGTATCTTTACCGTGAGGGGCACGTGCCGGCTTAAATAGGGATACGTGGAAGGAGGGGTGGATGTGATAGTGGTGTGGTAAGCAGACCATATAAGCCACGTTGTTGATCTTCTTAATGATAGGGAAGGGTCCCATATACTGGTAGTCCAGTTTAGTGGAGGGTCGTCAAGACGGGTAATGCTGCCTGTCCACCCAGACCCAATCCCCGGGGTGATAGTCGGGGGCCGGCCGGCGGTGGCGATCTGCGAACTGCTTGTAGCATTGTCTGGCCTTTGTTAGCATGATTTTAGCAGCATCTTGGGCCTTGTGTATTTGATTAACTAGGACTGACACATCAGGGAGACAAATGCAGGGGTGAAAGTCATAGTTCACAAAAAAGGGGAGGACCCAACAGAGGCATTTAATATGTTGTTGTAAACACACTCTGCAAGGGTCAATAAGTCTGTCCAGTTATCTTGGAGGTAGTCTGTGTAACAACAGAGATATTGTTCCATGGTTTGGTTGGTTCTTTCCACTTGCCCATTAGCTTGGGGGTGGTATGCAGTGGTCAGACTCATTTTATTTGAAGGTTGGTTAGGAGTGCCTTCCATAGGTGGGCTGTAAATTGCATTCCACAGTTGGACAGTATTTCTAGGGGGATCCCGTGGAGCTTGATTACATGGTTTAGTAGTAGTTGTGCTGTCTGCGCTGTCGTGGGCAGGCCTGCACATGCTATAAAATGAGCCATCTTCGAAAAGTGATCAACTATCACCAGGATTGTGGAGCAATGGTGGGATGGGGGTAGTTCCACAATAAAGTCCATTCCTATCCTTTGCCATGGTCCCTGGGGAAGTGATGCCAAGTATAGGAGACCTTGGGGTCGTTGCCAGGGAATCTTGGTTTGGGTGCACATGGAGCAGTTGGTTATGTGTTTTTGCATGTCTGCCTTAATGGTGGGCCCCCAAAAGTGTTGAAGGATAAGATCGAGCATACGCTTGTTTCCCGGATGCCCAGCCAAGGGTGCATCATGATGACCCCAAAGAATGTATGGGCAAGCTGGACTGGGCACTACAATTTTCCCCTGTCAATAATATAATTTCATCTTGGGGCCATAAGTGGCCAGCGGTTCGGGTACCAGGGCCTGCCGGGAGTACTGTACAAGCTGTTGGGGAGTGAGGAATCTAGCCGTGAAGACTTTCTTTTCCAACAAAGGCTCCCCTTGATTATCCGGTGACTCTCCCGGTTCCATACAGCGGGATAAGGCATCTGCAAGAATGTTCTGGTGGCCCAGTCGGTATCATATCTGGAAGTTAAAGCGAGTGAAGAAAAAAGCCCAATGCTCATGTCATGCATTTGCTATGCGTGTGGTTTGGAGAAACATGAAGTTGCGATGATCAGTTATGACTGTAACAGAGTACCTGGCTCCCTCAAGGTAATGTCTCCATGTGGAGAAGGCTGCCTTAATGGCAAGAAGTTCTCGGTCTAAGACTGTATAATTCTTTTCAGCACTAGACAATTGTCGCAAATAATATGCATAAGGCATTAAACGTCCCCCATCAGGTCCAGTTTGGAGCAGGACAGTTCCAATGGCAATGCTCGAGGCGTCAGTCTCCATGGTAAATGGCTTACTGAAGTCAGGTACTGTAAAATGGGTGCCCGGGTGAACATTTCCTTCAACTTGTCGAAGGCTTCTTGTTGACGTGGGGTCCATACATAGGGGTTTCCTTTCCGTAGCAGTGTCGTAAGGGGATCCATGAGTTGGGCGTAATTGGCAATATATTGCCGATAATAATTGGTTGTCCCTAGGAAACATTGTAGGGCTTTTACCGAGGTCGTGGGAATCCACGACAAGACAGCACTAACCTTTTTTGGGTCCATTTCTACGCCATGGGGGGAGATGATAAAACAAAGAAACTCCACAGTGGTTAAATGAAATGCACATTTCTCTAGTTTGCAGAACAAGTGGTGCTGCCTTAGGTGAAATACTACAGACCGTACATGTTGCACATGTTTGGTCCTGTTGTTTGAATAAATGGGGATGTCGTTGAGGTAGGCGACCACATAGGTGTCCAACATGTCGTGTAATACATCATTAATGAGATGTTGAAGGTCGCTGGGCATTGGTCGATCCGAATGGCATCACTAAGTATTCATAATGTCCATATCTAATCCTAAATGCTGTCTTCCATTCATCTCCCTGTCGGACTCGCAGCAGATTGTAGGCACCACGAAGGTCCAACTTAGTGAAGATCTTCGCCCCTTGCAGGTGATCGAGCAACTCCGGAATCAAGGGGAGTGGATAACGGTTTTTAGTGGTGATGGCACTGAGTCCATGATAATCTATACAGGGGCGGAGCCCCCCATCCTTCTTGGGGACAAAAAATATCGGTGCCCCTGCTGGGGAGGAGGAGTGCCAGATAAATCTGCAATGCAAGCTGTCCTCAATATATTTCTTCAGCATGGCCAGTGCCGGCCCTGACAGGGCATAGATCCGACCATATGGGGTTTGGTGCCAGGGAGCAAGTCGATGGGACAATCATATGGCCAGTACGGGGGTAAGATTGCAGCCCCTTCTTTGTCGAAAACATTGGTGAGGTCTTGATATTGCGGTGGGAGCAGGCTGAGCGGCCCTGGGTCGGCAGTGAGCATTCCTCACTGGGGGGGCTGGCAGGATGCACGATGACCCACAAAAGTCATACCAGAACAACACCGTCTGATCAGTCCAATTCAGAGTGGGGTTCTGCTGATACAGTCATGGCATTCCCAAGACCACAGCAAACATAGGGGTAGCCACGATGTCGAAATGTAACATCTCGGTGTGTCGGCTGATGGTCACCTACAGTCCTGTCGTCTGGGTCATGATGTGTCCTGAAGTTAAGGGGGAGCCATCTATAGTGTGCACATTCTCATGGGGGCACCTCTACATGCAAGGGAGTTCATACCTGCATACAAGGCGACCAAGGTTGGGATCAAAAGGGTCCTGGGGAAGTTCCATCAGTATTGCCAAGTCAATGGCCTCCTTTTAAATGGTTCCAAAACCAAGATTATGGTTTTTGGCAAAAGGAACATTCCCAGTAGTTGCAATACCAGCGTGGGGCAGATAGGACTGGTTAAATCCTTTAAATACTTGGGCCTCACGTTTAATACCGGGGCACTTGAAATCATCACGTTTCCAATAGGGCAAATAATGTGATGAGAACTGCCCGCACACTACTTAGAGCCGTTAGGCTCTCGAGGAGGGTACAATTGTCCTATCTACTTAAAGTATAGGATGCCAAAATCCCTCCAATTCTGCTCTTTGGAATGGACCTGACTCCCTATGGAGATATGTTACCCTTAGAGAAGATCCAGAATTGGTTCCTCAGGTGCCTTCTGGGAGTACCTGCAAGTGTACCGGGGCCATTCTCAGGGCAGAGGTGGCTAGACCTTCTATTAGGTCTTTAGCCAAGAGGGCATATGTTAGATATTGGATCAGGCTACTCAATCTACCAGTTACAGCACTTCACCAATTATGTCTCCAGGAGCTTTCACATGATGGGGCATGCTCCTACCCTTGGATGGCATTTTGGGGGCAACTGTTAAGAGAAACAGCTTTTTCTCTACAGCACTTTAGCAGAAAAGTGCTATGTGCTGTTAGACTAGAGTTTCTAGATAGAATCCAGGACATCACGTGACAGGAGGATATTGCCTCCGTGGGAGCATGGAAGGTAGCTCCCCTTCTAGGGTCATTTAAGAACCACTTCTCCTTTGAGCCCTATCTACATCTTTTACAGAAGCAAAACTGCATAGAGCATATACTCTCCTGCACTGGCAGCTAGGGGATACAGCTGTAATGCAGGGGAGATATAAGGGGATTCCCTGTGATTGTAGGCTCTGTTCTTGCTACAAGGGGGAAGTGGAGACTATTGATCATTATTTATTGAGATGCCCTTATTTTGATGCACTTAGGGAGGCATGGATTTTCCCATTGCTTCCCAAGGAGATGCTACACAATTCGGGTCAAGCCCATAACTTTCTTCTTGGGTTGCAACATAAAGAGGCGATTATGTCTTTGGTATCTTTTATCCATCTGGCCAACAAGAAAAGACAATCTATTCAGAACAAACTGGATAGGACGATCGACAAAGGATAGGGGGGGCCTGCTTGGTAGCTTGGCCAAGCTAGGAACCCGAATGCGCCCCTAATCTATGGATATAAAGCTAGGATTTAAATCTCCAGAAGTGATTGAGTACCAATCCTCCTGCATCAAGGGGAGGATGATGGAGGTGCGCTGTTGATTATATAGTTTCAGGTGTACAGTCCCAGACGTATGATCATGCAGTTCCTAGAGAGGCAGTTGGGGTAGGAGCTACATGGGTTGGGGGTTGTTTTCTGCAGATAAGGATGACTGCGGTGGTAAGGGAAGGGGGAGTTTTGCCCGATGATATTTGATTCTGATATGGTTTGGGTTTTAACTGATTTTAATTTATTATATTAATTATTATATTACATATCATATTATATTATTTTATATCGTCATTATAGTTACTGTTATAATTGTTGATATTTTCAGGTATTGGCGAAAGCCACCCTTGAATAAACTTTGACTTTGACTTGCATACAAGGCCCTGGTCTATGAAATTTCCGGATGCCCCGGAATCAATTAGAGCCCAGACCGCAAGTCCTCAACATGGCCGGCACTCAGAGATGTCTTGCCGGAAAGGGGCAAGTAACAAGGACCTGGGATTGCCATGCTAGGGTCTCTTTGTGTCCCTGGGAAACTCCCTATAGTTCCCAGAACTTGGCTTTTCCCATTCCTCGCCTTGTAGCCGGGAGCAATTGACAGTTCCATGCAAAATGCAAGGGTCGCCCACAATAAAAACAAAGTCGAAGGGTTCGGCGTGCCTCTCCTTCTTCCGGACACTTGGGAATCCTTCACATAGTCTCACTCACTCGCCACACGCAGCCCAGTCACTCTCCCAGACAAGCGCACTCTCCACAGGCAACACAATCACCGTAAGGCAAATGTTCAGACACGAAGGGGCCGGTCTCACAGGTGTTTGCAGCACTGATCACCAGCACTGTTACTGTGGAGGCAAGCTACTTTTATCCCTGCTAGCATGACGGTGGTGTAGGTGCTCTGAGTGTTGTGGCGCTGAGATTGAGGCTGTGGGCATCGCTTCCCCTCATAGTGGCTTTGGCATCCCATTTCCTGACTCAGGGAAGGCCTGCGGGTGCTCAGGTTGCATCTGTGCACACAGCGCCGGAGCCTCTGTTGCCAGTGGCAGTGTTTCCCCGGCTGGGGAACCCATAGGGCAATCTGGCGGGCCCGATGAGGTACTTCCTGGGGGTGAGGTTTTTGCTGGTGTTCCCCGGCGCCTCTGTGCCCCGGGTGCAGTCCTGAAAGAAGGGCATGATGGAATTCATTGCTTACGTTCTGTTCCTTACTCCACTACTTTGGAATATTCCCAGTGGGTAGCAAAGCAGTATTCTATTCATTCTGTGAATGACACACCAAAATATTATATATATTATTTTTAAAAGAATCAATCACATGGGAGAATTTGTACTCTCTCATAAAGCAGAAACTCATTTCAGTATTACTTGCACGTCTATTAAAAAAAATTGTCTGCAATTTATATTGTATTACAAGTCTTGATAAAGTAGGTAATAAATTTGCCATACAAATAAAAAGGATTAGAACATCTCTAATTAAGTAAAATTATCAAATTAGGTCTGAGGTTTTTTCTTCTCCTCCTGTAATCACATTTTAATTTAGGGCCTTTTTCTATAGGCAGCAAAATTGTTAGCACTTACAATAACATCTTAGAAAGCCACATTTCTTAGCAATAATATCAGATCTGTACCTTCCCTTCAGTTACATAGTGGAAAAGATTGATGTGGTGGAGATTCCACTCCTTTGGGCAAAATTCTGGCTGAAAGAGAAAGTGAGTGATAACAAACAAGACGCTGCCCCACATTGGCCCCAGTAACCCCGGATTCACCTGTCTGGGTGAAAGTAGACGTGTATCCAGCATGGAGGCTCCCTGGCCTGGGCCAGAGTATGAAACTGTGGCTGCAATTCTCTGAGTGAGCGGGCAGCACACAACTGATATGCCTGAAACCCAGGCAGCCAGAGAGTCTATGCAAGTTGGGCAGGAATGCAACAGATGTGCAGTGGCCCAACCCCAACCCTGCTCCCAGCACCTCACCCTGACCAGCAGCCATGGCAGCCAATGATGGACAGCCATTGCAACCAGCTATGGCAGCCCCCCGTGGGACTATGACCTACTGTGGCCCACATGGGTGGCCCTTGGCCTGGAATGAGTGCCTGGGATCTTCCAGGGGATGCATTCCGGGAGACCTGCCTACCCAGTCCAGGACAGTCAGCTAACATCTAGCAGCCAGGGAACAGACATTCAGGGGGTTCCCTGACCCAGGTGGGCCATAGCGGGCCTACCTTCTATCTGAACAGTGGCCACAAGATGTTTGCCCTGGGCTGCTCTGAGGTATGTCTCACACCATGTTATTCCTGGGAATGCAGAGCATGCAGTGCAGTGCAGTCTAACCCAGACCAGGGCAATGGACAATGGGCAACTACAGGGCCAGGTCTCATTTGTTAGGGTCTCCTGTAGCCCAGTTATCCTGCCCCTCTCAGCTGACAGCCAGCCAGGACAGGGGAGCACAAACATCTCCAGAGGCTCTCAGTGGCACAATCTGCACTCCCCTCTCAAAGGTGGCTTTCATCTTAAAGGGGCATGATCTGTGCTACCCTCTCTCCCTGCTGCCTCTCAGTTGAGTGGGGCCTGATCTGAGATCCCATCTTCCAGCCGACTGTCAGCTAAGAGGGGCATGTTCGGGAAAGGGGAGTCATGGCCAAGGAAGACGCCTTCTCGCTGTGACACCCATTCCATCAGAGCCAGTGCAGATCGCACCTCTCTCAGCTGATAGCCAGTTGGGAGAGGGGAGCACAGATCCCACTCCTTTAGCTAAGAGGAGGTTAGGAGAGGGGAGCACAGACACAGGGGGGTTGTGTGCCATGTTTTGGCCAGGTAATGCCAGACTGGAGCTGGCAACAGGGAGGGAGGGGAGGATAAGAAGCAGCCTGCACTGCATCTCCCTCAGGTTTATTTTATTTATTTATATTATTATAATCAAGCATTTATATAGCGCAAGCAATGTACCTGGTGCTTTACAACGTAATTGAACAGACACAGTCTCTGCCCTAGGGCTTACAATCTGAGAGACGGGGGGAGGGGGGTATCATCATTTGATATCCAGACCAGGGCAGCTTACAAGACAGTAGGGGTGGGAATACCGGTAAATCCGGAATCCGATAATGCCGGTACTGGGCATACCGGCATGATCGGATTCAACCCAGTAAATCCGGTCCGGTTACCGGATTCCGGGTACCGGATTTTTTTACATTGCAGCCATTTAAATGAATGGCTGCAATGTAAGCAAAGCCCCACCAAAAAAGTTTAAAAAAAACAAAACCTCCCCGAGTCCAGGCTGCGCGGGTGGAAGGGGGGACACCCCCCCACCCACCCTGCCCAGCCTGGATTTTTGTTTAAAAAAAGAGCCCACCCCCCCAGCACCAGTGGTCGCGGCGTCCCCGCAGCCACCGGTAAGTATAGACCCGATCCCTGGGGGGGGTGTTTAACATCCCCCCAAACTTCCAGGGATCACCCCTACTAAAGTTGAGTGCTTTACCTTTGCGGAGCTCCAGGTGTGGCGGCAGCGGCGGGCGGTCCGG
>QEPC01005263.1:233374-253797 GCA_003113815.1 Sphenodon punctatus
TGTATTTCATTGATTTCAATGGGGACACAGTGCCCCATTGAAATCAATGAAATAAAACCGGTACCGGTATACCGGATTTAATCCGGGAATCCGGTTCTTTGAGAACCGGAAACCGGTAAATCCAGTATCCGGTATTTACCCCGGGGTCCCACCCCTACAAGACAGTATTGTTAAAACCATAAGATACAAAATCTGAGCAATATAAAAACAAAATTACTGATGGAACTAGCCCCCATCAACCCTCCACCCCCAACCCCACTAGTCATCTCCCCCATGAAAATCCTGACAGAACATCCAGGTCTTGCATTGTTGTCGGAAGGAGGGAAGGTCCGGGGACAAATGGACCACTACCAGGAGGGAGTTCCACAGCCTTGGGGCAGCCACTGAGAATGCCCTTTCCATAGTCACCACCCAAGAAACTTGAGGGACCTCAAGAAAGGCATTCCCAGTCGAGCGCAAGGGTTGATCCAGAACCCAGGGAGTGAGGCGGTCCCACAGGTAAGTAGGGTCCAGACTGTTCCCACCCCATCTCTGCTCCTAGGGGGAGAAAGAGGGGAACCATTCCCCAGAATACAGCCACATCTGCAGAGAGGAAATCACAGGGGCTGCACACTGCCTTTGATCCCTGCTCCTCTCCTTTCCATTGGAGCCAGCGTTAGCATGCCCCTCTCAGCTGACAGCCAGTTTTGGGGGGGGGGGGAGAAAGCGAGGCACTGTCTCCGTGGGCTGCTTGACAGCTGGGGGATGTTCGTGATCTTGCTGTCTCCAGGCCACCTGGCGACAGCAAGATCCCCAGAGTGACCATCTGTGGCAGCTGGTGCAATCCCATGAACAGCAAACGGGGCTGCTCATTTGAAGGGCTCCCAATGCTATCCTCACTGGTGACTGCTACGTAGGGACCCCATGAGGTGACTCCAGGTTCTGGGGTGCTCCCAGCCTGTGTGTTAACACCCAATATTTGTGTTTACACTCAATATCTGGCCATTGAGGTCTCATTTTCTACTCCCCTATGACCTTGCAGAAGCCATTCAAGTGAATATCATGTGTTCCAAACTGGTGGTTTTCAAAAGATGCGATTGCACAGAGATAAGGATGAATCTTTATGGTAACAGTAACTGGAAAATGCACTAGAATTTCTTCACACAAAGTAACATTAGTGCAGCTATCACTGCATTATTTAAACCAGAGGGGGGAGGGAGAGGGCTTTCACTGGCGGAAACAAATGTTTCCAAGGCTCTCCTGGCCAGTGGGGGCGTGGGGAGTGACGTGTGACTGCCCAATCATGTCACTGCACTCCCGATGCCACCCTGCCTCACCACCATGATGGGCAGCCATGGCTGCCTATTACAGACAGTCATGCCGGGAGGAGCCAGAGCTGGGAACAGACATTCCCAGCTGGTTCTGCTCACTTCAGCCCAGCTGGGTGGCTACTGGGCCCAGATCGAAGTGGATCCAAAGTCCCAGCCCAGTCACCACCCCAGGCAGGCTTTGTTCCATACCTACATCTGGTGAGTCCAGAACAAATGTACAGGCATGATGCTGGCCAAGTCAGGCCAAAGCAGGCCAGCATCATGTCTGTTAACAGCCCCAGACTGTGAGTCTGGACATACATGGAAATACCACCTCCATATGGAGTCTCAATCGTGACTGATATTTCATATACTTTGCATGACTTTGTTGCTGTCTCTTACGTATCAAAATGGGGTCACACAGGCAAACAAATTTGGGAATCACTTATGTTTTAAACTTTTCACCACGCTATAAAACTCTCACATCTTCTTGGAGAGAAAAAAAAAATTGTTTTTTGCCTTTGAGTGTCATGGTTTCTGGAGTACCATTGATACAACTGAAATATGCAAAGTCCTCCAGTCAATAGGCTAAGAAGCAAACCCCACCAATGAGGGGATAATTAAGCAGGAAAACGACAAAACATTTTACCACCAGGACCCTTGTGCAAATTTTTCTTGAGCAGGCATGATTTAAGTCCCATCCCTAGGTCTACTTGCAAATTTGATGCTTTGTCAGGAAAGGAAACTTTTCAGGACGGACCTTTCACTGTCAGAGTTAGCTGAGAGAGTTGACTATTTTAAAAGCAAAGCAGTCTCTTCTGAAGTGATTTGATGTTTCCTTCTTGAAGTGTTTTACTAATTATGTCTTTTAACTTTGCTCACTAAGGAGAAGATACTGAGTCAAACAAAGAACTTATGTTCTGTCAGAAAGTATCTGCACAGGTACTATTAGTGGAATTATATGCTAATTAGCTTCTATTGTTGATTGTCCAACGGTCTTGTCAGTCTCCAGTTTCTCAACCATCTGTTTGGAAGTTCTTTTTTTGCAGGAGACATTGAGCTAGGGATTTTAGACATTTTCTTAACATCTTGGGGAAATGTTCTCTTGGTCTTTGAAACCTCATCTACTATAGACTTTTAAAATGCAATCATGTCATGACTCAGTAAGAAAAAGACCACTGTAACTGGGTTTAAATGACAACAAGCAGAGTAATGGATGTAAAAATGAGTTAAATATTACAAATAATTAGGAAATTGTTTTAAAAGTATCTGGCCTGTTCAAATGTTTTCAAAGGGTGTAAACAGACGGGCGGCCATGCCATCTTGCTTCATCCCTGGGCTGGTCCATCCATAGGAAGGTAACCTGCCAGATGTTGAAGCAGAGCACACAGCTGAGCACATTGGTGGCACTCTGGAACATTCCAAAGCAACACCAGAGGAGGGGACCAGCCAGACCTGGAGTGGAACTGCTGCCTGTCTGCTCAGTGAACCCACAACTACAGCTCCACTCCCGGCCAGCTGTTGCCCCATAAACACCATAGAGTTCCAGGCACCAGCCTAGAGCATCAGGGGACCCACCCACAACTCTATGGGAGGGGGCACTGTGTGGGCAGACCACAGCCAAGGGGACCTGCTCGGTCTATCTAAAGTGGACCCAGGTGGGTCTGGAAGTGGGTGGACAAGGGGGTGGGTGCACCACCAGAGCAGTTCTGGGGGCGGGCAGTCCCACATCCATCTAAAAACACTCAGAGTTGCTTTCACTTCAGTGGGTTGGAATCCTTATTTTACTTCTTTTTTATGCTTGCTTTCTGCATCAGCCTGGTGGCATCATCTGTGCCACAGTAAGTCAGGCTGTGAAATAAGCTTGGTTTGAGTAGTAAAAATATTATGAATTCACATTTGGCAGCATAAAAATTGCCATATGTTCAAACTCATGCATCGCTGTGAGGCTCCCAAAATCCTTCTATGTTGTGTCAACTGAACATCTGACCAGGAAAGTAGTTCCTACGTCCAGGACAAGCTGTGCCTTCTCAAACCATGAAAACTGTGTAATTTACAAGGGGCAAATCTGGAAGAGGTTGATTTTTATTCAGTTTTTTTAAAGGTAAAATTAATTTTTCTCAATTAGTGCCTGTGCTCCTTATTTGGCCCTTGGACTTCAACTTAGCAGAATGCGCCTCTTGCCCCCATTAATATACATAAACTATCTATAGAGGCATCTACTCTATTTTATTATAGTAAATTAGTAAGTCCTGTGTAACTCCTCTGACTTTTTATTTTAATGAGGTTGTACTGAATTTCCATTGGTGCAAATAAGATCAGAAATTGTCTGTTTACAGATTACGTAGGGTTCATATATGGTTGGTGGTGATAAATTAAACTGGGGAGGAAAACCATTGAATTTGATGTCTTTTTTTTGTTTTGTCTGTTTCCTGTGTTCAGTGGAAGTCTGATCCTATTAATTCTATAGCCAAGAAAAGTAGTCACTATCTATTTCCCGCCCCCCTCCCCCCAAAGATTAGAAACTGATAGACATCTCTTAACAGAAAAGAGGTATAGGATGAGGACAGGCTGAGGTCATCAGTTTGATAATATTTTGTCTCTTGTTAGTATTCATATCAGTGGTTCCTATGGATACAGAACTGAATCCACTAAGACCATTTTCAGACATTCTCCCCGCCCTGCATATTCTGGCTGTGGGGGGGAATGCGCAGCCAGGATATGCACATGAATAGTCTAGTCTGAAAGCACACACTCGGGGGGTGGACTTTCAGACCAGCCGATCCCCGTGTATATCTGGCAAGGCCGCCAAAAGATCTAACAGAATCAACAAGGTAGAATTCCCCTGTCAATCTCCAGGTACAGGTTATCGACCAAGGCCACAAGTGCAGTCTCAGTACCATACCCAGAACGGAAGCCCGACTGAAATGGGTCAGGAATCCAGCGGTGTCGAGATGAGCCTGGAGCTGCTGGGCAACCATCCATTCAATAACCTTCCCTAAAAAGAGAAGGTTAGAGACAAGCTTATAGCTGGCCGGGGATTCAGCATTCAAAGATGGCTTCTTAACCAGAGGCTGGACAATCGCAGTTTTAAGAACATCTGACATCCTACCCTCCCGAAGGGAGGCACTGACAAGCCAGGATGGGCAAGAATCTAGTTCACACAACTGGTTGCCCTCACTGCCCCAAGCACCTCCCCCGCAATGGTGGTTAATACCGATTGAAACTGATTCAAATAAACAGGACAGGACTGAGCTTCCATAACCTCAAACTCTGACTCTGCAGGGGAAATGGCAGCACCCAAGTCATGGTGATGAATATGAGTAATTTTGTCTGCAAAGTAATTAATAAAAATGTCACAGCTGCCTTAGATGACTCCACTTCCGGGCTGAGGCAGACTGAATTAACCAGGCCTCTCACCAGACAAGAACAGCTCCGCCAGATGCGACTTTGCAGATGCTATGATAGCAATCTTTCTTCACTGCCATTACAGCCATCGGATAGTTCTTTAAAAATAATCTATGCCGCAATTGGTCAGCTTCAGCACGAGTCGAGCACCACCTGTGCTCTAACCGCCTACCCTCCCGCTTCTGCCACCTCAGGTCCTCCGTATACTAGGGAGACCTGTGCTTCTATAGTGGTGGGAGCAGATGTCTGGGTGCAACCATGTCAATGAATATGGTCAATATGTCATTCCATAAAGCAACCAGACCATCAACAGAGTAGCCGTCAACGTCAGTAGGTAAAACCTCCAGAGAGTTCTGGAAACCAATTGGATCAATATGTCTCTGAGGGCGGACCATCCTAATGGGTCCACCACCCTGATGGGGGCAAATATGAAAGGGGATCAGTGCCTTCAGAAGGTAATGATCCGATCATGGCAATGGTAAAATGTATTTAATATGCACTAGCAGTAGGCCATGACATCCATACAAAAAAGGTTAAAATAAACAAATACATACCACACATAGACTGAAGTCTAACAGTTAAATCATAATCACAACCTTTTTCCTTTTTTAAAAAAACCCAACCCTAGTGAGGTCTTATAGGAATGCGGTTCAGACCTTTCAGAGTTTGGCTCGAACTCAGTCAGTTTGGAACCCGAACCAGACACCCAAACTGAACGCGGAAACCCCTGAACAGTTCAAATGTGTTCGGGCGGGAAAAACCTAGCTGGCAGGCCCAGGGAGGGGGGGGAGCATCTGAGGAACAGACTTCCTGGCCCCAGGGGTGGAGAGAGGCTTGGACTAGCAGCCAGCCTGCCCAATCACCATCCCTCTTTTCCTCAGACCACTGGCTTGCACAGAGTCAATGGGACTTGTGGTAAGGTGGGTGCAGCAAGTAACAAAAGTAATTGCCCTCCCCCCCCTTCCAATTCGTTCTGAGCTAGCCACTGATCCTGTCAGCAGGTGTTTTCAGAACTCTCCCTCTCCCAGCAGTTTGTGTTCCTCCCAATCCATTGCCATCCTCCTATTTCACCCATTTCCACACATTTACCTCCATAGTTTCATTTATTTAGATTAGGTTAGATAGATTTAGGTGTTATTTTTATTTGTTACCCCTCCCTGTGTTGTTTCTCCCTCCTCTCCATTGAATCCTTCCCTCCTCCTTGTATATATTCCATTCCTGATTCCCTTCCCCTGTTTGGGGGTTTATTTAGAGTAGGATTAGATTGATATAAGTTTCATTTCAGTTTTGTACCCCTCCCTGTGTTGTTTGTTGTGTGTTTCCACCACCCCAGCTCTGTAGATAAATAGATAGATAGATAGATAGAGAGAGAGAGAGAGAGAGAGAGAAAGAGAGAGAGAGAGAGAGAGAGAGAGAGAGATTAGTTATAGAGATAGATAGAGATAGTGTGTAGTGATTCAGTTTTAATATTTTATTGTGTGTTTGTAGGACTAGGCCTTTGTAGATATTAGATAATATTCCATTCAGTTGCATAGGTTTTAGAATAGTTAATAGCAGTTAGAGGTAGTGTATATATATATATATATAATATTATGTTCCAAATTTGAATAAATAAATTTTTAAAATGTAAAATCTTCCTCTGCATTCTTTGGGTGGGAGAAATGGAGAAGGGAAGCAGGATAGGCCAGTCTGCTGCCCATAAGACAGGCAATGGGGCACATGGCAGAGGTAGCAGGGGCTGTGCCAGCAGAGTGGCAGGCATCAGCAGCAGTCCAAGCCCATCACCATGCCCCAAACTGCACAGGTCTGATTTTGGGAGACAGGCTTCAGAGGCTCCCAGCAGCGGCACTAGAGGTGTGGTTCAGCATTACCTCCTGGCAGCATCCTCCACTGCCATGCAGGGCACTGGAAGGCCTTCAGTCCAGGAGGCTGTGGCTGTCTCTGTTGTGGCTGCAGGAGCAGGTGCAGGTGCTTCAGGGTTGGATGTTCATCATGGGTCACCAATGTCCCCCATTATTCATGTGATCCCCAGAAGTCCAGGGCAGGTGGATACCACCATGGCTGCTAGAGGCAGGGCCCAATCCCCAGGCAATGGCAGCAGGGAGAGGAGCAGCAGCAGCAGAAGCAGCAGCCAGTTGAGGCCCAGAAGCATCAGTGCACCATGGAGGAGCTGGGGTGGGGGCAGCTGCTAAGTCCATTGACAGCTGCAGGACATGGAGGGTGGTGTGGCTTTCAACTGAAAGTCACAGGCATGTTGGGGGAAATGATTGCGCTCAATGGGCAGCCCTTCTCGGTGGTCGGGGACATGGGGTTTAGGCACCTGATTGACTTCCTGGCGCCCCAGTTTAATCTACCCTCACGCACCACCCTAAGTCAGGCTGACACCGATGCCTGACAGCCTGCAACACCCGGCCAAGTAGGGATGCCAGTCACCAAGCCCTGGCCAGGCCTCTGCCACTGCTTCACTGATGCCTGGCAGCCTACAATGCCCATCCAAATAGGGGTGCCAGCCACCAAGCCCTGGCTGGGCCTCTGCCACTGTTCCGCCAATGCCTCACAGCCTGCAACACTCGGTCGAGCAGGCATGCCAGCCATCAAGCCATGGCCAGGCCTCTGCTGCTGCTCTGCCGATGCCTAGAAACCTGAAACACCTGGCTGAGTAGGGGTGCCAACCACAAAGCCTTGGCCAGGCCTCTACCACTGCTCCACCAATGCCTGGCAGCCTGCAATGCCCAGACAAGGATGGGTGCCAGCTGCAGTTACTGTGTCCTGGCAATCTAATTTCTGCTGTTGCTGAGGCTGCCACTGCTGTGCCATGGGTACTTTGTCCCAGCAATCAAATGTCCACTGCTCCTGTCTATGCTGATGCTGCCTCTGCTGTTCCATGGTCTCTGTGCCCTGGAAATCCAATGTCTGCTGCTTGTGGTGGTACTGCACATCAGCCATTTGCTCCTTGGTCTTGTAGACGGGCATAGTTTGGATAAGTGCGCCAGTAGGAGGGGGCTGGGAGTCCATGAGATTCACCACTGGGCAAGGCTTGCCCAATTTGCAGTAGAGCTTCTTGAGAATGGTCAAGTATGATGCTAGCCTGCAATGCCTGGCCAATTAGGGGTGTCAAACTGGCCATACCGCATAACACATTGGTGCCAGGTGCCATAACCACAGAGCAACCATTCATGGCCATGCACAGAGCGTGTGCCAAAAATCCAAGCAGCCTGCAATGCCTGGCCAAGTAAGGATGCCAGTCACCAAGCCCTGGCCAGGCCTCTGCCTCTCCTCTACCAATACCTGGCAGCCTGCAATGCCCAGCCAAGTTGGGGTGCCAACCACCAAGCCCTGGATGGGCCTCTGCCGCTGCTCTGCAGATGCCTGGAAGCCTGCAATGCCCGGCTGTGTAGGGGTGCCAGGCTGAGCCCCAAGTCTTCCCAGCCTCTGCTGCTGCCGCTGGGTCTCAGACAGACAGCCATCCCCCGACAGGCACCCCCAGAGGCCAAGTGTTGAGTCTGCCTGCCTGGGAAACCCGGGGTGCCAAGCCCCAAGCCTTCCTGGTCTCTGCTGCTGCTGATGATGATGATGATGCTGCTGCTGCTGATGATGATGATGATGATGCTGTGTCTCCAATGGCCTGACATGCCCCCACAGGCACGCCTGGAGTGCCAAAAGCCTCCAGGCGGCCAAATTTTCCAAATGTTCAGGGGTGTCCAAACTCCATGGGACTGAACCCACAAACCTGAACTAAGTTTTCAGACTGAATAGCCAAATATCTGAACCCTGTTCTGGTCTCACATCTCTAAACAGCACCCCCGATAATCATAACCCATTTTCAGGCAGGAAGCAAAACATCAAATCCAAGATGTGTCCCGCCTCATGTGTCAGGACAGATATTATCTGGGATAGACCCATGGCACCCATGAACTCCTACTCACCCCTGAAAGCCTGGCCTCAGCATGCATGTTGAAATCCCCCCAATATTTATACTATATACACTTATACTAAAATTTCTATCCCACCCTCTCCTGCCTCTGTCAGCTCAGGGTGACTTATAAATAAAACAGCAGCAGCAAAATATCAATAATAATAATAATAATAATAATAATAAAATCAATCAATAAACAGGTCACAGAATTCAAAAATTAACCCCCTCCCATTACCCATCTCCCCCGCAAAAAGTCTGGTGAAATAAATAAACCTTAAACTGGCACCAGAAGGAGGGAAGATCTGAAGACAGATGGAACCCTCCACCGGGAAGGAGTTCCACAGCCGTGGTGCTAATACCTAGAATGCTTTCTCCAATGTTGCCCCCATCATACATGGGGAACTTCAAGAAAGGCGCCCCTGTCCAACTGCAGGGTCTGATCCAGGACCCAGGTGGTGAGGCAGTTCTGCAGATAGGTGGGGCCCAGACCATTTAGGGCTTTATAGGTTAAAACCAACACCTTGAATCAGGTCCAGAAGACTATCGACAGCCAATGGAGCAAACGAAGCACAGGTGTTTTATGCTTATGGCACCCCACCCCGTAAGGATGTGAGTCACCTGATTTTGCACCAGCTGCAGTCTCCGAATCGTCACCAAAGGTAGCCCCACATAGAGTGTGTTATAATAGTCCAGTCTTGAGGTGATGAAGGCATGGATGATGGTGGCAAATGATAGGTTTAGGAGATTCCAATACCATCTCTGAGACCAGCTCAGCTAGAGCAGTCAGGGAGTCAGCCATGCAGTGGGGTGGTTGGGACACCAGCAGAATCCCTAGTCTATCACCAGCCAAATCCAATACAAGGTGGACACACTCCATATTGTATGAGTCAGGCACTAGATACCTTTGAAAGGTAAAGGTATCTTTACAGATCACAGCCGTTCTGTCCCCCCGGCCTCTGATCTGAGACTGATGCTGCACCAAGTACCAGCCAGCACCATCTGGGACAAAATCAGCCCAGATGTTTTATCCAGCCACGTCTCTGTAATGCAAATGATGTTGATGGCCTTATCCTGAATCAGATAATGGATTATTGATGTTTTATTAGTCACTGACCTCACATTAAGCAGCATCAGTGTCAGATTAGAGGCCCTACTGATCTTAACCCCCAAATATCCCAAAATATGGGGGGGAGCAGGACACAGGGACAGACACCAGGTGTCTCTCCCCAAAGCCCCAATGGTCTGTCCTCCCCCCACTGCCACATCTCCACATGCCCAACATAACCCCAATAGCTGCCCCCTCCCAACCCATTCCACACAGGTTCCCCAACCCCCAGTCAGTAATTCTCAACACCCACCCCCCAAAATGGCCCACAAGGGCCCTGGGAGGTAGGTAGCAAGAGAGGGTCTCCCATGCCCAGCATCCCCAGAGGTGGTGCGGTAAGAATAGCAGGCAGGGAGATACCCCCTTCCATTCCCCCTCACTCTACTTCCAACGGAACCAGTCCACTCCCTTCCCCCCCTCTCCCTGCAGTAACTCCCCTCTCACTGGGGACCCTGAACAGGGAGTTCCCCTCTGGCATCCTTCTCCACCTCTCTCACCAAGGGTTCAGGAACCCAGACCACCCCCCATCTTCCCCAGTGCTCAGACATCCCCCTCTCATTGCAGGGCCATGGCACTTCCTCCCACCCTCTTCCCCAATGCCTGCACACCCCCTCTCACTGAGAGGCCATGGCACTCTCCCACTCTCTGTCCACACACCCATACTCTCCCCCTTCCATCTCACCACCAAACCAACCCCTGCCAATACCCCACCCCCCTAGGGTGGCCATACCTACCTTTAAAAGAGGACGTTTATGAAAAACACATGTTACAGGACTGCGTTGGTTCCAGTGCTACCCCGCACCATGTACTTTTCATAAGTATCATCTTTTATAGGGGAGGTATGGCCACCCTACCCCCCCCGCCGCACACAAACACCCATATTCCACCCCTTTAAAACAATTAAAAACAATCTTAAACAATACTACCTTCCTACAGTATTAAACAATAGTATTAGACAATTAAACAATACAACCACCTACAGGAGGCTGGAAGCTTTGTAGGGTTGTGAAGGGTGGGGCAGGCTCAGGTGGTCAGTAATACGGTCCTCCCTCCAGTAACAAACACCTTTTCAAGCATCATCCCCCAGATTCTTAGCATAGCAAGGTTAGCTTGAGATGGTCCTTTCCTCTCACATGTGAACTGTAAATAAAGCTGCTATTAACATCAAGCATGGTACAAATACATTCCAGAAACAACACATTCTGAAAGTTCTCAAACCTGGACTGCATTTGTCCATTTAGAAATATTCAAGTGGCAGGATCCCCTACTGGTTAGTGCACTGGGGTAGAGGCTTGGGAGACTTCTGTTTCTATGTCTGTCTCAGACCCATAATTTGACTTCAGGCAGTTCATTTCACCTCTCGTTGCCTCTGCTCCTCTCCTAAAACATCTAACTTGTCTATTTTAATTATATGGGACTGCCTTTTTCTTTGTGGCAGTCCTGCACGTAGACCCAATGGGGCTGCTATCTCATTTGAAGCCTCTTAGTGTTGCTGTAATAATTTTGTTGGATATTAAAGTTATGGATAGTTAGATATCAAAGTTATGGATAGTTCATTGAGTGTGTGCCATGCTCACTGCCTTCAGAAAGCCTCATTGATGTATATTTCTCTGAATGCTTAATAACTACATAGTTATTTGATTTTGACTGCTGTACAGTTATGGAGAGTACCTTGCAAAGATACATTAGTGAGAAGAATGCCTTCAGACAATGGCATGGCAGAAGTATAATTGTAAAGCTATTGGAGCTACATGTTACAATTGGATGCTTGGAGGAGGAATTCCATGGTATCTTTTTGACAGTTAAAGCAGGTCCCTCCTGAGCTAATTAAAAGCTACCTTTCATTGTAAACAGATGGATGTGGAGCCTGCCTGCCTACCCCCAGGGTGCACCCCCACATCCATCCACTTGCAGCCCTGCCTTGGTCCATTTTAGACAGACCTGTCAGTTGTCCCTACTCATGGTCCACCTGCACAGCAACCCCCAACCATAGAGTTGTAGACAGATCACATGATGCTCTAGGCTGGTACCCACAAGTCTATGGTGTTTCCCAGAGCAATGGTCAGACAAAAGCGGAGCTGCAGTATAGGTCCACCGAGCAGACAGACAGAAGTTCTGTTTTCACCGAGGTTTGACTGGCCTGCCCCACATCTGGAGGGGCGCTTTTAAATAGACCAGACAGCCGGCGGGTGAAGTGGGCTGGTGCAGGCAGAACCAGAGCTTCAGTCCATCTAAAAGCACCCAGTGGGTGCAGTCACACAGACGCCCTGAGGAGGCTATCATTCCTTGGGCAACCTTAACCCAGTATGGGCAGCCAGACCACATGGTGCAATGCATTGTTTGACTGGCTGCTGCCGGATGTTCCCCACGGTGTGGGGTAAGGCTGCCCAAGGAGTGGCTGCCAGTGTGCTGAGGCCCCTTCTGCCCCACCATGCAGTGAGCTCCACAACAGGGCTTTGAGCGGAGGGTGCAGTCGCCCATTGCGCGCTGCTGCATCACAGCGGCCTGGCTGCCCAGTTCCCCACAGTGGCCCCGCAGTGTGGCAGCTGCATTTTCCCACCACTAGGCCACACAGGGAGCAGGCCCACACAGCTGTGTGGCTGCACCCATTGTGTTTGCTTTATTGGAGTTCTTATCTCATATCCATCACCACAGTATCCAATCATCTTCTATAATTGGGCGCGGGGGGGGGGGGAATTATGTAGGCCAATCTAAGCATCAAAGTGGTGAAAAGTTAGTTATGGTTTCTGCAGATCTTGGTTATAATGGAGATCTGGGGTGGGTTTTTTTAAAATGGTTTTTCTCTCTCTCTCTCTATCACACACACACACACTTATTCTATATATTTTTAGATGTTATATCCCACCCCGAGATGTAGGGAAAGGGCAGGATATAAATGTAAATAAATAAATAAATATTGTCTTCTTTTTTTAAAAAAAAAATTAAACTTATATCCCACCCCTCCTGCCCACAGGGCAGCCTGGGGCAGCAAACAACAATCAATAAAACAATGTTTAAAATTTAAAACAATTTTAAAATACAATATGCGGGGAACCCCCATCCCACCCCCACCCCTCACCAAAATTTTTATTTTTATTTAAATAAAACTGTCATTTTATGTGACAGTTATATACAGTGAAGCGTAATGGTGCATGTGCGCACTTGAATTGCTTGGATAATGTTATGTACTGCATGTGCCAATCTGGCAGTTGCTGAAGTTCATTACTTGAATCATGGCACATTCATGCCCATGGGCAAACCAACATATGTAAACTGCAGGAGAAAGAAGATAATCCTGAACAAGGAAATGTCCAGCATTTGCTGAACTAAATCTCTCACAGTCTGACCTGTGGGAGAATAAGTGTAGTGATATCTTCAAAACAGCCAGACACTAATTTGCAAAAAAGTCATAAATGAACTTGGGTGAAATCAACATAAACAAGACAAGCAGCTACAATACCAGCCTGTCACTTTAGAAATCACTTTTCACATAATGAAAATTTGAGTTCCAGAGTTTTATCCAGTGCCTTTAATAATACACACTATTTTTCAGTACAGCCACATATAAAAAGGAGATATTTGTTTACCTTTAAAATAATATGTACCTAGTATGAAAACTATTTTAAAATCCTCAGAGAACAATTTTTTTTTTTTTAATATAAGCATGTGCATATACAATAAATAATGGATTCTACTTGGACCAAGTAGTGAAAGTGAATTAACTACTATGCCAAAGAGTGACTTAAAAAATGAGCATTATCTTCATGCAGTCATTGGACAGAGGGGGGAAATTATATTTTTATTTTGTAATATTAAGTATGCCCAAAATGTTTGTAGAAATATCAAACAAACAATTAAGATAAACAGAGTCCCATCCAGATGAAAGAGACGCAATGCTTTGTGAATTTTTAATCTGAAAAATAAAAACATAACATTAATAAGACTTAATGGCAAAATGAAATATTTAAAATGTGTCTATTTAAAATCTCTCTTGCATGTACATATTTAAATATGTTTATGCATAAAGCACAATCAGCTTTGAAATTCCATTATGTGTTAGTTAACTTGATTGAGATTGACCTTTTTGTACTACGCAGCAGTCTGTATATAATCTTTTTCTCTATAGACAAATAGTAGTACTGCAATTATACTGGGTGGGAGGGAGAATGACTCCATTCTACATTTCAGTGATATGCAATTTTAAATTAATGTAAAGGTTTTTCAGAGAGATGTGACCTTTAACATTAAAAATGTATGCATCACCCCCACACAAACCATACACTCTGTGCCCCATATCACTCTTACCATTGTTAATGATGCTTATTGAAGAAGATTGCTGCTTGGGTTCATTCAAGAGGAGGAGAAGACCACCACCAGTAAAGACTCTTGTTGCCACCACAGAATCTAAGCACAAATAAAGTTGAGATTACCACTGAGATGTAAACACACGTATGACTTTGCAGTCATCAGGCTGTGTATGACTCTAGTCATGTACCATGGTTATGTAGGTATTTTGTTTTCCTTTGAAGAGAATTCTCATCCCTACCCTGCCGGCAATTTCAAATTAATATAAGACTCTGAATGACCATGGGTATTTTCAGACGTTACGAGATCACGCTCAACCACAGACAATCCCCTGTGGTGGGGAATGGTCCCATAACGTCTGTTACAATCCCGCCAGAGGTTCACCACAGTGAACCTCTGACGGGGATCAAAATAACCACGCTTTCAAGGATGGTCCGGGGACCATCTCCGAAAGCGTGGTCAAAGTGATTCCCACCGGGGGTGAACTCCCGGCGGGAATAACATTTTGCCCCCAACAGACGTGATGTTACCATGTTCAACCACAGTGGGATTCACCATGGTTGAGCATGGTAACGTCTCGTCTGGCCTCTGACCATAGCCCGGAATCAGCAGCCATGGTTGCCACCGATTCCGGGTCGTGGTCAATACCCCGGGAGGCGGGCGGGCACCACGGCCACATTGGCCGCAATGCCCACCCATCTCCCAGAGGGCGGGTGGCCTTGGAAGCGTGGGGGGTGGGGCTGTGCAGCCACACGTTGTGCCGTGCATCCCCCCCTCCAGACTCCCCGCTGGAATTAGCCGGCACGTCTACTGGCCGTGATAGCTCAATTCCGGTGGGGAATCAACAGGGTGATTCCGTGATGGGACCAAAGCCGCCCCGTCACGTCTGAAATCACCCCATATTGCCAGTTATCCAGCTATGCTATGTTATTTATCATATCATGGGCTATAATATGGCTGCTTTAGGAATGCTGTTTTAGTTAGTGTTTTATATTTGTGTATTTTTGTATTTGTGTATTGATGTATTTATTTTAGCCATTGTTTGTTTGTATTTTGATAAGACCTTATGGTCAAATCAATAAAATTACTACTACTACCCAGACCTTGGGAGGGGGAGGGGGAACTAGATGTTGTCCCCTTTTGTCTAATAGGAGAAAGACAGCAGAGTTATTAATGATGAAGCTGTCAGGGTTATCCTGATGGAACTGGACTCTGATGGATGGAGCAGAAGCCCCAGGAGGGACTGGCAGTTATGGCACCTTTCCAGGAGGGAACAGAGGGAATGTAAGGGTTAATCCCCCTAAAAGGGAGATTTAAAATTGGCCCATTGCCCCATCTGGAGACTTAACTCCCGCATGGGGAGTTTACACATCCCCTTGCTTGCGACCGGAAATCGCCTGGGTGCCATTGCAAACAGCAGCACTGGTGACTCCCACATGTTTTGAGAAGTGAACTTGGCAAGTCCCTGATTTCAGAGGACTTACCAAGTCCACTTCTCAAAATACGCGGGAGTCACCAGCGCCACTGCTTCCATTGGGGAGAAGCATCTAAACTTCCTGTGTGGGAGTTTGCAAAACCCAGACTCTTAATTTCAGGTAAAAAATGTGTGTGTGTCTAAAAATGCCCACAGTATTTTCTTCCAAGCTCAGGTAGCTGAGCTTCTGAGGACTACATTCAAGACTTGTATTAGAGAATTTCTTCAGATTTAATTTTTAAAATGCTTCCAAAAAGGCATGAGTATAGAGCAGCCCTCTCATGTAAAGCCTAGCTATCTCTAACTCCATGTAACTTGGATAAGATTATTTAAGTTAACCTGTGGCCTCGGCTCTTTATAGCTCAGATGAAAATGGAACATCTGCAAACAGTCTGTGAACACATTTGAACCTTTGGAAGTCTCTGAACTTCTGATCAAACAAATTTCAAAGTCACTTGCTCCATCTGACATAGGGGTGGCAATCAGTCTCTTTTTCCTTAAGAATTTGTTGGGAAAGGTTAGCTTTCTGAAGCGCACCATTAAAAAAGTCTAAACACCAAAGGCAAAGAGCACTGCTTCCATAGAAGGTCCCACTGATCCTTGCAGGGAGTGGAGCAGAATGAGATTTTCACAAATTACCTTGGCTGGCTGCTGCTGAAACCCCAGTATTTTTTTAGTGTAGCATAATCAGGAGTTTTCTAGTCTGCCTCACCACCTCCTATTTTATTCTTCTAGAGAACTTTGATGTTAGGAACAGCTGAAGAACTGCAGGTTATACAACATTTACAAAAGAGAGAGAGGGGTCTTATCTGATTTTACCCATTTGACACTTGGGCTGCTTGCTCACGTAACACAAACAAATGTTGATTCCTATCTAACGTTAGTTTGTGAGACGTGGGCAAGCAGCTTTTCTCATGCAGCAGAGAACCTAACATCAGTTTTATCATGGATGACAGGACTGAAAATCCAGCCCTGTCACTCACGTGGGTAGAAATTAATGTTAAATTTGAACATGTACATTCATATTTAACATTAGTTAAACTAATTTTAGTTTCAGGGGGAGGAGGAAGGGGCCACAGGCAAGGGAGGGGGGAGGCACCCCACCCAGCCCAGCCCAGGGGGAACAAGAGGGCTGCAGGCAAGGGGGGTGGGAGTTACACACACCCCACCCAGCCCAGCCGGTGGGAAGAGTAGGGAAGGTACCCAGGAGGAGAGGAAGATTAGGGGGACTTACCTGACAGTGGCAGCAGGAGCAGGAACTTCTCTGGCTGGCTCTGCTTACAGTTCCTTTTGGCAGCTTCCCAACCTATCGCATGGGGCCTTCCAGGGCGGCACTAGCTGCCTCATGCGGTGGACTGGGAAGTGGCCAGAAGGAGCCAGCAGGAGAGTCGACTGGAGAAGCTGCTGATGCTTCCACTACCACCAGGTGAGTTGCTGTGCTGGGGAGGATGGAGGGGAGACACCCTCCGGCACCCATCCAACTCAGCCCCTGGAGGGAGGAGAGCAGGAGAGAGGAGGGGACTGCTCCAGAAGCGTGACGGAGAATCAGGGGCCTGAGGTACCCAAACATGGGCACAGATCCATTGTGAAAAACAACAGATCCGTGCTCACCATGCAGTCCATATTAGGGTCGTGCACCAGGGCTCCATGTCATTTTTTGTTTATTAAAATGTGTCATTTTCATTTTTGTTGATAACAAAATGTCATTTTTCGTTATTATTGTCATTGTCGGTATCTGTATTGGTACCGATTTCAAATGAAGATTTTATTTTTGGTATCATTATTGCTATCGGTGTTGATTTCATGCACCAATGAAGAATTATTGTCAGAGGTTGCACTCCTTCCCCTTCTCATTGTGATACAGAAAGAACTGCACACAATAATACATACTCTACACAATATGTAGTTTTATTTATATAATATATACAGAATCTAAGCTAAACATAACCTATGTATAATACAAAATGTTCCTATCCTATAATCCTAATATATAATAAAACAGCCTAGTATCTAGATATCTAATCTATATATATACATAACTAATNATACAGAAAGAACTGCACACAATAATACATACTCTACACAATATGTAGTTTTATTTATATAATATATACAGAATCTAAGCTAAACATAACCTATGTATAATACAAAATGTTCCTATCCTATAATCCTAATATATAATAAAACAGCCTAGTATCTAGATATCTAATCTATATATATACATAACTAATGTCTATATCTATATAATATATGTACAGGGGGAGACAGACAGAGGAAGGGAAAAGGAAAAATCAGAGCCACTGGGTTTACTAGTGATTATTGTGGAGCTGATAGAAATGAGAGTCACCGTTTTATTCAGATACAGCAGCATTCATACTTTAGAAATATAGCTTTGGTCTGCTTCTAACACTGTATCAGTAACGTTCTAAGGAATTTTTTCAGATGGCTAGATTTTTCCAAAGTTAAGCTCTCATTTTAAAGAGTCACTAGTGGGCTGCATGAACCTCTTTAGTGTGCTGCATAGGACTCTGGAGAGAGCATTTTTCATTTCCTGCTCTAAACTGTAGTGTAGTGTAATAGCAAACAGCTGCTGTGCTCCATCCCATAGGTAACTGCATTTCAGCAGTGAAGAGAGGTTATATATATATATATATCGCTCCTTTTCCCTCAAAGGAGTGGTGGGTGAGTGGTGGGTAGGAAGTAAGCAATAACCACACGGAACTGTACTTCAAACTATCGTGCTATCTTCAGTGGGCTTTTTTTCACCGACTACAGCACAACCATATCTCTTTACATAATTTATAGAGCACAGCCCCATTGTTGGATAAAAGATTTTGGCCGGGAGAAAAGGGGAGGAGCGGAGAGCTGTTACTAACAGAGGTTAAACAAAGAGTATTTTCAGACGAGCAAGCTGATGGGGGGAGGAGGGGATGTGGCCACCTCATGGCTCTGCCATGGAGCACCACACACGGACTGTGTGGGAACCAAATTGAATGGGCAGATCCCAACCTCGCTACTATGGCCACAGACACAGCTGCCACACATTTGGCTGTCCGCGCATGGCTCACTCTGAATTTCCTGGCATGGCTCCATGAGTGGCTGAGAGTGGGTGTTCTGTGGCTCATGGGAGCATGCGTCCAGCTGCTCCACCTTCAAACGAGTGGTCAGACCGTGGTTCATGAGTGGCCATGTGGGTTAGCATCTTGTCTGTAAACATCCAAAGTTGACATAAGAATCACCAAGTTGCTGGTGGAATGGCAAATATATGACATTGAAAACAAAACATCTGCTTTGACTTTGTTCAATTAGCATACAAAGCAGAACATACCAGTGCACATGTAGTGCTCACACATTTTTTTAAAGGTGGCAATTAAAGACTTTGGTGATAGAGGTCTTTAACTGGTGCCTTTAAAAAATGCACGAGCACTATAAGGTGCATCCCCACACGTCTAAACCTCGATGGCGTTTTTTTCACAGGTGCGTGATTTTTAAGCGCGAGTGTGCAGTGCCCATTTTAAAACAGCCTAAGTTAAACAAGGACACTAAACAAATTAAACAACATTCTCAAAGGGTGCACATTCAGATATTTATTAAAGGAAATGAATATTCAAATTTGAAAAGTACTATTCATTTCACGTCTAGCATAAAGCTAGCACAAGCTTTTGTATTTTGAATCAGGACACTCGTGAGGATGTGTACATGTTAATTCAAGTTTTCAATGTGTTTTTATATAAGGAATAGAAGAAAACAAGGTCTTGAAGTGAGAAATGACTCCGTTTAAATTCAAAATGTATTTTTTTTTTAAAAAAGAACACGGACATGAGGAAATGGAGTCAGCAATCTCATAGTTCTGAATTAAGAATCACTAGTAAATCCATTTTTCACCTGTAGTCTGCTGCACAAACTACAATTCCATATTTATTTTGTTTCTGGATGAGCAAACTCAATAAGAAGTGAGAGCAGCACCTATCTGATCCTCTGCAGTGATTTGATCAGGTTTCTTGTTTGACTCTTAAAATCTCTTGCCTGATTTTATTCTGTGTTCTATAGATTGTCACAATATCACAATAAACTGCTTTTTCAGAACGTGAAGACACTGTATCAGACAGGAGATCTGCTCAATTTATTATGTGGGCAAAGGACTGTTGTGCTGCAAAAGTTACACTGACTTCAATCCTGGCTTTAAGTCATAAGTGATAAGTTAGGAGGTGTTATCTTTATGCCCACTCGAACACTTTGCAAAACCAAATATCACACTTTTTGGCATGAATGGCAGCACAAGGGGAATTACAAAGATCCAAAAGAGGGATTCTTACAGGTAGTCCTTCCTCTGTCCACCAGGGCTTCTTTCTGAAGCTTACATATGGGAGACAGGGGGTTCCTAGGACAGGAGCTTTACCTGTTGAATATTTGCTTCTCAAAGCCCCTTCTGGCCTTCTGTTTGTTTGTAGTTCTCTAACAGCATTCAGGAGTTGTGTTTCCATATTATGTAGGGTAGAAAAGTTGCAATCATACAATAAAGGACCTAGACCCAAATTGGAAGCCCTGAGCGACCAGCAAGCTCTGCAGAGGTACTGCTGTACTCTGGCTTAGCCCTGTTCTCTGCCTTCCTGGCTCCTTGCTTCTTTCTGGGGCCACCCCCATACCTGGCTCTGATTTGTCCCAGGCTGCATATAAGGCTGCTCAGTTCTTATACAGGAAGCTGAACAGAGCAACTCAGGGCAGGGGCGGCTGGTGGGTTTTTAGTTTGATGGGGCAGTAAGGCCGGTGGGTGGAGCCAGGGCAATGGTAGGCGGAGCCAGAGCAATGGTAGGTGGAGCCAGGGCAATGGTAGGCGGAGCCAGGGTGAGCCAGTAGGCGGAGCCAGGGCAACGGTAGGCGGAGCCAGGGCATAACCCAGCAGCAAGGAGTTCCCAGGGTTAACAT
>QEPC01005263.1:253897-284302 GCA_003113815.1 Sphenodon punctatus
GTGGAGGGGGTGGAGGAGGTCAGGTACAGGGTGGGGGAGGGAGGGATCAGTCAGTCTTACCTGCTGAGTCTGACTGCTCCTTCCTTCTCCTCCTTCAGCAATCCTCCCAGGCTAGGCGTAGGCGGGGGGAGCTCAGTTGTTTTGTTTTTTTTAATTGCCCACGTGTCCCCACACACGGAGCCAGGACGCGCGGGCAATTAAAAAAACAAACAGTTCAGTTCCCGCTGCCAGTGCCATTGCCGCTCCCCGCTCTGAGCGGTGAGCGGCAATGGCAGTGGGAGCGGCGGCGGAAACTGTCGCAGAGACTGCGACTCTCAGGGGACTGACTAAGGCAGGGAGGAAGGGCACATGCATGCTTCCTCCCTTCTCAGTCCCCGAGTTAAGCTATCTCACCAGGGCTGTCAGCGCGACCACCCTGGAGAGATCTTCCATTGCGCCCATTGAGCGCAATGGAAAGGCTTTGCCCCTCCCTCCACAGGATGTCCCATGCATGCTGTGGATGGAGGAGTTCAGCTGCCCAAATTGTGTTTTCCATAGGAAAACGCTTTGGGCGGCTGAGCAGCTGAGCCTTTTTGTCCCTTCCGGGACCCACTCCCAGCAAAGTGGGTGGGTCCCCGAAGGGAGAAGAACATAGTGACAGCTACATCAGCCTCTGCAGCAGCTCAGAGGCTGCTGTAGCTGTCATAAGCGGCAGCATTTTTTTGTTTTGTTTTTTTAAAACAAAACAGTTTCGGCATCAGTGGCCCCCGCAGTGCTTTGTGGGGGGGCACTTCCCCGAACACCCTGCAGGGCGAGTCGCAGCTGACTCAGGGTGCTTTGAGACATGACGATAGCCCATATTTCCACACTTTGACCTGCATGGAATTGCAGGCTACTATCACGGTTGAATGTGCCACTAGATGGTAGTCCACGTCGTTTCCCAGGCAGTGTTGTTACTTAGCCCGCCCTGTGACTTGGGAACATCCCCAGGTCACAGCCCAGGCAAAGAGCCAACATGAAAGGTAAATGGCAGCCCAGCCAGGAGTAAAACAGGCTTTCACATCTGATAGCCTTCTTTACCTGGATCTGGTCCAAAGTCCTGTTGGTTCCAGTCACCATGGCAGCTGTCATTAGCCAACATGGCAGCCTGTCAGCTTGCGGGGGGGGACAGACCGCTGCACACAGCATGGAGGTGGGGCCAGGTGAACTCATACCCATGCATCTTCCTGCCCCTGCTGCTGTCATGTTTGTTTGGTAGCAGGGTCCATTCCTGGCCAAAGTGATCTCTCCCAGCACAACCCATTGTGCCCAGTTAAGTCTGTGGCAGCGTTGGGAACCATCACAGTGAAAAACGTCCTCTCTCTCTTCCTGTTTCCTGTCTCACCTTTGCTACAGCCCTTGCTTCCAGCGCAGTCTTATTTTCACCTTTGCTTTGCCCCATGTCCCCTGCCTTGCCCCCTTGCTCTGGCCCAAATCCTGACCCTTTGCCCGTCCCCTGCTATCTGCCTATGTCCCAGACACCCTCCTTGATGCTGACACTACATGCAGGAGGATTAGCAGGCCTGGACCAAGGATTCAGTACAGTAGTTGTTGGTTCACAAGGTCTGATTGGTTTTTTTTTTTTTTATAATTTTTTACCTGTCTGTCCTTGGAGATCTTGTAAGGTCAAAGCTGTGCACAGTGCATTTACCTATTTTAAGCCCTTCTTGTGCTAATGCTGATAATTCCCACCATCCACCATTCATGGGCAGTAATTCACTCACTTTTCAAAGAGGATTTTATAATTCACAGTGTAAGGGATTGGGGTGTGTGAGGAAGAAAGACCTCCACAAAAATTTCTAAGACACGTTCCTAATAGACTGAGAGACTGGGGAATCACAATAGATGCTGCTTTAAGGGCAAAAAGATTTGTTGGAGCTAATAAGTCATACATGGTTTTAAAATCACAAGATTTTTTTAAAGGTATACTTAGGAGTTTTCCTTATCTTTTTTCAGATAGAGTACACTAGGATTATATTTTCAACCCATCATTCTTCACCAAGAAATCTAAAAATTCTCCTTTTTGAGATATGAAAGTTTGTGAGTCTCATGTGTTCACATGAGCTGGGACTTTAAGAAAGGCATAAGTTATCACAAGATTCATAACAAAATCACAGGAGTTTTGTTCAGAGTTGTGAACAAAGGCATCAAAAAACTGTGCCCTTGTCATGGACGGATCATTACCTCCTACAGACCTCCCTTCTAGCACATGTCTGCCCCCGGCAGGGTGCAGGACCTATTAGGATGGTTTGCCCCCGGAGGCTGAGGACCCGGTGCGGTTTCTAGACACTCTGGGGGAGTTACCCTCTGACTTTGACGACCGTCTCATCGATGACCTCGTCAAGCTATGGAATACCCTGCTGATGGAGGCCATCGATCAAAAGGCTCCCAGGCATCCATTGCCCAGGTGGCAGCCCCGCAGACCTCCTTGGTTCTCTGAGGAACTGCGGGTCCTGAAGCAAGAGAGGCGATGGTTGGAGCGACAGTTGTCTCAATCTCGCACTGAAGCCGACAGATTGCGACATAGAGCTAGTTTATGAGCCTATGCCGTGGCTATGCAGATAGCAAAGAGGGAGCTCTTTGCTGCCCTCATAGCAATTGCAAAATCCCATCCAGCAGAGCTGTTCCGGGTGGTGCGGGGGCTGGTCAGTCCGGCCTCCCTCAACCCGGGGGTTGAGTTATGTTCCGCCCACTGTGACCTTTTTGAGGATTATTTTGCTGATAAAATCACTCGTATTCACCAAGACCTCGATGTCGCACTTAATGCAACGAAGGAGGTAGAGGGTGCAGAAGCTCCAGCTTGTCCAATTTTGTGGGATCATTTTCAGTAGGTGATGCCCACTGACATGGTGGGGGTGCTTGGGGCGGGTCAAGCCACCTCTTGTGAATTAGATCCATGCCCATCCTGGCTGGGTAAGAGCTGCCAGGAGACATTGGGGCCGGTGCTGGCCGGGGTGGTCAACGCCTCCCTGCAGGAGGGCAGAGTGCCAAGCTGTCTCAAAGAGGTGGTGGTGGTGCCTCTGCTCAAGAAACCATCGCTTGATGTTGACTCCCCTGCCAGCTATTGGCCTGTCTCTAACCTTCCCTTTTTAGGGAAGGTTATTGAATGGGTAGTGGCTTAGCAGCTCCAGGAGCATCTTGACCGCACCAGTTATCTTGATCCTTTGCAGTCTGGCTTCTGTCCGGGTCATGGCACTGAGACAGCACTTGTGGCCTTGGTGGATGATCTTCGCCAAAAAAAGGACCGAGGTCGATCGACCCTATTGGTCCTTTTAGATCTGTCAGCAGCATTTGATATTGTTGACCACAAGATGTTGGTGATGCGCAGGCAGGACAGTGCGGGGGTGGGCAGGATCATTCTTGAATCATTCTGCTCATTCCTGACCAGAAGAACTCAGCAGGTGGTACTTGGTGATTATTTTTCATCTTACCAAGACCTCCCATGTGGGGTCCCGCAGGGTTCAGTTTTGTCGCCTCTCTTTTTCAATGTGTATATGCAGCCACTTGGTAAGGTGATCAGTGAGTTCGAGGTGAGGTGTCATCAGTATGCAGATGACACCCAACTGTATCTCTCATTTTTGACTGACCCAGGCCTGGCCGTCTCAGTGCTTACCCAGTGTTTGTTTGGCAGCTGTGAGGGACTGGATGAGGGCTAACTGACTGCAACTGAATCCTGATAAGACGGAGATGATGTTAGTGGGTAGGTCAGTGGAGTTGACAGTTCCATCGATTGATGGAGTCTGCCCTCCGCTGACGTCCCAGGTGCGGAACCTGGGGGTGCTCCTCAATGCACAGCTCTGCCTGGATCTCCAGGTGGAGGCTGTGGTGAGGAGTGCCTTCCGCCATTTACATTTGGTGTAGCGGCTTCGGTTGCTGGTTTCAGGTCCGAACCTGGCCACAATTATCCATGCTTTAATTACCTCTCGGTTAGACTACTTCAACGCGCTCTACGTGGGGCTACCTATGGTGATGGCTCAGAAGCTGCAGCTGGTGCAGAATGCGGTGGCCTGACTCCTGGTGGGGTTGGGCCACTGGGACCATATTACACCAGTGCTCTGATCTCTGCACTGGCTGCAAATAGTCTTCCGGGCCCAATTCAAAGTGTTGGTTTTAACCGATAAAGCCTTACATGGCCTGGGCCCTGCCTGTTTGTAAGACCGCCTCACCCCCCGGGTTCTAGATCGGCCCCTGCGGTCATCCGTGGGTGCCTTGTTGGAGGTGCCTTGTTGGAAAATCTGGGGGGCCACGAAGAATAGGACATTCTCGGTGGCCGCGCTGCACCTCTGGAATTCCCTCCCGGTGGGGGCACGTCAGGCCCCAGACCTTCCAGCCTTCTGCAGGAACTGCAAAACCTGACTGTTCCATCAGGCATTTGGCAAGGGAGAGGGGTAGGGCTAGGTGGGGTTGGAGATGGGGCTGTTTGTGTTTTATGATTAATTATGTTTTATGTTTTATAGAATTTTAAATTGTTTTTATATTATATTTATACTATGTTGTTAGCCGCTCTGGACCACCTGCGGTGAGAAAGAGCGGGATACAAATACCATAAATAAGTAACTAAATAAATAAATAAATACCCTGCCCATGACTACTTAAGAGTATTGCTCTGAACAACTGCCCTGTGAGAAATGAGAAAGCAGAGTTAGGGCACTTGACAAACATCTGAAGACTGTCTCCTCTGGCCAGGAAATGGCATTAACACCTTTCCACCAAGAAACAGGTTGTCACGATTGCCCCCGTCCCCCGCAATTGCCACCAGTGGGGGGGAGGTGCTTCTCTTGGGGCCCAACCAGGGCCCTGCCCCCGTCTCCCCAGAGCCCTCCGGTGGTGCTCTGGCAGCCCCGCCCCTGGCGATGACACAGGGTACGTACCTCCCACCACTGGCGGCCCCGTTGGCTGCACGGCGGGCATCGGGTGCAAGTGCGGGGCCAGCGGTAGATGTAGCCACGCCCCCAGTGCGACGCTCCGCATGCTTGCGGGCACACACAGGGGGCGGGGCCATGGGGATAAATGCCAGCGCCGAGAAGCACTCAGCACTGGTGATTGAGACAGAGAGACTGGCCGTGAGAGAAAGCTAAGTAGTGTGGTGCTTACGTTACTGGACCCTTGGAGTATTATTGATTGTGAGCCTTTAGACGTGTTATTGTTGGAACCCCTTAATCCTTCCCTGAGTGTACCTGGCAGCATGTGTGTGAGAGAGAGCCTGAGGAGTGACAGAGCGGAGTAAGAACCCTTTCCCCTCCCTTGGTCTCTTTCCCTTTTCCCCCATCCCAGTGTGCAAGGATTCCTTACACCCCTTGACCCAGGGCCCCCTTCCCCCATCTCCCGCCACTGGACCCCACGCCTCCTACACTTCCCCGTTCCTTGGCATGGGTAGTGTAAGTGGTGAGTGCGAGTGTAGCCCAAGGCTCCTCTCGACGCTTGGCACCCTATGATGATAGGGACCAGGGCTCTGTAAGACCCAAAGGTCCGCATACTATCCTGACGGGCATTTTAGTCACAAGAGATTCCTCCAGCATTGGGAGCCATGACGTGTGTGTGGACAGTGGGGTGTGTGTGTGTGTGTACATTGGAACACCTTTCCCCTTCTCCTTCCTCTCCTAGTCTAGCTCTCCCCCGTGACACAGGTTTAAAATCAGCTTGCTAGAAAGATGTTAACACAGTTTCCCTGGCCAGCAGAGATGGAGATAAGAATTTCTTTCACGATCTCCTCCCCTTACTTTCCATCACACTGCCTGGAAGTTTTCTGCACTGTGTCTGTTCCTACTATTTCCTTATCTCCAATTCCTCTGTAGCAGTTGCCTTTATGGATGAGTATACACAGGGCCAGTCTTAGAATTTGCAGGGTCCAAGGTGAAGATATAATGTGGGAACCCTGGTGGCCTCAATCCTTTGCAGGCACACTCTGTGCAGGACCCCCAGAAAGAGCAGGGTCTGGGGTGGTCACCCTAGGTTACCCTGTGGTAAGGTTGGCCCTAAGTATACAGCCCATATCCTGGCTGGAAACATTCGCTCTTTTGGCTTTGTTCCCCATCCCCCTCTTGAGCTAAACCAGTGGGAGAGCAGTGTTACATGTACCAATGGTACAGTAGGCCCACAATAAGCAAGTTCATCTGGGTGGAGATCAGTTGCAATTTGCCCTAAATCCATGCTAGCACTACTGTCTGCAGTTATATTCTCACAACCTGTGGTGGAACAACTTCCCAGAGCATTGGTCTCTGGAAGATTTCATGGAGCCCAGGAGACCTTGTGGAGAGGACAACAAATTCCTTTTATCTCCTGGGTGCCATTATGCCCTTCTTTCAAAATGGAGGCCAGGATGGTTGCTTAGCTCTTGCTCCTTGTTTGGCAAGAAGTGTTTCTATTGGAGGCTTGGAGCTCATGAAAAGTCAAAGGGAGGTGACTATGGATAGGCAACTGAGGATGTTCTGGCAGCACTTGCAAAGTTTCTATGACTACACATTTTCTGAATGGTTGCATACCTCTATGGCCCAGCTCTGGACAAATTTACATCAATTCTAAGGATGGTTTTTACTTTCTTTATATTTATTTATATAAAGATTTTTTATCCCACCCCCTCCTGCCCCTGGCAGTTCGGGGCAGCTAACAATAAAAACAATAAAATACAGTATATAATAGACAATTCAGCTAAAAGGTCTCTAAATCTAAAACAATCCCTCCCTAACCCTCCTCCCACTACCCATCTCTCCCGCCAAAAGTCTGGTGAAAAAGTCAAGTCTTACAGTGGCACCTAAAGGAGAGAAGATCCAGGGACAGATGGATCTCTACCAGGAGGGAGTTCCACAGCTGCAGTGCTGCCACTGAAAACACCCAGTCCAGTGTCGCCCCCCGCTGCACCTGGGGGACTTCAAGAAGGGCACTGCCAACCAACTGTAGTGGCCAATCCAGAACCCAGGGAGTGAGGCAGTTCCACAGATAGGTTGGGCCCAGGCTGTTTAGGGTTTTATAGGTAAGAACCAACACCTTGAATCAGGCCCAGAGGACTTTAGGCAGCCAATGCAGCGAGCAAAGCACAGGTGTTATATACTCATGGTTTCCCATCCCCATAAGGAGACAGGCTGCCACATTCTGAACCATCACTAAGGATAGCCCCACGTAGAGCACGTTACAATGGTCTAGTCTTGAGGTGATGAAGGTATGGACGATGGTGGCCAGGTCTGAGTCCAAAATGTATGGCCAAAGCCACCATACCAGATGTAACCAGCAGAAGACACTCCTGGCCACAGCTGCCACCTGGACATCCAGGCGGAGCTGCGAATCGAGGAGTACCCATGCAATGAACCTGAAAAAACAGGGAGGGACCAACCCCATCAATGACAGGGACCTCCACCCACTCGGCCCTCCCTACCAGTATCACCTCTGTCTTGTTGGGATTCAGCTTCAAACGGCTCACCCTCATCCAAATTTCCACAGCTGCCAAACACCGAGTAAGCAACGAGACTGCTGGACCTGGGTCACCTGAAAACGAGAGGTACAGTTGGGTGTCATCTGTACCTATGTGAGGTAAATACTACTACTACTAATAGTAATAATTGTTTTGGGGTCGAGATTTTGACTCCAAACTGACAGAGTGGGCATTTTTAAATGGAAACAGGGCTGCACAACCCAGGAGCAAGTCTAGGGGTCAGCAGCCATGCTGGGTTCATCTTAAAGTGACCCAGCAGCTACTGGGGCTCATAGTCCATCCACGCAGCACCCCCTCCCGCACACCATAATATTGCTGGTGGATCACCCACAACACTATGGCATTGCCAGGGCAACCCCTAGCCAAGAGCAGGACTGCAGTGGCTGTCTGTCAAGCAGATGGACAGCAGTCTCGCCTCCTGCCAGTGTCCCAGGGTTGAGCTGCTTGAAATGATAACTCCATGCCCAAGAAATGGAAAATGACAATCAACCTGAGGAAGCTGGCTTATTTTTAAAATGTTTTCCAGCCAGGTGGACTCCTGCCAGTTTCTCAGCATTTCTACAGAGTTGGCGAGACTGTTAATGCTTAATCTGGAGAGATTATCTGTAATGTAAAATCATTGGGTGTAAAAAGGAAATATTGGCTAATGGCTAAAGAACCCCAGGGGGGACTACAGAGTTTCCAGGAAATCATCCCCACAGACAGAAGAGCATTAGGAGACTGCAGAGAGTCCCCACCCAGTTACTGGAGGCTTTGGTTTCCCACTCCCCTACTTGACCACCTGATAATCTAGGGGATCCATGGACAAAGGACTCACAACATAGTCAAAAGGCAGGCACAGTGACTCATAAGGGAAAATCCCTCCAAATTAGTCTGCTAGCCACCTTGCTTCCAGCAAGCGTAAACGTGGCCACCCATGGTAGCATCACAAATGAAAACACCCAGTGCCACAACTGATTCCTTGTTCATCCCCCTTTGATTAATAAAATACAACTTTTTATGGGAAGAAAGAAGATCATCAGTAGGGGGAAGGGATTTCAGAAAAACGGTACTCTGTTTTCAATGCACGTAAGGCATTTCCTCCCTCACTTCAAAATCAGAATTTCTCTGCTCAGGGAAGTGGTAGTGGGTGATCTATAGCATTCTCATTTGTTTCTGTGCCTAAACATCTGCGTGTCTTTAATCTTCTGGAAGAAGTAGAGGCTAAAAATCATGCTTAGAGAATACATTTTTGAAGATGATACTTAATTACCAATAACAGGTGAAATGTAAGGGATTAATACTGAGAACACTGAGAGTGACCTTGGTGATTTGTTTTTGTTATTAATTTTAAGTGGAGCCAGATCTGGTTATTCCTGGAGATGATTTAATCCTGAATTAGTCAGGGAGCAGTCACTTTTAGCTTTTCCTGTGATCTTCCCACCCAGTTACTGGAGCTGTAGTTTATATGCCCAGGTATCAAATACAGGACTCCAATATCGGATTCATATTGCAGGTGGTGAATGGTGCTATTTGCATGCCTTTATTCTGATGTGAAGCATTGTTCCAGAGGAGAACTAAAATCTGCTGTTTCACTGACAGCAGATTAGAGAGCATAACCGATGCTTCTTTGGTACACTTAACAGGGCAGAGACAAAGACAACATTCACACCTGCAGCGGCACGCAGAATTTGGCTCCCGCAAGCCAAAATCTGCATGGAGTTCAGCCAGTGCGAAAGACACCCCCACCCCCCACACCCCCATGCACGGCTTTGCTGGAGTTCGCACACAGCAGGGAAATCCAGTTCTGTACTTTTCTGGGGGGTCTCCGACAAAGCCACGCGGGGGGTGAGGCTTTCACACTGGCTGAACTCTGCACAGAATTTGGCTCTCGCAGTTTCTCCTGGAGTCAAAATCTACACAGGGCCGGCCACTGCTGCAGTTGTGAATGTGGTGTTAGAGGTCATGTATTCAGTTTGGGGCAATTACTGTCAACTCTGCATTGGAGATAGATGAAGATGGTGTATAATTAGTCAAATGAATAAGGCATGTGAAGACTTCCAGGAAAGATTTAATGGAACAACAGATTTGGGATTGGGAAATAGGGAAGGTGGCAATCCTTGTCAATTTGACTTTCTTACCCTACAGTTTGCTCTTTTTAAAAGGAAACATTCTTAACTCATCTACTGACTCCCACACTAAAACATGATGCACTGAGCACCAGGGGGGATAAACAACACAATTTTTCTACTCTCTAGCCATTAGCTGCAAATGGCTTAAATGTTTTGTTGTCTCAAGTGGTGAGAGGTGCCAGAACAAAAGCCGTGGAGACTGAAGTCATCCAAAGGACAGATGCAGCACTAGCATAATAAACAGTCAGTGTAAGCTGCTTCTGCGCTGACCTCGACATGGTACTTCAGGAATAATCAACAAGCTGTTGGGGAAGAGTTGTCGGCGCACCCCAATGAATGAGACAGGACACCATAGTATGGATTTAACAAGGCCACACCCTTTATTGCTCCGAATCAATCAAATTGAATAGGTGAGGGGGTGACATTGCCTATTGCGATTCAGGGTCCAGTATCAAACAGTAACTCATTTCAAACTTTAAACTGCAGGGGAGGTCTCGATGTACCCTCGATAACCTCCCCACAACAATAATGTCTCATCATCATCCAGCACTTACCGTGCGGCCAACGGGGACTTAATCCTTTCAGACTATGAGTAAGGATTTTGGGTGCCTGCCGTTGGGGGGCCATACAATGCCCTACCACCATTTCAGGTCACCCCTTCCCAGGGAAAGCCACGCTACACATGCCACACCCTGCAATTACATTTGAGCGTGCCTTCCCCATCTCTTAAGGAGGTGACCTCTATGTTTACTTACCCTATCAGAAACGATACTGGACCCCCGCCCAAAGGTGCGACAATTTCTTTCATAGATAATAAACACTTACAAATCGAGCACATGCACCACACCAAACTATTGGCCGATCGAATTAATCCCATACTGTAAGGAAGGCGAAAAAACAAGAGACCATCTGACCAAGTTTCCTTGTCAAAAATTCCTTCCTGGCCTATACTATGCGACCAGTTAAAAAACCACAGTATAAGGGAGAGGTGGATGGGTGCTGCTCCATTCCCTGCTCATCCTGGACTGAGCAGGGAACACGTTGCTGGTGCTGCTGTCCACCACATGGATCCAGCAGCCAATCAGGGAAGAAGTTCTTCGTGCGCTCAGTGAGAGTTGCCAGGGCAACCCTCTCAGACACGCTCGGGGGGGGCTTGCCTCAATGCGCTGCAAGCAGCCCTTCTATGAGGCTCATTTGCATCCCGCTCATTCACCTAGGAGTGGCACAACCACCCTGCCACCGTTATCAGGCGGAGGGCAAGTCTATTCAGTCATCATGTACTACTCTGCTGAGATTGCCAGCTACAATAGCATACTTTCCAGCAGTCCCTATTCAGGAAGGACAGTCCCTCTTTGGGTGCTGGATCCCATTGTTCCTTTGGTAGGGAGTCAAAGCCCCTCTGTCAGGAAGGAGAGACAAAAAGGCCAGTATTCAAGCCTCAGGCACCTCTTTCCTTATTGTCTTCCAGAAAAAACACTTGAGAGGACACTGTGGAGATGATGAAATGACAAGAAAGAAAGTGGAAGTTTAAGCAGGCGAACTGCTGTCTCTCTTTATGAGTGACTGTGCATGTAAGTTCTTGAGGGAACAGAGATTATTGGCTAAGAGTGCTGGACTTATCCCTTTTTAGCTGCTCAAAACATTGGGAGGTATACAGTGGTGCTCAGGATGGAAATGGACAATTAATTCACCCCATCTTACCCACTGAATAGCTGTGAGATGGCTATGACCAACCTGTGCTTGATTTGAATCCCTGCCTTAGAAATATAAGGATCTGTGTCACTTTGCGCAAACTCCTAAAATTTCAAGGGTTACTGCTCTAATTACCTCTCAAATCCAGTTTGCCAAGATAAGTAATAATTCCCTCTCTTCTATGAAATGTAGATGTAAGGAGCATGTCAAACAGCTTGCTGTAACTCAGGAGTATAATGCTCCCCAGATGCTACACCTGTTTTTCATGCATCATTTTCTTTTCTCTCTCAGATTTCTGTCTTACCCTCCAGAAGGTTATGAATAACTAAGATTACTACCAGGGAAGGCCAGCAACAAATGTCCCACATCATTATTAAGTCATTTGGAGCTCATAGACGCCAGCCCAGATCCCATTGTGGTAGGTGTTGTACAAAGCTAGGACAACACCTGACCCTTTTATCATCTAAAAAGGCAAACAAAGGGCTGGAGAAGGGGAGAGAAGTGAAACAAAGTCACATGTCATGTTCTTTTTCCATCTTAGTCTGTAGTTAAATATATTTTGTTTCTGTCTCTACTTACAGAACCAAAGCAAGTTTGCAGTACTTGGAAGTGTGCAGTAATTGGACCAGGAGCTAGGAGAGGAACCTGGTTCAAGTCTCGCCTTAGCCAGAAGCTCACTAGGTGACCTTGGGTCAGTCACAATATTCTCTCACACTAACCTATCTCATGGGGTTGTTGTGAGGATTAAAAGTTGTGTTATATGTAAAGTGCTCTGAGTGTCATGACTGGGGGGTGCTATATATAAATAAATATATTATTATTATTATTATTATTATTATTATTATTAAAATGTTAAGATACGATTCTTTGGCTTTATAGCACCATCACAAGTCCCATTGAAATGACTGGAATGTGTACTGTTGCTAAGGATCTAAACAACAATGAACAGTATTGACTTTGGAGGGGTGGAGAACTTATGGTTGAAGAATGGACAATTTAGTTTAGAGGGGAGTGGTGAAAGGAGAAGTGATATGGAAGAAAAGCACCATGGGCAGGAAATTGGGAAGCACAGAGGTCAATATGGGGGTAGAAGCAAGGAGTCTAATCAGTGGTAACAGCAAATAAGATAATCACAACTTTATAGAGAAAAAACAGAACTATCTGGAGCCTGTGAAGGCTTTTTCTGAGTGCTCCTGTTCCCTGCATATGGACAAGGAGACTACTATTATATTAATTAATTATTATTATTATTATTATTTATATAGTGCCAGAGATGTACCTGGTGTTGTACAATCAATAGATAGGGACAGGTCCCTACCCCTAAGGGGCTTACAATCTAAGAGACAAAGGAGGGGGAACACATGGGAGAGGTGAACATTGAGAGAAAGAAGAATACATTCATGAAACTGAGAAGTTGCAGGATCACGTGCTTCACTTAGAACAGACAGAACCAGTGTTCACAGTGAGTCTTTTCATGTCATGGCCATGGGGTCCTGATTTATCTTGCCCCACATTGCTGTGGGGAAGAAGTTTCCCATCACCATTTTATTCAGTATGCTCTAGGGATGGGCAAACAGATCGTGGTTCGGGTTCGGCCGTTCAGTTCGGCTGCATTCGTTTTGCCCAGTTTGTCAGTTCAAATGTTCAGTCATTCGGTGGTTCGGTTCAAATGTTGAGTTTGGATTCGGTATTTGGTTCGGTCGGAATCGGTTCGGTCTTTAGTTCAGTGCAATCAGGAACTGAAAATGACATTTGGTTTTTTAAATAAAAGGAAAAAACTAAAAAACATATTTCTGGCTATAACATTTTTGTATCTTATTACTTTTTGATGATATTTATGGAAATTGTACCCCCAATGGAGGACACTAGGTATACCAAAATTCGGAACGATTGAATAAAGGGAACCGATTTCAGAAGCAATTGAATGTTGTGAGTTTAAGAAAAGCTCCATACACATTCATGACTACAATTTCTTTATCTTGCATTCAGTGTTCATGAAACTTGTACATATTACATCCCTCCATATGCTTAATATTTCTGCCAATTTTAGGAAAGAGTGGATAAAGGGTCCCAAGGGTATAAGACATTAACCTGAAAATACATTTCCAGCTGTTACATTTTGATATTCCATTCTGTTTACAGGATATTTGACAGGAATGTATCAAATACCTTTCCTGCCATTTCAGCAAATGTACAGGAGATTTTGATAAAGGGACCCACTTATATAAGCAATTGATGTTGTCCCTGTGAAGATCATTATTCAGATGAATATCAGCATATTCAGTGCCAGTCAGAGGCAGGCACCCTGCATGGCAGGGGGAGAGAGACTGTAGGAGGAAGGATGTGGAGCAACCCCAAAGACTGACAGACACATTCAATGGCCAAACACATTACTGCAAGCTTCTAGCTTTACAGGACCAATTGGTAGTGGTTTCGAGGTGGGCATAGGGGGCGGCCCTGTGGCGGGCATAAGCAACATAACTGGGACTTCTGAGATAGCATCCCAGCAGTCAGGAGACATAGTTTAAACACATCCAGGCTGGCCAACTATCAATCACATCCTGCAGCACTGAGACAGAGGACATAAGAGAATTTCTATTGACTCTTTCCTAAACAGATGCTTCTGACTTCCCAGAAACAAGTGGGGGAGATATGTTGGGATGGTCCCAGCACAGAATGAGGATATTTGGTTGACATTTCTGTTGGCCAATTTGCATCACAAACCGATCTTATACCACAGTGACATAAGAGAATCCCAGGCATAGGCCCCTTCTCTACATATGTTGTACAGGCATATAAAATTGGGACCCTTTATAATATCTTTCTGATATTTGGCAGAGATGATCATGAAAGTGAAATATATAGCCCTGCCAAATTTCATGTACACTGGTTGGACTACAAAGATGTTATAGTCAGACATACATTTATATGTTAATTGCTTATACCACCAAGACCTTTTTTCCAATCCTTCTGAAATTTGGCAAAGATAGTTAATATGGGAAGGGGTATAAACTGAACAAGTTTCACCTACATTAGATGTGAGGCAAAGAAGTTACAGCTAAGAATGTATATGTAGAATATTGCAAAATACAATAATTCAACTGCTTCTAAAATCGGATTCCTTTATCTAATTGTTTTGAAATTTGGTGCACTTAATGAGTTCTATTGGAGGTAGAGGTAGCCAAATGTCAGCCACATAGCTTAAAAAACAAAAAAGTTACAGCCAATAATGTTTTCCATTGAAACCAATGGAAATTCAATTCTGAACTCACCGAACGCATCCGAACTGAACGTCCGAATTCGAGTTCGGTTCGAAAGTTCGGTTCAGTCGACCGAACTATTCGAGTTCGGTCCGAACTCTGAACTTCCGAACCGCATTCGCCCATCCCTAGTATGCTCTAGCATCTTGCTATTTATGAAACTGCCCAAGTCTAGGGCTCATACTATCTCTGATGTAAATTCCAGATTAAGACTTACTTCAGCATTCAATGTTTTTTACTGATAGATCCACATTGTAAAGCTGGACCCATACAATGCAGATCAGGTATGGCACAGAGCTGAACTGTCTCCAAGTACAAGAAGTTTTGAAACTGGTACTCTAGTTCAGCTCCATCTCACGTGTTCAGAGTCTTTTGTAGGATGAAGTATTCCCAACATTCAGATCGATACTAGGCATTTCCCGCATCTTTGAGAGCCTCCAAGAGACACTGTCATTGAAATCCCATGTGAAATGGAGATAACTGAAGACAAAAGATGAAGAGTTAGTGTGTAGTTTTTCTAAATCTCAAATAATTGTAAGATAAGTCTTGGCGAAATGTCTTAGCACATGCTTTCTATTCTGAATGCAGTTCTTCACCTTCTGCCACAGTGGCTCTGTTTACAAGAGCAGCACTACTGGTTAAATATCTCATCTGCAACATCTGTGTTAAGAACTGGAGGGTTTTCAGATTGTGAACTGTAAAACTCTTAACAAGAGAGCATGCCTGGCCCAGTGACCCAAAACAAAGACAACAATGAATGTAAAAGGGTAGAGCTGGGAGGAAGAGGGAAGTTCTGAATTAACTTGGGATGAATTTTCATTGTAACAGAATGAAGTAACTGCTACTCTCAACACTAAAGCTACATGGCAGCTGGGGTGGAACAAAGACAGATGCAGGCTGTGTACGAAGATGATAATATAATTTCTGTTTAAATACAGGAGTAAGCAGAGCTAGTGAAGTAAATTCTTTGTCAATAATAACAAAGATGCAAATAGTGACACATTGAAATGAAGTGTACCAACATTCAGCTATGTTTTTTGCTTTTAAAAACCAAAGTTCTAAGGAATTTAGCATAAAATGGCATTTTTCCCTAGATTATTTGGATCATCCTATATACACATATGAAAGATAGAGTGCATTATATCTCTATTTCTACAATGGTTAAAAACCTTATCTATTATATCCTGGAAATTGTATACAACCCTGTTTGTGTTGTACCTATTAAAATCTATATAAGGTTAGCAAAAGACATCATTCTTCATCTGTTACTTTTTGCTGCTCTGACGTATATTCCCTATGGCTAGACATTAGAACAGCCAGGCATATGCTAAAGTGTCATGCAATGCACTGCCAAATTCAGCTGGGCCTGGATCTGCTCCTTTTCCCAGATGGATGCCTGCACATCTGCACCTGCTTATGATGGGCTCCTCTGAGATGTGGTGACAATAGAATCAAATTGATACACAAACAGAAGTAGCATCGCTTGCCTGCAAAGGCAGCATGCAGCTGTGCTCCATCATGTGGACTGTACTCATCATAGAAATTGTTTCTGGCCCACATGACCCCCCCATGCAGTCACCACCCACTGAAATTAAAGATACAGAGTGCTCTTAGATGGGTGGCAGTCCCAGTTCTGCCTGTGCCATCCCGCTTCACCCCCAGGCTGGCCCATCCATCTAAAGGCACCCCAGCCATATGTGGAAGTGGAGGAGGCTGCACCTTCACCAGAGCAGCTCCTCCAGCAGTGCTCTGGAACATCCTGGAGCACTGCTGGCAGAGCAGGCCAGCAAAACCTGGGGCACTGGCTCGAAGTGGAACTGCTGGCCATCTGCTGGGCAGACCCAGGCTGCAGCTCTGTTTTTGGCTGGCCAGTGCACCAGACAACATTACAGAGTTGCAGGAGCTAGCCTAGAGCTTTGGGCAATCACCTACATCTCTATGGTACAGGGGGATGACATACAGGCTGACCATGGGCCGGGGTACTCATTGGTTCTGTCTGATGCCAACCCAGACGAGACTGCAAGTGACCAGATGTGGAGGTACACCCCTGGAGCAACTCCGGGTGCAGGCTTCTTCTGTGTCGATCTAAAAGCACCCATTGTGGGGTGGCAGTGGGAGGACAATCTGTATTTTGTAACTACTGCACCAGGCATCTCTGCCCACCTTGACATTGGAAGACCACATAGCAGTCAGTCTTGCTTCAGCCAAGTATAAAGTCTGATAGAAAAAACTTGCACTGCTCCGCTTCCACATTGGACTAGGGCATCTTTAGATGGACAGACCAGCCTGGGGGTGAAGCGAGCTGGCGCCGGCAGAACCAGGGCTGCCGTCCATCAAAAAGGACCCTGTGTCTTAAATTTCAGTGAGTGGTGGCTGCATTTCACTGCATGGGGGTCATGTGGGTTAGAAGCAATCTCTATGATAAGTGCAGTCTACATGATGGAGCACAGCTGCATGCTACCTTTGCAGGGAAGCAATACTACTTCTGTTTGTGTAACAACTTGATAACACCCATATGGAGGGTTTTACAAGTCCATATCGCCAAGCCTACGCTAGTTTGCGGCACTCACTGGGTGATTTCAGATGTTACGTTTCTGGCATTCACCACAGTCAACCTCAGTCAAACATGGGTGGTGGTGAAAGAGCTGTGCACATCTGTTTGCTCGCATCCAGATGTTCACCACAGGCAAACGCGGCCCACGGCGAATATAACCACGCTTCATGAGGTCGGGGTGGGAGGAGGTCCAGAAGTGTGGTGAACGTTCACTACGGCAGGAGTGAAAGAAATGTAACATCTGAAGGGAAACCCCCGGCCGCGGTAAAAGGAAATGACCACAGGCTGTGGTGATGGCATGCAACATCGCTGCCAGGCAACCAACAACAAGCGGCACATGGAGGGAGATTTAAAGGGCAGGCAGCAGTAGGGGAAAGTGGTGGAGAAGATGATGGAGAGGAGGGAGGCGGAAAACGTGCGGAGGATGGAACGAGAGGGCGAGGAGGAGGCGCAGCAGCAGCAGCAGCAGCAGCAGCAGCAGCAGCAGGGGGAACCCCGGAAGAAGGTAGGGGGTCCAGGCGGGAGTGAGTGGGTCGGGGCCGGGGAGAGGGAGGGCACAGGAAGGGGGAGGGAGGGAGGGACCGCAGCCACCAGGAGCCTAACCGGCAGCCCCCATTGTACCCACAAACAGACCAGCAAGAGGGCACACACCCCGGAGGAACCCAAGGCCAGAGGAAGCCAGGGACAGGCAGCAGGGGCCTCAGAGGAGGAGGAGGAGGAGGCAGCAGAGGGGCCGGCACCCAGTCTCTGGTACCACAGGATGGTCAGTGGGTGCTCCAAGAGACCCACAACCTAACTGTTATCTGGTGACACCTGAGGTGCAGGCCGAGCTGGCAATCAATGCCCGGAATGCCCAGATAGCCATGGAGATGGGGGAGGCAGGATATGACCACATGCCCACACAGTGCTGGACTAAGATCAAGGCGCTCAAGATGGGCTATAAGGACATGATGGACTACAACCAGCACTCTGGGAGGGCGACACGGACCTCCCCCTACCTGGATGCGCTAAGCCGGGTGCTCCACCACAAGGGTTCCATAGTCGCCAGGCACCTGGTAGGAGGGGGCGCCTGTGAGGAGCAACCCGCAAATGAGCACCCACCCCCCTGCAGATGGAGAGCCCCGGGCATGGACAGGCTCCAGGCACAGCCGGGCTCTGGGCACAAAAGCCCCGGAGGAGCTTCCAGGGACCTCGGGCACGTGCGTCCGGCACACCCCCAGCCTGACCACCGGCGAGGGCACGCATGCCCCAGATGACTCAGATGAGGTGGAGGGTGAGGAGGAGACCATCACCCTGCACCTCACAGCATGCTGCCCCGGGGACCAGGCAGACACCAGCCCCAGTGACCGACCGGCCTCAGAGGGAACGTACACGGAGGGAGCAGGTAGGGGCAATGCAGGGCACACACAGGGACCACAAGGGGAGGGGGCCAAAAGGGGTGGAAGGGGATGTCAGCAACCCCCCACCGCTGGTCCCAGATGTTGGGAAGGGGCACGGGCAGAGGGAGCCACAGAGGGGCCAGCGGTGCCCAACCCGGGGTGAAGGAGCGTCCCGAGCACAGGGACAGGAGTGCGCAGGGGAACGGCACCCCACATGCTTAACTGACCCCTTTATCACCCTACAGAGCCACACTGGGCACGGGAGGGCCACATCTGGGGCCCGCTGGTACCGTCGGCCCAGAGGATGCAGGAGCACCGAGCACGGGAACACAGGCACTGGGAGGACCTAGCGCAGGAGCTGGTCACCACTGGCACGTGGAAGACTGAGATGATGGAAGCTGTCCACCGTCTGAAGAAGGGGACCACGAGGGCCCTGCAACAGGTGGAGGGGAGGGACCAGGCGCTGTTGGCGGAGATGCAGAAGGACCGGCGACTGATGAAGCAGGACATGGACCACCAATTGGAGGCACTCCAGGACCACTCGGTTGTAAACTGGACTGCTCACTGGAGCAGGGCATGTCCCTCCTCCTGCAGGCCAGGGCCTTGAGTGCCTTCATACTGGCAGCAGCCCCACCAGGTTCCATGCCAGTGCCCGGACCTGTGCCCCCTCCACCACCCCCCAGCCGTACCACAGGCCCTGCCGGCGCTGCAACCCCCGCCGCCCCAACAGCACCTGGTACCGCAGATCCGGGGACCCATGCCCCCACAGCTCAGATGCCAGCAGCCGGGCCACCGGGCCCCGATACGGCCACAGGCAGCGCAGGGTGGTGGATGACAGTGGGCCCCTGGGGGGGGCAGTCGGGGGGCAGGGGAAGAGACAGGGTCCCTGGCCCTTCTGGCTGACAGCACCTCCTCCTCCACCTCGGATGAGGGGGGATCAGTAGCCTCTGCCTAGGGGCAGCAGGGAATGGGGGAGGGGCAGGGCAGCATAGGGGATGAGGTGGGGAGGGGGCATCCGGGACCACTGAGGGGGTGGGAGGGGGAGCACAATAAATGGTATTATCACACCTAACCGTGCCCAAGTGCTTTCTTTCCTACAGGTGCATACCCCCCCACCGCCGGCCTCACTGATGTCCCGCACCAGGAACGACTCAGTTGTGTGCCCCACCCCAAGATACGGGCTATGGTCCGACACCGGGGGTACACTGAGCAGGCCCCCGGGACTTGGGCTACTGCCCCGCCCTGTGCGTGCGCATGCAGTCATTGCTATCTCCACAGGAAGGTGTGTATGCGTGGGGCTGCCTGGCCTTGCATGCTGGCAGCTGTGCACTGCCCACTCTCTTCGCATCCCTCCACAGTGGCTCCATTGTTCCCTTCCAGCCATTATCTGTCAGTCTTGGCAGCCCTAGTCTGCCTGTCCAGCCCCCTGGCCCCGCATTCCATGCTGCCCCCATGGCCGCTGCGATTCAGATCATCCGAGAGCTGTACCATGGCAGCTGCATCCCAGCCCGAGGTCCCGCTCAGAGGCTCTGGGGGCTCTGTCCATGCCTGGACCGCCCGTGACAGCATGGCCCTGTGCAACCTGTGGTGTTCGCCCATCGTTCAGCACAGCCTGCGCTCCCTTCCCACCCAGCCGGATACCTATCGGTGCCTGAGCTTTGGTATGCTGCAGTTCGGCTATGTTGTGATCACTGGCAACTGCCGCATGCACTGTGAGGAGCTGGGGCTTTCCCCCTTCCCTGAGGGGTGCTTACCGGACACGCTGGGGGGCCTAGTGGCATGGATCCCTGCCGAGACAGCCTCCGCTCAGTGTGTGTGCACCTTCCCGGGATATGCAACCTGCCTGTGTGAGGGTGGCCGTGCCGTGGCCTTGTCCTACTTCATCAGCGTGCAGGGCGCCCGTGGTATCTGCGCTCCCACGGGGCTGCCTACTACCATCTTCTGGAGCTGTCCCGCCTGCCCTGGCCCCCTGTGGCCGATTATGGCTTGCCCCCCCCTCCGGGCCAGAGCTGGCGGCCCTGTCAGAGGTGTTCAGTCGCTCTGATGTGCAACTCAGGATGAGCTGTGCAGATCCCTTCGAGTCCTTCTACCTGATCTTCTTCCACATGGCCAGCTGCGGCTTCTGCCAGGGACTGTGGTAGTGGCCCCGCTATGTGCACCTGCTGTCGGTACCACCCCTTCCACCCGATGGGAGCTCCTGCAGCTGGGTGTAGGGCGCTCCGGGACCATCTGTCATCCAGATGCCTCCTCAACCCCTCCATTCTGTCAGTGGTCTGGGTGCTCGCACCACCGCCTGATGCCTCTTCAGGATGGCTGGACCCCCGGGACCCACTGCCGGCCACCTGCCTGTCACCCCCTTCCCTGGGACCCGCTACCGTCGCCCCGGACCCCTCCGTGTGGCCTCCATGGTGGGCCGTTGTGGTGGTTCCCTCCCTCCCGGACTGGGCCCCATGTCCCCCTTGCTGCTGCCCCTTCTCCCGCGCCCTGGCCCTGCGCGCTCCCAGTCTGTATGGCTCTGCGCCAGGTCGCTGCCACTTGTATCCTCAATAAACACCTGTTGTGCTTCACTGTGCCTTGTGTTGCCTCCTGTCTCCTTGGGCTGCTGGGTCCCCCTTCCCCTTGCCTGCTGGGTTCCGGCCCCCTCCCCCTTCTGCTGGGCTGGGCGTGCCAGCCCCTCGGCCCCACCACCACCCATGCATTCGACCGGCCGTGGAGTTTCCTGTCCCCCCCTGGTGTGTGCCTCCTTCTGCACCCCTGCTCAGCTCTCCTATGTTGTGTGGGTGTGGTGCTTCATGTGTGTGTGCGTGCTTCTCATTTTGAAGTGCGCATGCCTTCCATGCGGCTCCTGTTCGCTCATGCTGCTCGCGCTGCAGCTCCCTCCATCCCCTCCCTTCATGTTTCCCTTCCCTGGGTGGGGCCCTCCACTGTCTTTGGCTTCATTTGGCCTCAGGCAGCCATGTTTGTGTCCATGCGGTTCGCGCCACCATGTCACGTTTGTAAGGTCCCCCGGCCCGGATTCACTCCGGTTGGCCCCTGGAAGTGGTGCCCCCCCTGTCACATCTGTTGGGGCCGCGCAGCTCATCATGGCCTGTGGTGACACAGTTGACACCGAGGTGGGATTCACTGTGGTGAATCTCACCGCGTCACGACTGAAATCACCCTCTGTTTCCAATGGTGCCTGGCTCACTTCTGGCAGCGGGAAGGAATGTCTAAAACACCCCACCCCCATGCGCAAGTTTGTTTCTCCCAAACTTTAGAAATACTTGGGAAACAAGCCTTTGGTAAAAATGCCCTGAGTGTAAGCCTTGTAGGTTGTACATGGATTCAAGCGGTGTTATGGACAATCAAAAGGGACCAGGTAGGGCCTGGGCCACAAGTATCTCTACTTGAGAAAACATTCAACAGGATTAGCCGTGCTTTTCATATATGTTACAGTGGCCTGACCCGTACCCATATATCTGTGAGACATTGGGGTTCAACACCATTCTAGATGGTCTGAAAAAAGACGCTCTGCATAGAGTAGACCACTGTGCTGGCCCAGAGCCCCATTAGCTCCATGTAGGCAAAGAAATGTCATTGTGCAGAACAGATGGCAGGATCGATGGCCTAAGGTGCATTCATAGGAGTGTCTTCTCCCACTTTTTAAATTCCCTGTGGGAGATAACAATTGCCCCTTAACTATTTTCACACATTGTGTCCCTAGTTTCAGTTTTGCCTCAGGTCACTATTGCACTTGCTGCTGCTAGCAATCCTATGATGTTGCTTGGATGCCTTATGTCTCTCTGAGGCTGGCGGACTAAAAGTGGGAAGCGTTCCTGTCCACATTACAGGAAATGTACAATATGGAAATAGTACAATTATTAAACCTTGCTTTGCACCCTGACACTTGTGGTTTATTTGCAGACACATCCTGTGATCTAATCCTTTCATGTGATTTTTTTTTTAAAAAATAAAAAATTAAAATCAACTAGCAAATAGATTGCTGTAATTTTTCTTCTCATGAGAATGTGCCCTTAGTGCCCAATTTCAAAGACCAATGAATAAGTGCTGGTGCTAGCAACAAGCATAGGTGGGAAACGAGTCCATATGTGTTAATTCAATATTGAAAATGGATGAGCCCTGCCTACTCCTACTCTTCCACTCAAGCTTCATTCATGATTAGAAACAGGCAGTGTGTTTGTTGGCGTCGATGCAACCTGGGGGTCCCTGAGTTTCTCAAACTGTTTTGCTGGCTAATGGTTTGCCCCAGACTTCCAAGTTAATGCCACCGCATTGAGAAGCATGAGGTCAACTGCTGAGCCTTGCGGCTGCTCTTGTTTTCTCTATCTGGCTGGGCTAACAAGGCAGCAATGCATTTGAAAGAATGCCTTCATGTAGGGATGGGCTAAAGCTGTTGTATTTATTGGGTATGTTTTTTTAAAAAAATAAATGAAAAGTCAGTATAAGAGGCTGTAGAAAATAGCACAAATTATAGAGAGAACCTATGTTGTGCGGGCTGTGCTTCCCCTCCTTCCCCCGACTTTCAAATTTTCCACTAGCCATAGCAATTTGTTGCATACCGTCATTTAAAAAAAATAAAAGGACCTCTTCAAATCAGAAAAGAAGAATGGCGAAGAACGTTCAGCATGGAAAAAACACTCAGCCCTGTACGACAATTTATAAACATGACACACTATATTTAAGACTGTGCACTTGCCTTCTCTGTCACACAAACATATACACACTTCTGAAAGCTAATTTTGAACCAGAAAACCTTTTCCTGGGGTCTAATTGGAAGTAGGTCCTCTGGCAACTCAATGGCGTTAGCACTTACTAAAGTTATAGGCTGTAGACTTGCCTGTATATTTGTTTCAGAAGACAAGAATGTTCCTCCAGATGTAAACTCTGCTGTGCAGTATTTCCAGAATTAGTTGTTTGGGATTTCAGTGTACTGTGGGGAAGAGACTACGGCCTAATTCTGTGTGAAGTATACAGCAATGGTAGAGTGGATTGGGCTCAAGGAACAGAAGTTTTAACTGCATGTAAACTAAAATGGGAGGAAATAATATAAGAATCATGGGTATTTATTTATTTTTACAGAGGATATGGGAGACGCATTCCCCACAAAGTTAGGAATTTGGAAGAGAGCAAGAGCGGCATCCACTACTAGGTGTTTGATAACTTAGGTTACCTCACCATCTGTGGTGAGCAGCTGTAGCCAGGAGGCCCACACAGGGAGATGCGTTTTTTGTAGACTGCTCCCCAAGAGGGGAAGGGTAGAGCTTCTCCTTTCCAGGCACAGAGTACTCAGGTGATAGGTGCCAGCATTTGGAAAACTGGGGTGCTTGTTGCCTTGCCTTCCATTCCCCCAGCATTTCCCCCCTCCTCCACCATTCCCCAAGCCCTCCCACAAAGCTTGGAGGTAAGTTACGTCTCTGCATGAGGAGTATTTATTTAAAGAGAACAGAACTTATAAGCTCAAGTTTCTATGGTGTGTTGAGTGTTCCCTCTTGGTCAAAGGGTTTTCTGTAAAACAGTACCTGTAAACTAATGGGGTGAGGCACCAGTTACAAAAGGTAAAATAAAGGCCAAACTCTAATTTAGTTCCAATCCTTTTGCCAGGGTGAGCTTTAACAATAAAGCAAAGATATATTTTTTTTTAAATGAAAAACAGGAGAAAAGCAGCTCACAGCAGTTGGTTGGTACCATCCACCAGAAGCCCTTCTGACTTTCAACAAGCTGAGACGAGAGCAGACATGCTCACCTCCCTAAGTTATCCTGTTTTAGACACTTCTTTGTCTTTTACAGCTACAGCCTAGATTGCTTATGTGACAAGCAGGGTATCTTAGCTTCTGCTTATAACCCCTTCCCCTGTCCCTGCTTATACCTGCCAAGCTTATTACATATGTGAAACGTACCCCTTTTAATAATGAAACATCACTGCATCCAGTGTTGGCACTTAGGGGGGAGAGAGAGACACTAACCGTGCCAGAGCTTTGGAGAATATTCCCCAAGGTCGGCCTGGCTTAGGAGCTTGTCTGCTTGGTTCTCGTTACCCTCTGATTTTCATCCTTTTTCATTTCAACACCCCCAGCTGAGAAACTAGGAGTTGCTCCTTTATTTATTTATTTTTATAAAAGAACCTCACAGACAGAAGACATAAGGGTGCAGGGCAGACTAGAACCCAGGCTCCACAGCACGTTCTTGAAATCTTCTTTCTCCTATGGCCACTAGGAAAATTAGTACAAGCTCCAAGGGTCACTTAGAAATTGGGGGGTTCTAAAGGGGTGCACTCAGGAAGAGGAGTCTTCTGCTCCCTTATCCTGAACTCAGTCTTTTAATGCCTGGATGCAGAAACCCAATCCATGGGCCAGAGCCAAAAACTGGAAAGGGCCAAATGAAAACTAGCCAGGGGTCACATTTGGCCCCTTGGTCCAAGGTTCTCAACCTATGGCCTCCTGAATAAGGTGTTGGAAGCGAGCCTGAGAGATGAGGGTTCAAATTCTGTTTAAGGTATGAACTCACTTTTGAGCAAGTCACTCTCAGACTATATTCCCCACCTGTAGAGTGGGAATAATAATGACCTACTTCATAGGGTTGGCTCTGAGGGTGAACTAGATAAGGATTGTTAAGCACTCTGAAAACTAAAAGCATTACATAGATGGTGACGGACCACATTGCTACAGATGGTGTCGGACCACATTGCTACTGCTGTTGTGGCAGCCGTACAAACAGTTGGCTAGCATATTTATTTATTTATTTATTTTAAAATATTTCATATCCTGCCTCTTCTGCCAAGGCATCTCAGGGCGGCTTACAATACACAATCACATATAAAAAATATAAAACCATAAAAAACAATATAAAAGGCAGAAAAGAGGAAAAGACGGGAGAAGCATCCCCCCAAGGGAAGACGGAAATGGGGAGATGCCAAAAACAGAAAAATTCAGAAAAATAAAGACCCACCCTCACCCGTCTCCTTCTCCAAAGGCCCAGAGAAACAGCCAGGTCTTGCAATGACGTCAAAAAGAGGAGAGGTCCAGGGTCATCTGGGTCTCCACTGGAAGCGAGAGCCTTGGAGCTGCCACTGAGAACGCCCTCTCCATAGCCACCCCTCAGGAAACCTGGGGAATTTTGAGAAGGGTGCTCCCGGCTGACAGCAGGGGCCGATCCAGAGCACCGGGAGTGAGGCGATCCTGCAGATACATGAGGCCCAAGCCATGTAGAGTTTTATAGGTAAGAACCAGCACCTTGAATTGGGCCTGGAAGACTATAGGCAGCCAGTGCAGAGAACTGAGCACGGGTGTAATATGCTCCTGGCAGCCCGTCCCTGTAAGGAGATGGGACGTCGCATTCTGCACCAGCTGCAGCCTCCAAACCATCACCATGGGCAGTCCCATGTACAGCACTTTACAATAATCTAGTCTTGAGGTGATGAAAGCATGGCTGATAGACCAGGTCAGAGTCTGAGATATATGGCCTAAGCCATTGCACCAGATGTAACTGGTGAAAAGTGCTCCTCGCCACAGCTTCAACCTGGGCATACAGACAGAGCTGCGCATCGAGGAGTACCCAGAGACTCCGAAGCTGGGGAACCAATGGGGACATCACACCCATCGCCTTCCCCACTAGCATCACCTCTGTCTTGTTCAGATTCAACTTCAGTCGGTTTGTCCTCATCCATTCCCCCACAGCCGCCACACATCGTGTGAGCACCGAGACTGCAGGGTCCGGGTCGGATAAAGAAAAAGAGAGATGGGTGTCATCAGCATATTGATGACATTGAATTCCAGAGCTCCTTACGCCCTCACCCAACAGCTGCATATACACGTTGAACAGGAGAGGGNGGTGTCGGACCACATTGCTACAGATGGTGTCAGACCACATTGCTACTGCTGTTGTGGCAGCCGTACAAACAGTTGGCTAGCTTATTTATTTATTTATTTTAAAATATTTCATATCCTGCCTCTTCTGCCAAGGCAGCTCAGGGCGGCTTACAATACACAATCACATATAAAAAATATAAAACCATAAAAAACAATATAAAAGGCAGAAAAGAGGAAAAGACGGGAGAAGCATCCCCCCAAGGGAAGAGGGAAACGGGGAGATGCCAAAAACGGGGAAATCTCCCGGGGAGATGAAAAATGATCCCCGAGCACCACTCGCTGAGTTCTTCTGGCCAGGAAAGAGAAGAACCATTCAAGAACAGTCCCACCCACCCCAGCTTGATCCTGCAGGCGAGTCATCAACATCTCATGGTCTACGGTATCAAAAGCAGCTGACTGTCACTGGGATGAGGGAAATAGGGGTCCCATGGAAGGGTTTACCCGGCCAGGAACTCACGAGTTCATACACCCACACACAGACCTCAGTGCCGAGAAGTGCTCTCTGGAGTAGCGTGCCTGTCAGGATAGTGTTTGGGTCCTGTGGTCTCAAAGAGTCCGGACCCCTATCATCATAGGGTGCCGAGAGCATAAGGAAACGTAGGTTCCATGCCTGATATTCTCCACTTATAACCCACACGAGGGCGACTATGGGGAAGGATAGACGGGGGAGTGTGAGCGTGAGCAGGGTCAGGGCCCAGGAACACAGGGAAGAGGAAGGGCTTGCACACTCTTGCTTCCCGGAAGGGATGATACCCCAGGCAAGGGAGGGATTCTGTCCACACACACTCCTACCAATCACTCATTATCTATCTCTCACCACACTTTCACACGGGAAAAGTATAGGGAAGGGACACATCACAACACACCCAAACTCAATCACCACACAAAGATTCAATTATTTACAAGACTCAAGATACACTTAGCTCAGACAAGCGGCCGGTCTCTTCCTCCACGATCACCAGCGCCATGTGCTTCCCGGCGCTGGCCTTTAAACTAGAGGCCCCACCCCTGCGCATGCCTGCAAGCATGCAGAGCGGTGCACAGGAAGTGGTGGAGCCCCCGCCGTATGTGTCTCCATCATCCCAGCCTTCCCAGCATTCCCTGGCATTGCCAGGTTACCGGGGATGTGGCCCAGCGGTGGGAGGGCCACCGGCACCTCCCCTGGTATCAGGGTTCCAGTGTCCAGGGAGCTGGTGTGGGCCAGTCCCCGGCCCACTCTCTGAGTCTGCCGTTGCCTGCATGGGTGGCCCCATCACAGGGCCATGACACCGACAGATCTAATAGAATCAGCAGGGTCAAATGGCCCTGATCCAGTTCATGGCGGAGGTCGACCAAAGCAACAAACAGTCTCAGTGCCATAGCCCATAAGAAAGCTATACTGTGAAGGATCTAGAAAACTGAGTCAGTCTAGATGCTCTTACAGCTGCCAAGTCACTACCCATTCAACAACCTTCCCTAAAAAGGGAAGGTTAGAGACAGGCCGATAACTGGCAAGGGAGTCAACATCCTGATATGGTTTCTTGAGCAGGGGCTGAACCATCACCTCTTTAAGGCAGCTCAGCACCCTGCCCTCCCAGAGGGAGGCATTGACCACCTCTGCCAGCAACAGCCCGAATGTCTCCCGGCTGCCCTTAACCAGCCAGGACAGGCACGGGTCTAGTTCACAAGAAGTGACTCTAACAGTCCCCAGAACATCCTCCACATCAGCGGGTGAGACCCACTGAAACTGATCCCATGAAATCAGACAAGGCAGGGCTTCCATAACTTCTGGTTCTCCTATTGTAATAAACGCAGCATCGAAGTTGTGGTGAATCCAAGCGATTTTGTCAATGAAGTAATCTAAAAGCATGTCACAACAGGTACTGGAGGGTTCCAGTTCCAGGCAGAGGGAGGCTGGACAACCAGCCCCCTCACCACTCAGAAAAACTTCTCTGGACGAGACTTCACTGATGTGACGAGGGCAGCAAAGAACTCCTTCTTTGCTGCCTTAATAGCCACGGCATAGCCTCGCAAACTAGCTCTGTGCCGTAATCTGTCGGCTTCTGCATGAGAATGGAACCACCGTCACTCCAACCACTGCCCTTCTTGCTTCAAGCAACCGCAGGTCCTCAGTATACCCAGGAAGCCTGCGGTGCTGATGCCTTATTGAGCAATAAGGATATGAAAAGGCGATTGATAGGTCAAGGGTTCAAATCTGGATCTTGTCATTGGCTAATGGTGTGATTTCTTCATATTTAAGTTTTCTTTCTAAAGATACAGAAAAAAAAATTACAGCCCACCTTCACTGTTAGGCACTGCACTATTGCCTAACAAGTGGACTATGAGAAAATCCACACACTCTCTGAGCCTCAAAATAATGGGTAGGATAAAAATGTGAATGAATAAATAAAAGAATCCACACAGGAAGAGAAATGTCTGGAGTGTGAGATGAGGTTTCCTGTTTGTGGACTGCATGCATGGAAGGGCTCAAATGTCATAGGGGTGTGGAGGCCAAATAATTGGAGGAAGTATTATGGTAGAGATCTGAGACAGAGCCTGAAAGTGCAAGAATTCATGTCCAACTAACAGGAGAGATTATTGTATGGATGTATGAGTTTAGGCTTGCTTTTTTTTTTCCCAGCTGAGCCTCAAAACTGGGCAATGGACTAGTTAAACTCACATAACTTTAAATAAATCAACAAATGCAAATGATGGCCCACCTTGTCCTGGATTTTGAGTGTCACTGTTCTGATTTCAGAGTCCAGGGATTCAGAGGTATGCTCAGGGAGCAGAGCAATGCTCTGACTGGCACGCTGCAAAAGTGTGCATAACAAAAGGACTAAAAGAGAAACTAACATAGCATATTTCAAACAAATTTTTTTAAGTTTTGGGTTTTTTTCCAACACACAAAGTTGTGGGATTTGTTGCCACAACAACAAATGGGTTGTAGATGGGGTCACAACCAGTAGCATAGCTGGGTTTAAGAAAGGATTGGACAAGTTTCTGGAGGATAGGTCCATTAGCAGCTATTAGCCAGGGTGGTTTGGGGTAACGTAACCTCTTACCATTGGGAGTGAACAACTGGGAACAGATTGTCCGAGAAGTGCTGTTCACTTACTGTGGAAGTGAACAAGAGTAAATGGATCGCCCCATTGTGACCTGTTGGGTATTTGTTCCAAGTAACCAAGGTTGGCCACTGTCGGAGACAGGCACTGGGCTCGATGGACCATTGGTCTTTCCCAGTATGGCACTACTTCTCTTCATAGGTTCCTTTGAGTGGCACATGACACAGCTTTTGTAGCCCTATGGAATTATTTTTTCTTTTATTATCACCCAAATTTAACGTGAGAGGTTGCTTCAGTGGTAGGGCCCAGATTACTGCTTCTGTCCATTTTTCAAAGCTGAGTGTAAGAGCCCCATTCCCTATATTCTATGTTAGACTGCTATCAGACAAACTGAGGATTATTTGGGAGGGGTTGCAACTTGCTTTTGGGGAGGTAGGAATGGCAGTATCAGCATTTGTGCCTCAGGCAGCAGTTTCTGGACTGCGGCTAAACTGAACACTTTAGTGAAGTTTAGATGACAAGGAGGACAGTTTGAATCAGCCTAAGGAAACTACTGCTGAGATGACAGTTCTGCATTATCTGAACGAGCCACCTCATTCTAGCTGAATCCAGATCCTCTGGCATATTGGTGCACAAAAATGTATTTCTGACCATCGTGAAGGTGGCTTTAAAGTATTTGCCCTGCCTGTCCAGTAACATACAGTCTGAACATGTCTTTAGCAATAACAGGTGGTGTTGGTTTAAGTCCATACAGTCCAGTCTGGAGCCACATTCAGTAGAGACACTTGTGTTCATCAAAATCTGGGATTATAATGTGTGACCGATGTCCATGGATCCCCTGGTCGCTCTGGGAAGGGCAACTGCAGCCACCATTCCTTGGGTCGGCAGGGAGGGCAGTTCAAACAAGTCATGCTCCGGAGGAATCTGGGCAAGGGGGTTGCAGTCACAAGTCCCTCCACACCAGGCAGAACTCCCTTGGGCCGGTGCTGCTGTTAAATGCGAGGTCTGTTGTCAATAAAACATCAGTGATCCGGGATATGATCCTGGATCAGACTG
>QEPC01005269.1:0-11664 GCA_003113815.1 Sphenodon punctatus
GAAGCTGCAGCAGTGGGTAGCTGAAAATCAAATCCTGGAACATGAACAAACAGGATTTACCCCTAATAGAGATACATTAGGGCATTGCTATACATTGGCCCACTTGGTGGAAAAATATAATAACAAAAAGATGAAGCTGTTTGTAGCCTTCATCGACTTTTCCTCAGCTTTTGATTTGATAAATAGAGAAAAACTTTGGGGAAAATTGGAAAATCTGAGCCTAGACTCCTGTCACTGATTAAATCCCTTTACACCAACACTGAATTCTAGGTCAGATTTAATAGGAAGGGGGTGCTTACGGATGTTATTTCAACTACAAGAGGTGTCCGTCAGGGTTTTCTCCTTACCCCGCTACTTTTCAATATCTATATATATAACCTGACTGTGAAACACAAGGATATGGGAAGGTATATGGCACCTAAAGTGGGGATTGGGAGAGTATCCATCCTGATGTATGCAGATGACACTGTGATTCTTTCTACATCTGCATTGAGGTTGAGGAGACTGTTGAAGAATTTTGTTTCAGAATGTGTTACCCATGATTTACAAATAAATTACCATAAAACAAAAGTTATGGTTTTTGGAAGAAGATTTAAAGCAGAGAGATGGATTTTGGATGAGGTTAAAATTGAACAAGTCAAGGTGTTCAATTATTTAGGACTTACTTTCTCTTATAATAATTAATGGGTTCCACATCTGTGTGCCTTAAGGCAGAGTTCCTCAGCCTCGGTGAGGGCTATTTGTAAATTTTATAAAACAAGAGGGGGTCAACAAATTGTGCCTGCAATGAAAGTCTTCAAAGCTAAGATAATGGCTAAGATACAATATGGTGCCCTTTTATGGGGCCATCTTTCAGTAGCTAGGAAACTACTTGAATTCTAAACAGGTTCTTGAAGAAACTACTTCAAGTCCCATTGGCAACATCAGCAGCTATATTAAGGCTGGAAGTGGGCATCAGATCAATAGATTCACTTATAACTGAAACACTTACATTATCTACTTTGAAGCTTGAAGGCTCCCTGGAGGATGATCTGCCTAAATGCTGCCTAAAAGAAACACAGGAAATTATTAATGGTAGGGGATCATGGTGGTGGGGAACTAAAAGGATCTTTCAAAATCTGGGTTTACCGCTCCCATTCCTGCAAAGTTTTCAGTTTAACACGGCGAAAGTATACTTAAAACCTGTATTAAAGATCTGGATGAGCAAATTTCTAGATCTGTGACTCGGAAGGTTAAGGATGCTCCCTGGTACTATTTGTTGTTTCTGGGAAAGGAGGGGTGTAATTATATTACAAGTGATATCCCCCCAGTTCAAAGAAAAGCGTTTTTAGCGCTCCATCTCCAGCTTATGCCATCTGCGGTGCTGGAGGGGAGATACCGCGGAACCTCTTATTGTGATAGAATTTGCCCCTGTTGTGAATTAGCTATTGAGGACCTCCCCCACTATCTGCTTTAGTGCCTGCAATATGAGAGCTTGCACAGTGATATATATTGGAAATTGAAAATCCATGACAAATTTTCGGATGTGAAGAAAATTACAATTCTTCTATCAGATAAAAGTGAAAAAATTACTCAGGCGATGGCACTCTGTGGGTTCCTAATGGAGAAACAGAGGAGGAAGGCACTTGTTAGAAAGAATGATGATTAGGAATTTTTAAATTCCTGCTGATTCCTCCTAATGGGTTATAGTGGTTTGAATATTTGTGGGGTCTCTCTCAAAAGTTAGGAGACTAATTGGAAAACTAGAAAATTTAGTAATCTTAATTTTGGTGATAGGTTGATAAGGTTTGGAATGAGGCAAGTAACTATGGGTATTTTCAGATGTGACGGGGCCAATTGACCCCAGCATGGAAACAACCCTTTGATTCCCTGCCGGGGCCACCACGTCACGGGCTAACAGACGCGGTGGCCGATCCCGGCAGGGAATCCGGGGAGGGGGCGGGGCCACGTGGCGCAATGTGCAGCCGCACAGCCCTGCCCCCCCACGCTGCCCCGGCCGCCCGCCCACCAGGAGACGGGCGGGCGCAGAGGCCAGTGCGGCCGCAGCGCCCGGCCACCCCCCCCGGCATTGACCATGGGCCAGAATCCCGACGCGGATTCCGGGCCGTGGTCAGGGGACAGATGTTACTGTTCCCTTCATCATGGGGGGGAATCTCATTCACCACGCGATCGGGGATGGTCCAGGCAGGACCGCCAATCGCACGGTGAATCTGATTCCCCCCGTGATTCACGGGGGTGAACATCTGGGGGGGAACTTCCATTCCCCCCATAAGATGCTACGGAATCACTTTCACCCTGTGCAGATTCACTGTGGTTGACTGTGATCTCGTAACGTCTGAAAATACTCTATGTAAACTAAGTAAGTAAGACCAATCCATCCTGTCTTATGGCTTAGTATGAGCCTTGACTATAATAATAAAGTCTTTAATGATGGGCAATGATAGTGAGAGAGCCCCCTCTGTGTGGTTTTCGAAGTACTTCTGCCTGATAATGGTGTGTGGCAACAAATTGTATCTCAAATGTTATGGAGGTTGGCTATTTATTTATAAATGACTGTTTAAGATTTTATCTATTGTTATATTCTATTGCATATGTGTTTGTCCGAATTTTGGGTTGTTTTTGAACTTGTTTTTCATGGCTATGACCAGTACAGTAAATTAAATTATATTATTATATTATTATTATGCCAAAAGGAAATGGTCACATTTTCAAGAAAACAGGATATTTATTTTTATTATCTCTCTCTAATAATTCTTTCTCATGACACCTACCCACAGAAAATTAATGTCACTTTTCACTTCCTTCCTTCCATACAAGGGATGGTTTACTCATTATTTATAAATAGAGAACATATTTTTATAATGGATACAGAAGTCCCTGGCCTAGCTTTGCTTTTCAGTGTTTGCCAAAGTTCCGAACAACAGGAAACTGAATTTTTAATAGCAACAATAGGTGTGAATCTGTAAGCTTTGAATGTTGGCTATAATGACAAAATATTCTTGATGATGAGCTATGCCAGGCTAATTTTCTTAGCACTGTGTAAATCTCTTTCAAACAACATATTCTTCTTCGTTTTTTACTAGGTAAAGCAAAAAATAAAATAAAATATATCACACAGGAGACAACGGATGGGATGTTATGCCCGACATTTTTATTTTTTTTAAAAAATGTATATGTAGTTATTACAGTTCTGCAAGCCCATGCTGTGAATGTTTATGTATCTAATTATCCCCTCATTTTCCTCTATGTGAGTGAAGCAACCTCCAGTGGATTGCCTTTAATATTCTTTCATGAACAATGATGTGCATCTCCACTTTCTTGCATATTATTTTTTGTACTCAGTGCCAAACGTACGCTAGCACCTTTATAAAATATACCAGTGAAGACAAGGTCTTTGGCACAAAGATTTTTCAGTCTTAAATTAACTGTAGCATTAACCTTTCAAAGACAAACTATTAGGTGTTAACATACATGCAGCCACAGCCACTGCTGTGGCTGAATGTCATGGACAGGATGGGCTGTTCCTGCAACTCCCACCTGGGTTAGGTCAGGGGATTTAATCAAACGTTCCCCTGGCCTGACCTGGCCAGGGAGGGGGCAGGAAGCAATGCACATCCCGCTGGCACCCCACCCCTACCATGATGGGCAGCCATGGCTGCCAATAACAGACAACAATCTGCTCCACTCTGGGCCAGGTGCGTGCAAAAACAGCACTTCTGCCCAGTTTACCCAACTCTGTCCCACTTGGAAGGCTTGTGGGGCTGGATCATGGACCTGGTTTATTCCAGGCCCACGTTTCCATCCCAGCCTCCAACCCCGCTGAGGCCTGAACTGGGTCCACATCTGGTGGACCTGGAACAGACATGCAGGGTTTGACACTGACCTAGGCAGGCCAGAGCGAGTGAACCAGGCCAGCATTGTGTCTGTTAACATCCATTGTGTCTTAAGGATTAATCTAGCTTTAGTATACCTTACAGGTTGTTCTTACTCTGGTATTCACTTTCAATATTAGGACTTCATTAGTGTACACCCACTGCTATCCATGGCAGTCTAAAATTGCTAAATACCCACAAAAATAACAAGCTACTCACAAAGGAAAATACATATCAACATATGGAATCCTGACTCAATTCAAGTAAATGAGAAACTGATTTTAATGGAATCAAAATAGAGCTGAAACAAATAGCCAGTTCTCTATTTGTGAATATTATGTGATTCTGGAGAGCAATCCCCTCTCAGAATTTAGAAACAGAAATTCTAGATTAGGCTGTGTGTAACATTGTGAAATTGTCTTTGTTAGAATACTTTACATAATAGTGTAGGATCATGGTCCATGTTCAGACCAAACCACTGTTCAGAGCATACAGCAGCCTGATCCAGCTTTCAGACCATATTAGCTAAGTATACAACCCCTGAGTGTATGCACTTGAGATGCACTTGAGATCATAGGATATTAAGTGAATGAAATGTTAGGGCTGAAATTAGAATACTTTACATTCTCACAATAATGCACAAGATTGTTGCAGCCCCTGGTGAGATCCTATGAGATCTTGTCAAGATTTTTGAGAATCTTGTGAGATTCTTAAAAACCTTAAAATACTCTTGGCATGCACAAATGGTGATCACAACCTTTTTGTGAATGCACAGTGTTTTTTAAAAAAAAATAATATTAATTTTAAAAAGGAAAAAACAAAAATGGCAGTGTCATTTATAAAAAACCCTGAAAACGAAGGGTTTTTTTAAAAACAAAAACTAAAACAAAACTACGGGTTCCTTCTGCAGTGCACACCCTTAAACTAGGTCTCTTGGTAGCCACTTTGTGCTGCCTTTCACGTGGAACAATCCATGCAAGAAAAGGTGCCAACCAGATACTTAGGGGAAGGGTGGGATATAAGTTTAAATACATGAATAAAAAAAAACTATTACCCATCAGGAATAATTCAATTTCATGAAAAGAATAAAATAAAATGTTATTGTTGGGTAACATTGTACCCCTGTAGGGTATACATGCACCCCAATCAATTTTCATTTCAAATGACAGCGGAAGTCAGTAAGTGCCACAATACACCTACACACCCCATCCCAGGTTAAAAAAAAAAGCACACAGAAACCTGAAATAAGAGTGTGTCTTATTGGCATGGTTCAGCTTGGGATAACTGTACCCCATATGGGAAAACTCATTCAAGCCTGCGGTACAGTGTCACCCCAGGTGGTTTTTCATCCACAGAAAACCGCCTGTTAATGGTAACTGACTGTTGTTTGGAAATATTGTGTACTGGGGTGCCGGTGACAATATCCTAAAAGGACAACGTTGTAGGACCACTAACTTCTAAGTTATTACATGAGATGTGCCCCCGGGTTGGAATTTACCCCATAATGCACATGGGCTTGTGGTAACTTTGTACCCCAACTGGGAAAAATCATTCTCACCTGGGTTAGCAGTTAATGGTAGCTGACTGTTGTTTGGAAATATTGTGTACCAGGGTGCTAGTGACAATGTCCTAAAAGGACAAAGTCAGAGGACTACTAACTTCTACATTATTGCATGAGATTTCCCCCCGGGGGGTTGAATTTACCCCACAAAACTGGATTAGGGTTGTGTTTCTACTCAGCAATGGATAACTTCTATTCCCCCCGTTCAAATTGGTCTGTTCAGTCATCCAGTGTATCATTCAATGCTTTAGTAAGAGAGGAGACCTTTTGTTCTACGATTCATGTCCACAATTCTCACTGATATCTCTCCAAGAGGAAAACTTAGGCTTCAATACAAAAAGAGAAAAAATATTAATACCAATCCCTAGTGCTACCCAGGAGGACTATTTGTGTTGCTTGGGGATTTTAATGCTAGGCTGGGCCAGGATGATGATGCCTTATTACCATACTGTAATCCCAGTTTTGAGTCGCCATCCATTGATCTTTCAACCAGAAAATCCAAGGATTTGGTCATTAATACATCAGGTATACAGCTGGCTAATTTTGCAAGTGGTCACCGCCTGCATATTTTGAATGGGACAGGCTTTTCTGACCCAGAAGGTGAGTTCACTTATCTGGGACCTGCGGGCTCCAGTGTAGTAGACTTCGCCCTGTTATCCCCAGACCTGATTCCCCATGTTTTGGATTTCGGTATTGGGTCAGAATTAGTAGGAGACCATCTTCCATTAGCCCTTACCTTGGCTTTAATGCCTTCAGCTCAGGGTTTTTTGGTATCTCAGGATGGCGAGTGCTCGGGATTATTAAGGCACAAGGTTCCGCCTTGGAATGACTCTTTGGCTAAAAAAGTTGAAAATTCTCTAGATTGGTCTCGTATTTGCCAGCTGAGAGACCAATTATTACATTCCCTAGATAACCAGCAGGTGGTGGAGCTTTTTGACCATATTTCCTCCTTGCTGTCGAGCCTGCCATGTCTGCAGGGCATAGATCGCCAGAGACTTCAACACGGAAGGGGTAAGAGGTGGTTTGATAGGGAATGCTATGCAGCTAGGGCTAGGCTGAAGTCTATCTACTTTCATTATAGAGGCAGTAAAGCGACCAAGCTACCATCTGCATATTGGATTTGCAAAGCTGAGTACCGGGGATTGCTTATACAAAAAAAGAGGGATTTTTGGGAAGGAAATTGGGTGAAACTATGCAAAGCAGCTGAGAACAACGACTCTAGACTATTTTGGCGCTTGGTTAAGGGAGCCACTGATGGAGAACCCAGGGTCACTACTTTAGCAGTTACCCCCCAGGCCTGGAGGATTCACTTCTCCGAACTCTATAGCTTGTTTGGCAGATCCCCGGTGGAGGATTTTCCACCTTTTTTCACTGATGACTTGCCGACTTGGCCGCCAGTACTAGAGGCTGAGGTCGAGGAGTTGGTGGAGTCCTTCAGGAATGGGAAGGCGCCCGGGGTGGACCGGATCCACACTGAGCTTGTTAAAACACATAGGGAGTGGTGGATCCCTTTACTGGCGGCTCTTTTTACTGCAATTAATGGGTCAGGTAGAATTCCTGGGGAGTGGGGCAAGGCAGTGGTTATTCCCTTATATAAAAAGGGTCATAAATCCAACCCGGCCAATTATCGTCCCATAAGTCTATTGTCAGTAGTTGGAAAGATATATTCTAAATATTTGCTGGCGAGACTAACAAGGTGGATAATGGAGACCAGGGCATTGGCGGCAGAGCAGGCGGGGTTCCAGGGTGGTCGCTCTACTATGGAGCAATGTTTTGTTCTGTCTCATCTGCAAGCCAAATACAGAGTTCAGAACAAGGTATTTTTTGCAGCATTCCTGGACCTTAAGTCCGCCTTTGACACCGTAGATAGGGAGATCTTATGGGGAAAGTTACGGAAATCCACTATGGACAGAAGGTTGGTGGCTCTTGTCTGTGCCCTCCATGGCAACTCCTCGATGGTGGTGAGAGTAGGTGGGCAGGGCCACGTCACGGCCCCAATAGACACCCATAAGGGTGTGAGGCAGGGCTGTGTCTTGGCCCCAATGTTGTTCAACTATTACATTAATGAGGTCATACCTTTAATGGCAGATACCCGGTTCTTTCCGCCAAAACTGGGATCTAGGGCAGTGGGATGCTTGGCTTATGCCGACGATATAGTACTTCTATCGCAAACCAGAGTAGGCCTTAGGAGGCAACTCAAGTCTTTTGCCGCCTTTTGCTCGGAAAATCACTTGTCATTGAATTATGACAAATCAAAGGTACTGGTGTTTACCAGTAAAAAACTCAGCCCCTTCGTGTGGGATATAGGTGGACACCAGGTACAGGAGGTTATTTCATTCTGTTACCTTGGTCTCAACTTCCATAAGTCAGGTACCTGGCGGATGCATTTAAAAAGAGCCCTTGTGGCTGCAAAAGCCCCGCTGCACGCGATTCTGGGCTTATTTTTCCAGCAAGGGAGGAATGCCATGCATCTTGCTCTGAGGGTTTTGAACAGCAAGGTGAGGGCCCAGTTGCTCTATGGGGCAGAGCTGTGGGCCCTCCCATTTGCACAGGAACTGAACACCATCCAGGCTAAGTTCCTGGTCAAATTGTTGGGTAGTCCCAAATCTGTCCCGCATGCGGCGTTCAGATTGGAACTTGGTCAGGATGCGTGGTATCTGACAGCCATGGAATCAATGGCAAAATTCTGGTGCAAACTTTTTTTAGGGCAGGGATCAGATCTTATGAAGGAGGCAGCTGGAGATAGTTTTGTCAGTCCATGGCAAGCATCATGGGAGATGTATCTGGCAAAGATCGGGATCTCCACGGACTATTTGTCCCATAAGCCACCAGGTACGGTTAGGAGGGAGATCCTCACCAGATTAAGGGACATACATAGGCAGGGGGAGGTAGGGATTATAAATGCCTCTCGACATCTAGGGGACTATGCAGACTGGGTACCAGAACAGGGCTGCATGGCTAGTTACCACCGGACCCCCATCCCTCTTAGGGCCAAGCATCTTTTGTTTCGGGCCCATGTAAATGCTCTCCCTTCACAAGTCTTGGAGGGATGATTTCAGGGTGTGCCCTTTGCCGAGCGTTTGTGCCCTTTTGATCAGACTACAGCTGAGACTGTGGGGCACATGATTTTGAGTTGCCATCTTTATGATAGGGCTAGGACTAAATTTCTGGCCTGGCATATGGACAAGTATCCAGGTCACCCGGAGGTATTTATACTGAGTGCCCTTCTAAAAAATCCCAAGACCCAGGTAATTGAGGCCATTGCAGAATTTCTGACTCTGATGGTTAAGGACAGGGAGAATTTAGATTTTAAGGCCCTATGCTAGAGCAAGTATATAGGTTATAAAGAGGTGTCTCTCACTGGTGTGCTCTAGAGAACCGTGAGTTCTGTTTTATTTTCAGACATCCTATGCATATTTGCTGGATTATATGTTTAAATTGTAGACACAGATGTATGTCCTTCTATTTTGTTTGTCTGTATGTTGTTGGATACATGCAATGGTTTAAAACCACGCAATAAATTGAATTGAATAGTAAGAGAGGAGACCTTTTGTTCTACGATTCATGTCCACAATTCTCACTGATATCTCTTCAAGAGGAAAACTTAGGCTTCAATACAAAAAGAGAAAAAAGATTAATACCAATCCCTAGTGCTTCCCAATATTGCTGGTGCTTTTGAATGTCCTCTAGGGATGTGCGAACGCAGTTTGGCCATTCAGAGTTCAGACCGAACTCGGTCTGTTTGGACGATCAAACCGAACGACTGAACTGAATCCGAACTGACCAAACCGAACTCGATCTGAACTTGAAAATGACCGAACAGTTCAGCCACATTCGGATGAGTTCGGATGTGTTCGGGCAGGAAAAACTTGGCTCAAAGGCCCAGGGAGTAGGGTTGGGCGAACAGAATGCCGTTCGGATGTTCTGTCATTCGGTTCAAAACCCGAGTTCGGGTTCAGAGGAGTTCGGTTAGTCTGAATTTGGCCAAATATTGGAAAAAGTGCTATCAGTACCGAAACCGATTTTTTTTCGGTATCGGTATTTTTGGCCCTTAAACCACCTCTGGTGTCCACCCCTGGTGCCAGGAAGTCTGCTCCTCATCAGCCTCCCCCTGACAGTCACATTTTTCCCGCCCAAAGTCACATTTTTCATGCCCCCGAACTCTTCCGAACTCATCCAAACTTCAGAAGTTCGAGCGTTCGGTTCAGTCGTCTGAACAGGCTGAGTTCTCCCTGAACTCCGAACGTCCGAACCACGTTCGCCCATCCCTACCGGGGGTGCGGGAAGACTTCCAGGCACCAGGGGTGGAGAGAGGCTTGAACTAGCAGCCAGCCTGCCCAATCACCGTCCCTTTCTTCCTCAGACCACTGGCTATACAGTCTGCGATTGGCCACGGGCTAGGCTGCACGGAACCAATGGGGCTTGTGGTAAGGCGTGCGCAGCAAGTAACAAAAGTCATTGTCCTCCCCCATTCCAACCCCTTCTGAGCTAGCCACTGATCCTGTCAGCAGGCGTAAGATTAGACTGATTTAGGTTTCATTTCAGTTTTGTACCCCTCCCTGTGTTGTTTGGTGTCTGTGTTTCCCCGCACCCCATCCCTGTGTATATATAGATAGATAGATATTAGATAGTTACTATAGATAGATAGGGGCTGAAGACTCCTCAGCGGAGCTGGAGGGGGAAGGGCTGTGTTGGCAGCGTTTTGACTGGCCCCCCCCCCCCCCCGCCTGGGAGGGTTGTTCTTCCCCAGAGTCCCTGCTGTCGCTGCGCCCTCCAGCCTGAGAAGGACCACGCGCCACCTCAATTTGGTGGATGTTCTCCACATGGGCGATGAGCCCAGATGTGGTCCCCCTGTGGCCCACTTTTTATCTTTTTGTCGCAGATCTAAAGAACATAAAAAGATAGGAGCATAAGAAGTGCCATACTGTGTCAGACCAATGGTCTATCAAGCCCTGCCTGCATTCTGTCTCCACAAGTGGGTGGCTGGCCAATCTCTTTCCCTGCAGGGGACTTCCTAACAGGTCATAGGGAAATCCATTCCCTGTTGTTCCGGCCTCCGTGCCTTAACTTGTATTCGGCAAATCCGCTTTTCGGGGTATAGAAGTATCACCAGACCGGGGACCTCGTCGGCCTGGTTTCAAGTGGCTCCTGCAGCTGTGACCTCCACTGTGATGGGTTTCTGGGCTTGGCATCATCACCGTCTCTGAAACAGGAACACATAAACAACACCAAAATAATATCATGCATTTATGGTGATGCCTCTAGTCCTTCCAAGAGCAATACCCATTCTCCCACACCAAGTGGATGGATGGTGCTGGTGCTGCTGCCGAAGTGCTACCTACTCGCCTCTTTCCCTTTCTCCCATGTACACCTCCACCACCTGTCGTGGTGTAGTGTCTTCAAGTTGAGACTCTGGCTGCTGCTGCTGCTGCTGCTGCTGCTGCTGCTGCTAAAAGAGTCTCTGTGTGTGGGTGTGGGTGTGAGTGTGGCAAACCCACAAACAAGACATGAGCAAATCCTGCCCTTCTTGGGGTGCTAGGAATGGCAAATTGAGACGATACAGCCAGAGCTGCTGCTATGGGTTTGGAATGGGAGGAGGAAATATTTTTTGATTCCCCCTAGAAAATCAAGAGACTTAACATTGAATGCCCTTGGCCTGCAATTTTTAATGTTTTTGTTTAGGGATAACTATAAGTTGTTGAACGGTTCCACCAAATCAAACCTGTGTGGAGATTTGACCTTTGTTTCCCACACAGGGGCAAGTGTTGGTTGACTATATAGCTGTTCCCTACACTAATTTTCAAGACTTTGCAGACTTCGTGGTACTGCCCTTTGGTAGTAGCGATCATTTCCCCGTACTTACTTTATTCAGTCCCCAATTTCCATCTTCACAAGGCCCCCACCCGACTCTGGTTTATCGGGGTACCGAGTTGCAGGCCACCAGGCCAATTAAGTGGGGACAGAGGGCTGCTTGTCAGGCTTTTATTTTGTTTAGCTCAACTGAATTAAAAGATCTGCAAGATCAATATACTCAGGCAGATCCTCAAAACTGCCTTTTATATTTTCAGAAATTGATTTTATTTATTAGGACCAACCTTGCCCCAAGAGATAGATTGTATAACAGTAGGTCCAATAAGCCTTGGTTTGATGGAGCCTGTAGGTTATTAAAGCAGGAAACCAGGAGGGCTGCCAGATCTCTGAAGGGGCAACCAACAGCTTTAAAAATATCTC
>QEPC01005272.1:10150-22965 GCA_003113815.1 Sphenodon punctatus
CTGGTAGATGGATTTAAAAGTAACCCCACATCCTGGGCAATTGAAGCAGGGGAGGAGTCACAGAACAGTTCGGTGAAAAAAGAGATCCAGTGGTCATCCACAATATGGGAAGAACTAATGGTACACCCCTTCCGCTGCCAAACATTAATTAGCTTCCAAAATCTAGATGTATCTTGCAGTGTAGCGGCTACCAGTAACTCAGCCCAAAGTTGGGCAGATTTAGTCATTCTTTTTATCCTCAGTAATTTATAATATTCCCTCCTTTTGGTAATATATAATTTCCAGTCTTGGTCCAGATGAAACTTGGACCATGTTTTCCTAATCCTGGAAAGAGCACTGTTAGCATTTCTACATTCTTGGTCATACCAGATGTTATTGTTATACTGCCTCTTAAGATCAATTATAGATGATATCCTTTTAGTAAATAGTGGAAACAATCATTCTATAATATGGGTTAAGGCAGTATATACAGCTATATAGTCCTGTGCATTTAGAAGAGTCTGTCGGAGGATCAATAAGTCATGGGAATAAAGTAGCTGTGTTACTTTAGTTGAGACCGAGGCAGACCATTTAACCAGGATGGACACAAGGAAGGAAGAGGGTCTAAGAGACCTATCTTGTGATCCAATATATGGTAATGCCAGCTCTAGGCCGATAGGGTAGTGGTTCCCCTCAGGTCTTAAAAGAACAGTAAAATCTTTAATGAGGGAAAAATTCATCGGAAGGGGCAGCCTATAATCAATAACACTGGCTCTCAAAATGGAGTCATAGGTAAAACCTCCATATGGGTCCGAAGATGTTCTACCATTTATAACCACTAAGCCTGAATCTGCTATTAGCTGTAATAGCTTCTCTCCATGTTTATTTATGGTTATGTCCATAGTTTCCCATGATGGAATTCTGAAATATGATTGAAGAGTAAAATCTGGAATATTCAAAGTTTGCTTGTCTATTCTGGCATTAAAGTCCCCCATTATAAGGATCATACTACCAGGATAAGTCCGGAGCAGATGATCTAAAAGAATATTAATTTGCTCCCAGATTAGTGGTGAATAATATGGGGACATTACGGGAGGAACATAGATATTAACTATAGTAATAGCATCTAGTCCTGGCCATTTGAGTTCCAGGACCAAGCAATTACTCAAAGTGACTGGAATCAGTGTAATACTGGCCTGTAATCTGGAAGAAATTAGAGTAAGAACTTCCCCTGAGCCGGGGTGCCCTTTCTTAGTCTCCTTAACTCCCGGGGATGCAAAGATCTGAAATTCATCTATCTGTAGAAAATCCACTTCTTTTTTTAAAAGCCAAGATTCTTGGAAGCATATTACATCATAATTGGCTATAAACTCAACCCAGTCCCTATCCACCATCTTGGCTTTAATTCCTTCTATATTCCAGGACAGCACCAGGAGACTGGGGTACTGAGGCTGTCATTTGATCTTCCTAGATCAAATGGCCTATTCTGCAAGGTATCAGTGGCTGCTGGGCTTATAACATGACACGGAGCAGTAACCATCTCTTGAGTATCTAGATCAGAAATGCTACTGGGTTTGTATATGACTGTTTGATCTAGGTGAGATTGCTCAAAAAGGATTCTATCCTCTCCTGGCTCTTGGCCCAACTGAGCTGGCAGATTAGAAGGATCAGAAAACAATAGATCTACTTGTCCCTCATCATCATTTAGACTAGGGAAACCTGTAACATCTATAAAACCTGTAACATCCAATATCTCCCATGCAGGTAGAATCTCTATAGGGGTTTCAAATTAAGGACAAGGCTCGACTTGAGCTAATGGATAAGAAAGGCTAGTGGAGATATGACCACTATGAGACTCGAAAATAGCTTTTTCCAAAGTATTTTCAACCCTATGTATAAACAGTCCAGTAGCCTTCAAATACTTCCGAGCCTTCCATAATTTAGACATGATTCCTTGAAACTTAAATACTATCTCCCACCTCAAAAAACGACCTCTATCCATAAGGGATTTAATATCAACTACATCCGAAGGACTGATATCCACTTTCATAGTTGCTAGAATAAAATCTAATAGTTTAATATCATCTAGCACTTTATAATGAAGAAATGGAAATTTCCTTTTCTTATTTATATAAAGGATTATGGACGAGGCCCATCGTTCCTTGGTCTCCTACGGCCAAACTTTGCCAGATGAAGATCCCGCTCGTTTGGTATTACTATTGTTATTATTCACTCGGTTACTGCTACTAGACTGGGTTTCCTCTTGTAAGGTCCTCTGGGTTAACCCCAGAGGGACATCACCACTTGTGGGAGGTGGCCCTGCCTTTCCCTCTGGGATATTGGAGATAATATCTTGAGAAAAATGTACCCAGGAGGGAGCTAAACTATTAACATTAGTAGCTGTCTCAATGTCTATATACTGCCATCTTTCATCGTTTGTTTGAGTAGCAGCATCTATCTTGAATAGAGTCTCTGGGCCACTAGATTTTAAAATAGCAGACATGGTATTGAACTCCAACCAAAGTCCTCCTACTAGTACCTTCATAGAGAAGAGAAGCCCATTAGAATGATCTAATTTCTTCTCTAATTCCTTAAACCTGGTATCTAAATCTATTTCTTGTTTCACATTAAATGTATCAAACTTCCTAGATAGTGATTGAAGTTGATGATCTATGTCTAACAGCTCAGTACTAGTATCTAACCTTGTCTGTAGCTGAGGCATGTGAACAAGGGGAGTCTCAGAGCAAAGCGCAGAGGTATTAGGTAATTATCTCCCTGATCAAAGGAGGGAGGGGGAAATGAGTCATCTTAGACTGAGTCATTACAGGGGTTTTCAATACCCTAGAGAAAAATTCTGCCTGTTTAATTTCTTCTGCTAGGCTGGTAGAACATCGCAGTCAGCGGGATCTTAGTTCCATAATAATACCAAGATATCAGCAAGGCAATCGATACAAATACAAAAGGCTATGCTGCTTCTTAAAGATTTTCTTTAACCACTTCTATACTGCAACAAGGGGGAGAAGAGGCCACTACCCACACATTCCCACCAACGGCCCCACCAAGGGCTGATGCTCAAGGGCGCCAGCTGCTGCAAAAGTACCTTAAAGGGCTTGGAGGGCGGGAGGGGCTCCGATGAGTGGCAGGCAGTTGTTCTCCAGTCAAATCCTCCAGGCAGCTCTGCTCTAATTCCCCTGCTGCAACTACAGCACCCTGCAGACATCCATTGTGGCAGGGTGTCTTCCCAGAGCCTTGCTAGGGCACTGGGGAGCTGTCTGGGGAATTAGCAAACCCCATGGATATGTAATACTCTGTCAGCAGGTACTGTTCCATGAGTGTGTATTGATCCTGTGGTGAGTAGGCTACCTATTTAGAGCCCACACTCCAGTGGGTCTCTGTTCCTGGCCTCCAGTCACCCCTCTAGCCAGGCCTATGTCACCTGTACTGCAAAAGTCTATTATGTATACAAAGGCAGAGCCCTTCTCAGTCTCAAGACCCTCTGGGTCAATATAGTCCAGTGTGACCCCAGCTGGACAGAATCCACCTGTATAGAGCTTCGCGTCACCCCCCCGGAGAACAGCAGACTGTCTTCCTGAAGATCTCTGAGCCTCAGTGGGTTGTCCTGCATTCCAGGAGAGAGCCCCTGCAGTGAGCACCTTCTCCTACAGTCACATGGTGTAGAATAAGTTCAGCCCTTATAAAGGGCTCAGGCATGCTCAGCACATGCTGCTCAGAACATACTGCCTTAAGACTTTGGGTGTTTTCACACATGACAGGCTGCCTCCGTCACCACAGACATCTCCGGGTGGTGGAGGCAGCCTTCACCCCGGTCAGAATCCACTGGGCCATTAAAGAAGTGTGATGGTGGCCTGGGCCAGGGAGGGGGTGGAGCAATGCACAGACGTGTGTCAGCACATCCCCGTTCCCATACTGCATGCAGTGCCTCTCCTCCCAACTGATGGCCAGCCCCTGCCACCACTCCAGACTGGGGAGAGTAAAGCGTACTATCAGACATGATAGCCTGTTTTACTCCAGGTCTGCCAGCTGGCTCCTGGCTGCGGTGGATCTTAGGCCACTTTCAGGCTCCCCTCCCACCCCCGGTGCATATTCTGGCTGCGGGAGGGAATGTGCAGGCAGGATATGTGTGGTGTGCTGCTGGTCTGAAAGTCCCCTCCCACACAGTTTTTCCAGCAAACACCCACAGTGATACAGAGAAGGATTTCCTGCTCTGTATCGCTACGGGTGTTTGCTGGCAAAGCTACGTGGGGGGAGGGGGGCTTTCAGACTAGCGGCACCCCACACATATTCTGGATGCACATTCCTTCTACAGCCAAAATATGTGTGGGGTGATGGTGGTGGTGGAGGGAGGTATGAAAGTGGCCCCAGTCTGAGCTGTCACTTGGGATTTCGCGGATTGACAGGCTGGGCTAAACTCCACCATGGTCGGGAGCCAGACCATGGTAACATCTTGTGACTGGTTTCCAACTTGGCGCTGGCACCCGGAGTAATCTGTGCTAAAGTGGATTAATCTGTGCCAGTGTCATGTCTGAAAACACCCTTAGACTCAGGAGCAGTTCAAGAGCTTAACCAAGCATGCTTCAGGACTTTAGAATGTCTGGCAGTCACTACTGGGCATGCTCCAAGTTTGTTAGCTTTCCAGTCCTCATTGCATAGGACTCTGCTGCAAGATCTTGCAGCTAAATGGGGCTTCCACAGCTACACAGGAGCCACTCTATTACATCCATGCTTCCACTTGACAAAAAAAAATAAAAAATCAGTTTGGATTTGTAAATCATACACCGAACTGATCAATGTGCAGCTCCATCCAATCACATGAATTGATATATCAAGAACTCTTATGGTCCACATCTCTCGTCATAGCTTACTATGTTGCTCTGCAGCACTGCTCTGCTACACATCCACTGTGAACAGGGTCATGGTCATAATCATCGCAAAGGCTGGAGTTACAACTGCCCTCTTACTATTTTTTGACCTCTACAATCCTCCTCCTGTCAACTTAAATCCCACTACTCCTTATGGTAAGCTCAGACCACCATCATCTCTCACTGGCAGAGTGATGAAAAGAAACTGGCATAGTAGGACTTACGGATGTTACTTTTGTGATTAACTGTAAAATGAAAAAAGGTCTAATTATTGAGATCTTATGTGGAAGTATATTTAAGTTGCAGATAGTTAGCTACAGAGAGCCAAAGAAACATGAGGTTGTCAGGGTCAAATTTAAAAAAGGAAGCATTTTTATAAGTTTCATTTGTAAAACTTAAATATACTTAAAAGAATGCATGAAAAGTTTTCTGAAGAGTCATCTTGTCGCATTTGGAAACTATATCCCACCATTTACTATTTTACTACTTTAAAGTGTGAAGTAGCGATAATTTGATCCTACTTCAAATGCCAGCAAATCTCAATCAATGTAACCTTATGAATGGAGTCACTACTGCTTACACACAAGCACTGGGGCCATATTCTGCTCTGAATGGACACGCTCTGAGTTTACCACAATGGATGTTTTCAGACGGATGGGCTGCCCTGGTGCTGGACTCGCCAGCCCTCTTCACTCTCTGGTAGCCCGTCTGTCTAAAGGTGGCCTCGCCATATGTGCAGGCAAAGCAGCCCCTCTGCTGGCACTCCGGAACATCCCAGAGCGCTGTCGGTTGAACAGGCCACCGAAACCTGGGGCACCAGTCTGAAGTGGAACAGCTGTCCTTATGATGTGCTAACCCATTCTGCAGCTCTGCTTCTTGCTGGCTGTTGCCCCAGGCAACACCACAGAGTTGCGGGCATCAGCCTAGAGTGTTGGGAGATTGTCCTCAACTCTACGGTATGTGTGGGTGTGGGCACTTTGTGGGCAGCCTGCAGCCTAGGAAACCTGCTGGATCTGTCTGAAGTGGACCCAGGCGGATCTGGGAGCGGGTGGACATGGGTACACCCCCGGAGCAGCTCCCGGTCCCTCTAAAAACACCCAATGTATAGTGTTGTTTGTTGTTGTTATTTCTTTGAATTTATAAAAGGGAGCCAAATTTAGCCAGTTGTATATTGTTAGCAGGGATCTTATTATAACTTGAATTCTACTTTTATTTAGACAAGAAATTAGAGAAGAATGAAATGAATTTTAAAAGTTTCCATTTTATACCTGTTTGGAAAAAGACTCTGCCAATTACAGTACGGCACAGCGGACATGGAGTGCTGGTTGGGTTGTCTTTGGCAAGTGTCCGTAAGCAAGGCTCACAAAAGATGTGATGGCATGGATAGCACATGTAAGGATTGAAATAAACATCCAGACACACAGCACAGAGGTAGCTTTCCTTATCTCCCTTATGTTCACACTCATCATCTGTATTCAGGTTATCATTCATATTCTGCAAGACAAAAAGAAAAAAGAAAGACTCTTCATTGCTGAGCTTTAAAATATTCTAGGTAAGTCAAGTAGTAGAGAGGATGAGCTTCTATATTATCATTAAAGTCAGTAAATAAAGGTATTATTCCCAAGGGACATTGTATAATTCTATCCGCTAGATGATGTGATGATGAAACATCTGAAGGGACAGAAATACTCCTCACAACAAGCAAATTGCAGGAAACATGACCAGAAATCATGTGACAGCATAAAAGGAAAAATAAAAACCTGGAACAGCAAAGACTGAATACAAATATAACTGAAATGTTCAGGCCCTTAGCTACAAACATTAATATTCTCTCTGCAATTTTTTTCATGGTCCCTTTTCACACAGACACTCTCTAACACTGATAAAATGGGTGTTACATTTTATTATACATGTTGCAGGGCACCCATAGAGTACACCTGCAGCCCTTCAACATGTATGTAACACCCATTTTATCAGTGTTAGAGTGTCTGTGTTAAAAGGGCTCTAGTCTTTCTGTCTGGTCCGACTCTACAGTACACATTGCATGCGTGCCTACTAATAGTTTCAGTTTTCAGTCACACTCTTATTCTTGTTCAGAGAGATGAGGTCTTCACATGCATCTCAAGTGATAACTATCCCATGTCCCTTTCCTCTCAACTACAGTACTAAGGGACTGTAATGATAAAAGAGCCCTTATTGCAGGGATGTCCTTTACAAAGGTAGAAAAACAAGCTGGCTCAGAGTCAGTGAAGCAGGTTTTATGTTTGGTAGAAGGCAGCGGTGTCTCAGCAGGAATGATATAGTGCTAATGCATTGTGGCAGTGAAGAAAACCACAAGTCAGCCACCTGAGGGCACAAAGTACGAACAAAAACTGCTACAAAGCCAAGAAAATCGTGTAGGCTTTACTAACCCAGGCAGGGGGATGATTGATAATGCTGAAGAGGGAAGGGGAAATTGTATGACCTGACTGCAAGTTAGAAATATTGTGTGGGCCAATTAAGCATTCAGAAAGCTGGAGGTAGAATGGCTTGGAGGACCCCAGTAAAGTAGGAATTTTCCAGGAAGGATACTCATCTTTATAATATGAGGAGTAGGGATCAATCATAGGACCCCCATCATGATAATTATGAGCAGGTGGGAGTAAAAAATAACATGCAAGGAGATGTTATTAAGGAGAAATCGGATTATTGGACTCAAACAAAAGGTTCTCTTTTCCACAGTCCCACACTTTTAAGAATACCTACAATCCTCACTGCTGAACCACAAACAGCCAATTGGCACTGCAGCTCAAAAAGCACTGGGATGTTCCAGCAAACAATTTTTAAGAAATCAGTGCACCATGATTTGAATGAGAGCTAAGTAATTAAAAAAGTTCATCAAACTAAACTCTCATGCAGAACTATTATTACTCTTGTTGTGTACAGAAATGCCATTTGAAGTTCCACAGATGATGCTGAGCTGAGTTTGGAATTCAAAGATGGCTCTTTGAAAAATCAGCCTATTCTGCAAATGAGAGCACTCATTCTTTCAGCAATTAAGCTTCTCAGTGGTCAAATAAATCTGTTAATTAGTTTATAAATTAAAACTTTAATAACAGTGCAGACCCCTTGAACTTCCCATATAATTCTAATGCACTAAAATTGTGTGCAATGGCAACATTTTAAGATTTTTTTCATAGGATAATTTTTCTTCAAAACTACAGCAGAGATTAACCAATAATGACTTACTACAGGAAGTTCCATAAAGAACTGCCTTATTTCAAAATGTCTGACATTTCCCATTATTCAAAATGGAACTGAAATGTAAATGCCTTCAACTGGTGGCTCATTACAGAAATTGTTCTTGCTTAGTGTCAATAGGACTAAAGAATCTCTGTCTCTTGGAATCACAGGGAGCTGTGATGTTTGGTGGGTTCTAATGAAGTAGTCTAGAGGCTGCTTTCCGACGTTACATGGGAGGGGCAGGAACTTGCACAATCGTGACCATGGAACGTCGGAAAGCACCCAGACCTTGAGGGAGATAGGTCTTTACTGGAAGTTACCATCCAAAGTCCTGTGTTTTAAGTCACTATTGCTGACTGCTGGAAACTGCCCATCAGGGTAAATGTATCAACTTACATGCCTGAAAAGCTGGATGAGAGCTGATAAATAAGCCAGTGTTTAAAGAGATAACATCCGATTCCTGACATTATGTTCTCTGAGAGAGTGCTCTGCCTCGACTGAAACTTTCAGCTGGAACCCAACTGCTCTGGGCCCAATCCAAACCCAGGCCCGATGCAGCTAGGCTCTCAAGAGCCTGAGTCTGATGTGTCTGTTGGTGGCCCTGCCCACATGGAGTGTTGTGACTCATGATGTTCTGTAATAGAGAGCTTCAACCAAGAAAGGGGTGTAGCTAAGGTGCTCCCCTGCTCCTTATGGTGCACTGTAACAGCACAGGCAGGACCACATTAGGAAGTGGTGGGGTTAAGGTGCTTCCCCTGCCTCTTTCCAAAGTGCTTCCCCTTTCCCCTGCACCACAGAGTGTTGCCATAAGTAGTAAGATGTCATGGCACTCCGTGGGCATGGGGTTCTCTTGCTGATGGGAAGCCCAGCCCGAGCCTGAGGGCTTAGGCTGACAATGTGCATGCCTGACCCAGTCATAACCCAATTGGACCAGTCAGGTCCTGCTGGACTTGGACCAAGTCATAGGCTCTGCTCTGAGGTACTTTGGTTTCACTCTCACAGTGAACAACAGGAGATAATGGCACACCTGAAAGAGATCAACTCTACGAATTTCTCTGAAGATAAGAGGAAGATTTTATACACCAACTTCTGTGGACAGATAGATGTGCAGGCATGAAAGAAATAATGGGGGGAAAATAATGATTACTCTTGTATTACTTTTTTTGTTTTACTCTTGAACATTCTTTTTCAAAATTATCCATTAGGGGTGTAGCTAGGTTGAAACGGGCCCTCGTGCAGAAGGTAAAATGGGCCCTCTCATGCTCCTCTCTCAGTAGCAGGGGACACAGCTGCACCAGGGAGCATGGGCCCCCCAGGATCATGGACCCTGGTGCAGCTGCACCTCCTGTCCCGATTAGAGTCATGCCCTCGCTATCCATTGGAACAGATCTATTTATTTTGACCTATTTTGTCGGGTTTGATCTATAAAGCCCTAAATGGCCTGGGCCCCGCATATCTGCAGGATTGCCTCACCTCCTGGGTCCTGGATCAGCCCCTGGCTCCTGCAGTCACCTGGGGGCACCTTCTTTGGAGTCCCGCAGGTATCTTGGGTGGCGATGATGAAGGGGGCATTCTCAGTGGCTGCCCCCAGGCTGTGGAATTCCCACCTGGCCGCGGACCTCCCCTCTTTCCAAAGACAATGTAAGCCTTGGCTGTTCCGCCAGGCTTTTGGTGAGGGTGATGGGTGGGGCGTTGGGTGGGGAGGGTTTTTATCTGTGCCCTGGGGTATGTTTTATAGTCATTTGATTTATTGATGTTTTATATTGATATTTGTAATTGTTTATTTATTAATGTGTTATTTATGTTTATTATATTATATATTTATATTTTTTAATACGTTGTGAGCCACCCCGAGCTGCTATGGCAGGAGGGGGTGGTCAAAAAGCGAAGGAAATAAATTACCCCACCCCTCTCAGATGCCTTGGGGTGGCTTATAAGGCAAGTAAAAACAGTACATAAAAACAGCATAAAAATAAACCCACAACCTTTTCCCCCACCACAACCCCACAAAACCCTCCCCAACTGTCCCCTCACACCCCTACCCCTGCCTGCCAAATGCCCTAACAAATAAAAAGGTCTTACACACACCACCACTGGAAGATGCCCAGGCTTGGACTCAAATGAACCTCTCAGGGAAGGGAGTTCCACAGCATCGGGGCAGCAACTGAGAACATCCCCCTGCGAGTCCTCACCGTACAAACATGACTAACCGGTAGTACCCACATGGAGGCACTCCTGACCCATCGCAGGAGCCACAGTGGGGCATGGAAGGATAGGTGGTCTCTCCTATATGTGGGGCCCAGATAATTTAGGGCTTTAAAGATCAAAACCAGCACCTTGAATTGTGCCCAGAAAGCTATAGGAAGCCAGTGTAGACTTTGGAGCATAGGTCTAATGTGCTCCTAATGCCTTGCCCCCAAGAGGAGGCGAGCTGCCGCATTCTGCACCAGCTGCAGCTTTCAAGCAATCATCAAGGGCAGTCCCATGTAGAGTGCATTGCCGTAATCTAGCCTAGCCTTGAGATGATGAAACCATGGATGACAGTGGCCAGATCTGAATCGGAAAGAAAAGGTTGCAGCCTCCTCACCAGATGAAGTTGGTGAAAAGTGCTCCTGGCCACTGCCACAACCTGATCCAGGCACAACAGGGGGTCCAGAAGCACTTCAGGGCTGTGGACCTGACTGACTAGAGGGGCCAAACTCTGCCAAGAACAGGAGTTCCCATCACCTCCAGGTCACAAGGATGGCCAACCATCATCGCCTCAGTCTTGTTCGGATTCAGCTTCAGTTGGCTCATCCTCATGCAGTCCCTGACAGCAGCCAGGCATTGGGTAAACACTGGGATTGCAGGGCCTAAGTCTAATGAAAAAGGGAGGTAGAGCTGAGTGTCACTATCATACTGATGATACTTCACCCCCAACCCTCCAAATGACCTTGCCCAGTGGCCTCATCTACATGTTGAACAACAGGTGGGACAGAATAGAACCCTGCAGGCCTCCACAGGGGAGGTCCTGAGAGGACAATGAGCAATCACCCATCACCACATTCCAACAGAAAGGAGCAGAACCACTCAAGGGCAGTCCAGTGAACCCCTGCCATGTCCCGCAGCCATGTCAACAACACCTCATAGTCCACTGTATCAAAGGCCGCCAAAAGATCTAACAGGATCAACAGGGTAGAATTCTCCTTGTCAATCTCCAGGCACAGGTCATCAACCAAGGCCACAAGCACAATCTCTACCATACCCAGGACTGAAGCTCGACTGAAATGGGTCCAGGAATCTGACAGCATCAAGATCAGCCTAAAAAGGGAAGGTTAGAGACAGGCTGATAGTTGACCAGGGAGTCAGCGTACAAAGATGGCTTCTTAAGCAGGGGCTGGACAATCACAGTTTTAAAACTTCTGACACACTACCCTCCTGAAGGGAGGCATTGACAACCCCAGTCAGCAACGGCCCCAACATCTCTCGGATAGCTTTCACCAACCAGGATGGGCAAGGATATAGTTCACAACTGGTTGCCCTCACCACTCCAAGCACCTCCCCTGCATCGGTGGGTGATAATGATTGAAACTGATCCAAATGAACAGGACAAGACTGAACTTCCATAACTCCAGACTCTGACTCTGCAGGTAAAATGGCAGTACCTAGGTTGTGGCAAATATGAGCGATCTTGCCTGAAAAATTAATTAATAAAAATGTCACAGTGGGCATTACATGACTCTACTTCTGGGCAGAGGCAGACTAGATTAACTAGACCTCTCACCACTCGGAACAGCTCTGCCAAACAAAACTTTGCAGATACTATGAGAGCAGAGAAGAAAGCTTTCTTCGCCACCACAATCTGCCATCACAGCCATGGCATACTCCTTTTAAAACCATCTATGCTGCAATCGGTCAGCTTCACCACGAGTTGAGCACCACCTGTGCTCTAACATTACTTTCACAGGCTATCAGTTGCAAAAGTGATACAATAAGTGCATAACCCAGTGCCGCCAAATCCAGCAGTGGCAGCAGACAGCGCGTGGGGGTGAGGGCTCCCTGGGGGCTTGGTGTTCCCCCCCCCCTTTGGCTGGCTTGGGACCACGGGACTTGTACCTGGCCCCCTGAACCATTCTACAGCCCCCTCCATGAGGAGGAGGGTGGGGCCAGAAGCCCCTTCCCGTCTGGAGTGTCGTCAGCGGGGAGGGTGAAAAGCCTGTAGAGGCCCGGTGCCACCAAATCCAGCAGTCGCAGCAGACAGCGTGTGGGGGGCGACGGCTCCCTGGGGTCTTGGTGTTCCCCCCCCCCCAGGACTGGCACGGGACCACGGGATTTGTACCTGGCCCCCTGAACCATTCTACAGCCCCCCTCCACGAGGAGGAGGATGTCATCAGCGGGGAGGGTGAAAAGCCCACAGAGACCCGGCACCGCCAAAGGCACATGCCATCGGCTGCGTGCCTTAGGGCCGTGAGCCAAAGGGTACGGCCCTTATGGAGGCCCTTAAGGAGACCTGGGGAGCCTGAGCTGATTATGCTGCTGGGTTTGGAGTGTTGTATGTGGGTTTTGCCCTGTGTTTTAACTGTGTGTGGGAAGAGTGAGTCTCCTTTAAATTAGTATTTCCCCTGGTTATTAGGGATTACTTTTAAGGAAGACCTGTACAGGATTTTAAATATACCAGGGGTGGGAGACATTACTATTGTTTGTGTTTTAAAGGGGGGTTGGGTGGGATGAGGTGTGTATATTATGAAGGGGGGG
>QEPC01005272.1:29140-43587 GCA_003113815.1 Sphenodon punctatus
CCACATGCACAATTACTCTTTTGGTTTTAAATGGGTGGATAAATGCTGTTAATTGGTATGTTGATAGAAAATACCAAGCTATTCTCATAAATGTACTACATATAAGGTGTTTTCACACAGTGACAAGACACTCTCCACCCACTACCCCTCTCCGCACTATACATGTTACAGAGCACCATAGGGCAACACTGTAGCTCTGTAACATGTATAGTGGATGGAGAGTGTCTTGTGTGGAAACAGCCACAGAGAGAGGGTGAATACTATATATTAAAAAGTATTTGCAAAAATTACATACAGGATATTTTTCACCATATTTGTGGTAATTTTTAAAGTTCACATAATTTTTTCAACTTATTCAAGTATATGGTTTTTGAAAAAGCAAAAAAAAAATGGACGTTTTCGTGCAAGTAGGAGATGAAACGGACTCAGAAGCTGAGGACTGTGATACATTTATTGGATGTGATGAGCAGAACAATTTTAGTAGATACATTTGCAGACTTACAAATCATCATGTACATTTACAGTATGATATCACTTAACAGCTTATTTGAAAATGGATCATTCTAGATCAGCATTGTTATAGAGAAAATGATTTGTGAACTGTCAGTTTATTACTTGTCCAGTAGGTACTAATCAGCAACAAAATATTGTTGTCGATTTCACGTCCTTAGGGAGTTAATAAAATCAATGCCTATGGGGAAAGCAGATGGTGCCAGAGATAATGGTTCTCTCACAGGAGACTCCTAAAGTCTTTTAAAGCAGTGTTAAAAGTGATTGCTGATATGGGTCTGTGACTGTGTAGACTCCTGAAGTGTAATTTGGCAGCATTCTTTATATTTTACACTAATGCTCCTGACTGGAAATCAAATTTTTCCTGCTAATCTATTATGTATTTTTCATGGTTCTTTCTGGCAGTGTCTTCTACTTTAATATCATTTTGTTTTTAAAAGCTGAAGATATGTGACAGTTTAACTCCTGGAATATGTAGGGATATTTATTTATTTGTTTGTTTTATTTATTTATTTCAATTTGTATCCCGCCCCTCCTGCAAACAGCTCGGGGCGGCTAATAACTTCATCATAAAAACAATTTTAAAACGAAATATAAACAATCCATAAAAAACACTACAATAAGCTGGGATAAAAACAACAAATAAATAAGGGTAGGAGGTGACAGACTCCTCACAGCAGGCCTGGGACAAGTCCCCGTCCAGGCGGAAGGAGGCCAGACTGACCAGTTCCCGCACCACCCGAAACAGCTCTGCCGGGCGTGACTTCGCAGATGCTATGAGGACAGCAAGGAACTCCCTCCTTGCTGTCCTCACAGCCTCAACATAGGACCTCAAATAGGCCCTATGGAGAAGTCCGACGCCAGCATCGCTCCAGCCTCCTGCCTACCCACTTCATACACCGCAGCCCCTCAGTAAACCAAGAGGCCCTGCGGTGACGAGACAGAGGTAGAGGGTGTCTCAGAGCCACCCTGGCAATGGCCTCCCACAGCAAGATGTTCCAATGCTGGACTAGCTCATCGACAGAGTGACCGTCCAGGTTCAGGGATAACTCCCCCAGGGCTTCCTGGAACCGCTGGGGTTCCATCAGCCTCCGAGGGCAGACCATCCTAGCTGGCCCACTCCGCTTCTGGAGGGGGTGCACTGAGAGACTGGCCTGAAGGAGATAACTGCACTCAAACCCAATGGTTCCCTGTGCTGCCACAGCTGCTCCTCCCCAGGGTCTGCTCCAACAGCTGATGGGCAGGTGGCCAGGGCATGCACACACCCTGCTGCTGCTCCAATAGCTAGCAGGCAGTGGTGGTTATTTAGTTAGCTAGTTAGTTAAACTTTTATCCAGTCCTTCCCTAAAAAGGCTCATGGCGGCTTACAAACAAACGTATAAAACACATATGAAAGCATATTTAAAAAGACAAAAACAATCCCCCCAACCCCCAACGCTCCCTACAACCCCCCACAAAATCCATCCAATACCATCTCCCCGCTTTAAAGGTTGGAACCAGCACCTTGAATTATGCCTGGAAAGCTATAGGAAGGCAGTGTAGACTACAGAGCACTGGTGTAATGTGCTCCTGGAACCTCACCCCCAAGAGTAGGTGAGCCACCATGTTCTGCACCAGCTGCAACTTCCAAACAGTCATCTAGGGCAGTCCCATGTAGAGCACATTGCAGTAACTCGAGGTGATGAAAGCATGGATGACAGTGACCAGATCCGAATCAGAAAAAAAAAAAAAGGCCACATCCTCCTCACCAGGTTAGGCCTGAAACGAGAATTCTCAGGAAGTGCTGATTCCATCAGAAGCAGATCATTCGCCAAGATTTATGCAACACGAGGCTTACCAGTTTTCCCGCTGTTTTTGCCATTTTCCTTTATTTTTTGCACATTGAACAGGGCTGCTACATGTGTATCCAACATGCCAGCTAAGCTCCGGGGAAGTACTGGAAATTGCCATAAAAGTGCTGTAAAACTGCCATAAAACAGACGTAAAATTCCCGGAAAGTGACAAAAAGTCCTGGAAAATGACAAAAGTCCCAGAAAGTGATGAAAATGACGAAAAAAATGTGGAAACAGATTCACCAGAAATTGATGACGTGCCAATGGACAGCACTCCTAAAAGGTTGGTATTTCCCTTCAAAACAGGAACATTTGCTCTCATCTCAGCCCTAGTGGTGATGGTGGCTTCCTCTGGAGGCTTCCTCTGATCCTGCTGCCACAGGAGTGGAATCCCAAGATTCTGCCCCTCTGATGGGCTTCCCGGGCAGAACCAGAGTGGGGGGGAATTGTGGCAGCTGCTCCTCCACCCATGGACCCCATGGGTGGGTCTGCCTGTTTGAAGGGCTACCCTCCCTGTCCCCGTGGGTGGCTGCTGCATGGGGAACCCATGGAGCAGTTCCGACCTTCCTGCCTGTGTGAAAACACCCTGTTACTGAATAACTTACTTCAAATGTCATTTTGCATTTGGATGGAAATTTAAATTTAATTTTAATGCTCAAAAACCAATATTTTTAAGAACAGTTATCTAAATAAAACTTTATTTATTTGTCCTGGATAAGATGAAAAATTAAACTAAATATTTCTGTTAAACTTAAATCAAAAGTAATTAAGGCAAAAGCTTTCCTGTGCAAGAGAAATGTAAAGTTGTGATAAAGCAAATATAGATGATATAGGCAAAAAGCTTATGATGGTGCAAAACAGCATGGACTGGAAATCCCACTTAATTGGCATCAGCATAATTCTTTACAGGATTGAACTCTTCTTTATCAGTATACATGTCAATGTGGGCAATAAATAAAGCTTCACTTTGAACTTTAAAATGTTTTCTCCTGATTCTGTAAATTAATACACCCTAGAACTTGCTAACTTTTCTAAGACGAGTACATTGATTCATTATATTATAGCAAAACTAGGTCTAATTATAGGTTACAATTCAAATTTAATTTTAAAAGTTTCCCTTTCAAACCTTATTAAAATGTAATTTAAAACATAAAAATACCGTTTTAATTTAAAAATAAATAAAATAAAAATTGAAAGTTTTTTTTAAATAGGATCCAAAAAGGAGCTCCTTGGTTCAGGTAGCTAATATCTTGCATGTAAGTAAACGCTTCGCCTCCTGTCTCCTGGCTCTACGGATCTGCAGTCTCTTTCTTGGCTGTTTTAGCAAAATTGGTTTAAAGGTTTCTTCTATGTTACTTTTCTAGGCTAGTGGTTATGGTCCACAAGATCTATCCCATGCTACTTTGGTCATATACCAGCATGAGTTGTGGAATGTTACATAATCTTATTTATTTTCAAATCATTTTAGAACACAGCACTGTACATGTCTGTACATTGGTTCATAATTGTTTTGTGCTCAGGCCGTTTGACTGGGTGCCTGATTTTAGCCACTTATGGCCATTTATAGCCAACCTGCTTCTAACTGTATGTTTTTGCTTGCCTTAATTTAAAAAGTGAACTGTGTGTCATTTTCCAAGCCCCTTTTTCTTAGTCTTTATTCCATGTGTTTATAGTAAGCTGTTTGAGAGCAGGAAGGCAGAAGAATATGTTTATTGTTCTTGCTACATCTGCAAAAGCTCATTCTCTTGTGGTCTTCATCAACTTGAAAAGATCTAAGACATGTAGTAATTACAAAAATTATGTAATACAGTAGACAAAGCTCTTTTACTTTTTAGCACCATGTACTTGTCCAAATACATTTTGGTATATATTCATTGTATAATTAATTATATCTTCTTTTCCATTAACCACAGAACTGAACAATTCAGCAAAAAGTTTTTTCCCCAAGGAATATTTGAAATTAAAAGACAATTTTCAAAAATCAAGTTCTGCAAAATGGCCCCTGCCCAGCTGCAAGAGAGTATTCAGAGTTTTTGAAGGTAAGTAAATCTTTGCTGATGACTTTGCTATTGGACAGTGTGCAGATTTAGACATGTTGAGACAAATGTACAATAGCACAGAACCTGATTTGCTGAGAAAATGTTTAGTTGTAAGTCTGTACCTATTTTGCATGCAAAGTCATGGTAATTTTGCATGCAATTGCACACGTATTCCTCCAAATCATATCCATAATATTTTGTACATTGATAGTCTGACCTTCAAAGCACCACCTCAGTCCCAGTCCCATATGCTTCAGTGGCACTTGCATGGGCAGTAAAACAGGTTAGTTCCAGAAAGTGTCCAGTAAACCCATTGTGTAAACCTATTGTTTTCTGAAGCATTAGGGCTAGTGGAATATTACAAATCCAATTGTACCTAAAATTTAGCATTCTGGCTCAGTGCTAGTCTTGTCCATAGAATAAAGTTTGCAAAAAGCTTTAACCCAAAGTTAGACCTATGATCTCAGCCACAGGTGGTACATGAGTACATCTACTGGGGAAGCTAAAGTTAGCAGCAGAAGCCTTGCCTCCTGACTTCTGCAGGGACTAAGAGACAGTTTTCAGAGGGGCTCTCATAGAGGATAAAATAAGGGCCAGGTTTTACCAAATGTCTGCATTTGAATTAAAATAAAAATTCTTTAGCCTTTATTTTCCATTTATTCCATATTTTTTCTCTATGTAATACTCTGGTTCTGCTTTATATGGGTATTTATAATCCTTTTATACCTAATCTAACACTGGTAAAGTCTTAGGGCTGGTAGCAGAAAGTTATTTTGGGAAAGAGGATTAAAATATCTCTCTCTCTTCCATAGTATTTCCTTTCCTTCAGCCCATCATCCCTTCTCTCCCTTAGCCCCATCTATGCACTGACTAAAGCTACCACCAGTTAATTAAAAAATCTCTACTTGTGACAGTGGGATAACATCTTGTGTGACTGCACCGTCACACAAGAGGTTATCCCACTTTGGGCAGTATTATTCCTCTTCGGGAAATGTTAACACGCAATGCAGTGGATTGTATGACTGGCGACCGCCAGTTATCCACCACAGAGCAGGGCAGGGCAGGCAGCCAGCTAACACATGATGCGTCCTCTGAAAAATGCCAGAGATGGATCACATGTTAGACCCTTTTCACACGAGACGTCCCCACCCACGTGAATGCCATGGGGGATGGGTTCGTGTGTGTGTGTGTGCATCGTCCCATGCTACAGCCATCACCCACACATGGAGCAATGAGCTCCAATGCCCGATGCTCCATGGGTGGAGATGGGCAGAGATGGGTGTGCACCCGTGGGAATGGACGCACACCCACCTACACGCACCGTGGCTGCACACCCATCCCCCCGACCTACCGCAGTCTGTTTTAAAATGGCCTTAGTGTCGGCCAAAGTGGTATAATGGTGCGCAAAGTAGATTAATGGGTCACCTCCCATATGGCTGGTCCATGCAGCCCTGGGGTGGTCTGTGGATCACGCCGTCTTCCCTCTTCGCCATCACCCTACAGCTGATTGTGTCGTAGGGGATCTAGAAGGAGCACATGCTCTCCTCCCCACCACCCAACAGCTGATTGCGGGGGAGACGGGTGGGGAGTGTGTGCCCTTTTCCCCACTGCATAACAGCTGATCATGGGGGAGGGGGTGCACACTCTTCCCAGGCCGCCCTCCCCAGCACTCAACTGTTAGGTGTGTGGGAGGAGTGCACGTCTCCGCCCTCCCAACAGCTGTCTAGCAGCAGCAGGCCCAATCCTACAGTGCAGCAGGAGTTCGGGCATCAATCCCCATTGTGGCTGGCTCCTTGACCCTCCTCAGGGCATGAAGGGGGTGGTGATGGACTTAAGAGGGCAGATCGTGTGGCCAGCTCTCCCCGTCAGCTCAAAGTGTGACAGTTGCAATTGCCCACCCCAGGGCAGGCAGGAAACTGGACCCATCCCAGGTTGTGTGACTTTGCCCACTGTTTCTTCAGGATAAAAAGGGTTCCAATGATATTTTTCCTGGTTTGAAGAACAGTGTTTATGGGTTGTAAAAGTACATCAAAAAATGTGAGACATCAATTTCTTACTAATTTGGTGAGTCTGTCGTGTCCTATACGAAGGTCAGATAAGAGTTCTGTTATTCATAAACTAGGTCAGCCAAGGTCCTGACTTTCACACTATACAACAGCAGGATATGCTTCACGCCATCAGTATTGTGCACACAGACTTCTGCAGCATGATGGATATTGGCTCTTTAGCAGTGCTGTACACTGGCAAGATCTACTGGCAAGAAAATAGCAAGAAATAGCAAACACCTTTTTTGTTGTTTTTCTTTTCTAGCCAATATTATTTTACTATGTTGGTGGCTCATTTTACTGTTGTATTACATAAACAACTTCTATGGTAGTATATGTGCAACATTGGGTGCAGCCACACAAGACGTTATCCCACTTTCGGCACTGTTAATATACAATGCAGTGGCTCGTGTGCCCTGCGACTGCCAGATACTCACCCCGCCCCAGGGTGGGGTGGGCAGTCAGGTACTACGTGAAGTGTCCTCTGAAAAAGGCCGGGGATGCAACGTGTAATAACATTGTCCAAAGTGGGATAATGCTGCCATTATAATAATGATAATAAGTGGGTTAATGGGCCATGGCCATACAACCCTGCAGTGCGAGGCAGGGTCTGTGGATCAGGCCTGGAGAAGTGCTCTCTTCTCGCCCACCTAATAGCTGATTGCAGGGGAGGGAAGCCTGGGAAGAGTGTGCGCTCTCTTCCCTGCCACCTAACAGCTGATCATGGGGGAGGGTGGTCTGGGAGGAGTGTGCGCCTTCTTCCCAGGCCCCCCTCTCCCATGATCAGCTGATAGGTAGGTGGATCAGGGGAGGGGGGCCTGGGAGGAGCGCAGGCACTCCTCTTCCCTTCCTAACAGCTGATTGCAGTGGAGGGGATTCTGGGACCCTCCACACAATCAGGTGTTAGGCAGAAGAGAGTAGCACACATGCATTCCTTCACCCCCAACAGCTGCCTAGCAGCAGTGGGCCCAATCCTACAGCACAGCAGGAGTCCAGGCATCCAACCCCTTGTGACAAGCTCCTCAGCTTCCCCGAGGCCTGGAGGGGCTGATGATGGCCACAGGGCCAACTCTCCCCACCAGCTCAAAGTGGGGGGTGGGGATAGTTTTCTTTGGGGAAGGATTTTGGGTTTTAGAAACAATTTTTAAGATGTGGTTATTGTTATGTTTTAAATTGAATGTTATTGTTGTATTTTATTTGTTGTAAGCCACCCCGAGATGCCATGGGCATGAGGGGGCGACTAAAAAAATGCAAGGAAATAAATAAATAAATAAAATAAAGTGTGGTGACTGCAATTGCCTGCCATGATGCATGTGGGGGGGATCAGGCCTGCCCCAGTTTGCATGGCTGCACCCATTGTTACTGCTTTCTTATTTGTTTAATGCCAGATTTGTGACCCATTTTGAACAGGATGTAAGTAAAGAGATTTCTACCTATAGGATTTTATGACCTAAGTCTCCTATGCACCAAAATGCTGAACAATTTGGAAGTTGGAAGCTGAGGATTCTAAGCATATCGGTTCTAAAATTTAAAGATCAAACACTAGTAGCTTCAGAGGACAGACATATCTGAGGCCAGTTTTTAAATGGAGTAATAACAAGGTAACACTGAAATGGGTCCATATTTTTAGGAAGAAGTTGAGTTTTAGGAAGAAGTTGAGGGGAGAAGAAAACCATTCCAGGCACAGGAGATGGAATCAGGGGAGGCACAAAGATACCAAAGATATAATCAAATAAATAACAAATAATTTAGGACATATATTTATGTGTAACTAATTAGTGGACTTAAAGGAAAGAAATGGAGCATGATAAGGAAATAGCAATGAAGCAGGCAGGGACAGAATTGTACAGAGCCCAAATGGTGAGAATGCCTTTCATTTTACAAAACAATACTGTGCAGCCTTGCCTAACAGTAAGTGGCCAGGGAAGATGTGGAGAGCACACCTGTTGTATTACATTTCTGGCAGGTGTAGCAGTTCTGGTTCAACTAGTTGCTGTCTTCACATTTCACATATTTCAGGTCTTCCCACATTACCATCACAATCCATTATTCCACTTTAGTACTGTGGAATCTGGAAATCATAAATAGCTACAGATTAGGGAATTCCAGACCTGAGATCAGCCCCCTACCCCATTCCGCCACACAGTGGAATTGTCTTGATGCCAAAAAAGGAAAGAACTTGGCCTGTTCAGCAGCAGGGCAGAGAATGCAAGAGCATGCCACTGAATCATACGGGAAGTGCTGTGTTATCTGAACTAATTTAATCCTCCTAAAAACGGCAGCATTAAAGAGGGGCTACATTTTGGGCAAACATTTATTTTTTCTGAATTGATCTGCCAAACCCTAGTCAGAAGCCAGGTCACTTTTGTTGTGAGAATTTCCCAGAGCCACATCAAACTCTGTTTTCTGAGGCTCCAACATGCAAAAAAGAATATAGCTTCTACACAGTGTTTTTCTTTAAACAAAACCTCTACCCTGTACCTCTTCTATCCTGTGTCGCCTTGAAAGCTTTTCCCATCCAGAGCATTAAAGTTCTGCTCATCACAGTTGACACTATCTCCTACAGCTAATAAAATATTTATTACGTTCTTTTACATTGGAAATCATTTTGCCCACTGCTCCCCATTGCTGTGTGAACCATGTTTAAAACTGAGCGTTTTATATATTTCCTCGCATATCTGAACTTCCATAACATTCCATGTGCAAGAGAAGATACACAGTTAAAGATGAAGCATAAACGTTTGTAATAAAACACATATGACACGATCTACCAACCAATTACTCCATAGTATTCCCATTGAAACCCAAAAAGCTTCAATGGTACTACTCTGGTGTAAGTGATGTATGGATCACAGCTACAGTCATGTAAATGTTATGCTTTCTGAGCTATTGCAATAAGAACATAGAATATTAAAAGCAACAAAAGTCAGTGAATAACAACGTAGGGTCAGTTACACAACCTTTCATGCAAAAAAGAGTCCCGCTTGCAAATTGGAGATTGTTTTGTTTTATGTATATTGCTTCACAGGGTGTTTTTAGATGTTACGAAAACATAGGATTGCCAACACGGATAATTCTGAACACACGGGATTGTGTAGGCACGTGTAGACATTACAGCTACCCCAAAGGTGTTGGGAAAGGGGGTGCTTATCAGTGCCAGGAAGCAGCGGTTCAGAAGCAGTAATGGGTCCCCCACTACTTATCCTGCCTCCACTGTCCAGTGCCCTCTGGCAGCAAGTGGCAGCAGAAATAGTACTGGTGCCCCTTTCCCCCCCGCTTAACCTGCCACCACCTCTGCTCCCAGGGAATTGCACATAGCTGTTGTGCAACATAGCTGAGTTGCACATGGCTACATGCAATTGGTTGCTCCTCACTGTGGACCTGCAGTCAGGCAATCACCCACCATGAGCAAATAGTGCTTAGCTCAAGGCAGGGCTACACACTGGGAAATCCTTGGTGATGTTTAGACATTGCGATATCCAAACTCTTGTGAGTGGTTACAATAACATTTAAAAATACCCACTGATATTGCTCCTGGAGAGACAACAGGAGAGAAAACACCTCTGATTTCCATAGACACTTTTCAGCTGTTTTTTTAATCTGTAGATACTCAGTTTTTGAGCCCGCAATCCTGTGCAATATAATTATTAGCTAGTAGGAAATTAGGGTCATTTTTTAAAAAAATAAAATTAACTCCCTTTTAATTACATTCAAAGGCTTTGCTGTGTGTTCTTTGGAATGGATAATTAACACATTTGCATGTGTTTATCAGGTAATTACATGCCCACTTGCTAAATATGCTTACAATATACAGTTGCCATTTTGTATTTTCAGATGTGTTAATGGCATATTAAAAAGTGTAATAGTTTTCACTGAATATTTTGGAAGATGTTATCCCCAGCACCTGCCCTCCCCTGTATTAAAAACTAGGTTTCACTCAGGGCTTGATGCAATTAGGTGGGAGCAGCTCATCAATCACTGAGCAGGCAGAAACCTTGGGGTGCCAGCATTGCAGCCTGTACACAGAGCACATGCAGAAGATGGGTCAGTATGGCAGAGCATAGAATAGAGGACTTCTTTCTGACATAAGGATAAAAAACAAACGTGATAGTGACCCACTCTGCCCAGCCTTGTCCTACTGTGGCTCACAGGTCACTGACATGTTTGTCCTCGAACCCCCAGATGTTTGTCCCAAACTGACCCCCAATGTGTCGTTGACCAGCCTGGGCTGTTACTTGTCAAAGTGCCGAAGTCACGGCCTGAGCTACTGCCCCCCAACCCCACCCGTGGGGTCAATCCAGGGCAAAACAGGCCACAGAAGGTTAGAATGTACATTCTAACTCACCTTGGCCCATCCCGGATTGGGGTCACCATGGATACCCATCATGATGAGGGGACAGGGGCAGGGCCAGGACAGTTCCCTAGCTGGGGTCACTTGTGGTTGGTTCCCTGACCTGACCCCAGCAGTGTCAGTGGTGTGGCGGTCACTTCTGTTTCTACTCCATACCAAACACATACAACGCTCAGAGTGCATGCAATGGCATGATCTCAGTGACTGATTGACATGCAGTTGGGACGACCACCGCAACTATTTATTTATTTATTTATTGGCATTTGGTGGGGGAGAGGGCTGAAAGGGTGGAGGGAGGATGGGGGTGGGGCGGTGGTGTTAAATGTTGCCCTCCTTTTTACAGTTTTTTAAAAATGTTTTATATTGAATTTTATTTGTGTTTTTATATTGTAAGCCACCCCGGGCTGCCTGATGGCAAGAGGGGTGGGGTATTAAATTGAAAATAAATTTTAAAAAGACCACCACAACTAATGGTATGTTTTTTGCTTATGGGTCATGCAAGTCATTTTTTTCTTTTATGCCACTTGTTGCATCCTTTCTGACTGAGTTAGTAAAATAGAACCATCTCCTAGAATTAATCTGTCACCAAGGTAGAATGAATGAGTTCTTCAGATAGAAGTGATCTTTTGGTCTCCAGTTTTGAAAAATGAAAATTTTAACATGAGCAAAATACTTGACTCTCCATTTCTGAGCACATCTTCCGATGATTTATAGAGCTGTAAAATCACACTGGGTAAAAAAGAAAAGGCTATGTGTCAACAATATGACAATTAATATTGGGAATTAGCCCAGCATTTGGAATATATGAAGAATGTGCACAGTATGTATTATTTTTAGCAGCTGCCATGAGAGGTGATAGGAGTTTTCTTATTTTGAGGCCACACACACTTTAAGGAAAAATGATAGTTTTCAAATCCATAATGCCCCATGGCACCAGGACTAGACAAGTGGTATTCATCTGTTCAGTTATCACCTATAATGTATATTTTGCTCATAACAAGTTATTTTAAGCGCTAGAAGAAAAACAATTTTAAAACTTGTCTACTAAATAAGCAAGTCTCATGGGTAAGAAATTCCTGCTAATAAAAGACATTTTCTGATTTGTTGACAGTAGTGCCGATCCCAAGCCCCGCAGATCCTGCACATGCACATGTCACAGTTTCCATGGGGCACAATGTGTCCTCAATAGAGATCCGCAGTGGCAGCTGGTGGGTTCTGAGGCTGGTGGGGCAGTGGGTGGGACCAGAAGTGGGTGTGGCCAGAGCTAACCCAACAGTATGCGGAGCCAACCTTAAAACTGCACTTACATGACCATGATCAATGGAATAGAACCTGAACACGCACACAAGATAGCAGTTTTAGCAAACACAAACAACAACAGAGGCAATTGAGTCCAGTGTGCATGGTGGCAAACAGGGCTTGCCTTCTTAGATTTTATTCACCTCAAGCTTAACAACAAACAAACAAACACAGGGTGATTTCAGACGTTACGGCCGGGTGCTTTCACCATGGGCCATGGGGTGGTTCAGACCACGGCCGGGGGAGAAGGGGCGAGCCAACAGACGTTCCCCCCTTCGCCCCCGGCCATGGTCCGAACCACCCCACAGCCCGTGGTGAAAGTGCCCGGTCGTAACGTCTAAAGGGGCAGCCCCCCGGAGGGGTCAGGGCCGCGCGACACAGTGTGCTGCCGCACGGCCCTGCCCCCAACGTTCCCCGGCGGCCCTCCTCCCCTACTGATGGGCGGCAGCGGCCAATTCGGCCGCTGCAGCAACCATGGGCAGGGGGGAATCCTATTGACCGCGGTGAACGGTAAGTAACCAGATGTTACTTTCCATTCATCACGGCTGTGGTGGCCATTCACCACACTTCTCGACCTCCTCGCATCTGGGGGTCCAGAAGTGTGGTGCATGCAAACGCGGCCCGCGTTTGACTGTGGTGCACATCTGGCGGAGAGCCAACAGACGTGCACCACAGTCAAACGTGGACCGTGCTTGACTGTGGTTCAGCCAGGGTGAATGCCTCAAACGTAACATCTGAAATCACCCACAGGCAGCAGTAAGATAAACACCCCAGTCCAGTACATGTTGAGTGAGAAGTACTGAAATGTATTGCCAACCATGCAGGATCAGTCTCACTAAACCACTGAGATTAAAGCCCAAAGTCACAGCATGGTTCTTTTTACATCAAATTAAGATTGAGATGCAAACTATGGAGAATTTCCCCCATTAAACCATGACTGGAATTCAAACTAAAAAAAACCTCAGATTTCATTCACACCAAGCTTAAAACCACCAGCACAACCCCTCCAGTACACAGACAGTAATTGTAGAACATCCCACAGTACAGTACATGCTGAGTGTCAGTGAGGAAGATTGAAATGCAAACCAATGAAACCACACAAGAGTTTTCTCCCAAAATCATGACTGGAGGGATTCAAACCCCCAAACCAATATCAAGCTCCCCTTCTCTTGCATCCTGCCTTTTCCAAAGGTGAGCACCTCTAGCCTCCTCTCCTTTGTACCATTGGGGAAACTGAGGCACGGAAAGGCTAAGTGATTTCTAATTTGTACAGTACAAGGTAAGCTCTCTGGTGGTTTACATCTGGAAGGATTGATAAGATCCAACAGAGCCAACCAGAAGTGATTGGTGGTGGTTGTTTTTAAAAAGGCATAACTACAATGAAAGAAACAGTGACTGTGGTTTACAATATTCAACTTCCAATGAAAAATTCAATCATTCATTGCTGGTTTTTAGTTCAACTCTATCCATAAAAGTAAAGCAGAGGTGCAGATGGATCTATAACAGGTGACAATGATTTTGTGACATGAAAGTTTATCTGACTGAATATGGCAATTTGCAGCACATCTAAATACTAGTGCAGCTTATATTTCTTTAAATGCATAGCCTCAGACTGGAAAGATTGCACTCTATTTTTCCCATGGGTCACTCCTTGACAGTTACTTTCCTTTGTTTTAGCTTTGCCTACATGGACTAGTCCCACTAAATCACTGTGAGGAAAACCCAAAGTCAGGTTTCTTTTTACATCAGATTAAGGAGGATTGAATGCAAACCACTAAACCAGTTCTGAGTGAGGGGGAACTGAGTGAGTGTTCCCCCTCACTCAGAACCTAATTCCCTGTAATTAAGCAAATCATGTGAGCCTGCAGCTTCTCAATCTCATTATGAATGTACTCTTGTCTTTCCTGATGTTTACCCCTCCCTTGTCTATCAGATTGTAAGCCCCTTTGGGGTAGGGACTGGTGGTCTCTGACTGTGGATTGTACAGTGCCAGGTAGTGGTACATTGCTTGCGCTATATAAACAATAATAATAATTTCTCCCATTAAACTGTGACTGAGATTCAAACCAAAATTCAAAACCACAGATTCTTAAACCACCACGCAGGATTTTTCTTCCTCCACTAACTCATGACTGGGATGCAAAGCAAACTCAAAAACTCCAATACCAAGCTTCAAGAGATAAGATTTCCCTTACATCAAGTTTCTCAAACTGAGAGAAAGGCAGGTAGGCACCCCAGAGACCAAGAGAATTAAAAAATTATCATCAGTGCATGCATTTATTTTCAGATAAATTAATTTTCTCCCAAGCTAAGAGTAAGCAAACACATTTAATTCAAATTAAAATAAATTCATTTCAATTAATAAATATAA
>QEPC01005272.1:52998-68835 GCA_003113815.1 Sphenodon punctatus
GTCTCTGCTGCTGCTGCTGCTGGGTCTCTGATGTCCTGCCATGCCACCATGGGCACCCCTGGGGGTCCCTGGAGCACCCCAAGCCTCCAGGTGGGACCAAACTTTCTGAATGTTCGGGGGTCCGAACTCCACCAGACCAAACTCCCAAACCCAAACTAAGTTCTTAGTCCGAACGGCCAAACATCCGAACTCCATCCTTTTCACACATCCCTATGTCAGCCTGAGTGGCCACCTAGCTTCACCTAAGGCCACATTCACACTTGATGCAGTGTGGCTGTGGCAAGACCCACAAGGGAATAAGCGGCGGGGGGGAGCCTGATTCTGGAAGTAGCACCCATGTGGATGGGCTCCTGCCACAGCTTCCTTCGTGCATGCCAGGGTGCAAAATCCTGCACTGACATGAGCGAGGGAAGCTGCAGCAGAACCCCATTTGTACCAGCACTACTTCCGCCATTGGGCTCCTTCCCACTGCTGTGTCTTTGCTTTGCTGTCACTGCCACCGCAGGTGTGAGTGCAGTCTCAGTCTGCATCAGATTAGCTAGCAGCCTCCTTGCAGCTTTCTTGAAAATTTAGCCCAGCTCTGTTGGGACTGCTTTGACTCTAAGCAGCCACTCTGTTACAGGCTGTTCACATGAGCATCCCTCCCCCTGTAGCCCCGGCATGGGGACTACCGTCACACATCCCTCCACATCCTGGGTGTGCCTGGGAGCTATCCACATGGGACTGGACTCCTGAGCTCCTGCTGATCAGCAGGATCAGCCCATGAAAAGAGCTGCCACCAAAGAGCTAATGGAGTGGTGCTCCTCGAGCCCCCCCATCAGCTGCTTGGTGTGCACACCCAGGCCAAGTGTGGGTGTGCCTCTGGGCCTCTCATCAACTGTTTGGTGCATGCATCCTGACCCTGCAAAACAGCTTATTGGGGGGGGATTGGTGTAGCACACCCATCTCGGCCATGATGAACAGTTCATGCAGGGGCTGGAGGAGTGCATGCACCCTGGCCCCACCAAACAATTGATCTGGGGGAGCCTGGAGGTGCATGCACACCCTGGCCACAACGAAAAACTGATCAAGGGGCCTGAAAGAGCGCAGACACTGTAGCCCCAATGAACAGCTCATTGGGAGGCGTAGAGGAACATGCACACTCTAGCCCTGATGAGTAGCTTATGGGGTCCTCCAGGCCCCCTGATCATCTGTTTGTGTGAGTCAGGTTTACACATTCCTCCAGGTCGCCCAATCAGTTGTTCAGCAGGGGCGAGTGTGTGTGCTCCTCCAACCCTCCCCCCATCAGTTGTTAGGCAGGGCTTGGGTAAGCGCCCTTCTTTGGACCTGATCCTCCAGCCTTGGGTAGGGCTGGGCAGGCCCCTAACAGACAGGAGGGAGACCGTTAGCCCACCTTATCCCAGGTGGCCAAGCCTTCACCTGGGCTGTGTCTCAGACTGCCACTGCCTGACACATCCCCTCCTCTAGGTAATAGTGGGTGAACATCTGGGGATGACAGACCAGATGAGCAGGTGAGTCCCAAGCTAAGGCGGGCTATTGCAGGAAAAAGTGGGCTAATGTCACATCTGTTTTCACCCTTTGTTAGAAGTTGGAGCAAAATGAGTTCTTCCGAGTGAGAAAATGAAGAAAATATAAAAAGAACTTGGGTAACTTTTCCCCTAAAAATCACAAATTACTCAATAGGAGGTTGTAGAAACTTGAAATTTATTTATTTATTGAATTTCTATGCCGCCCTTCCCACAAGCCTCAGGGTGGCTCACAATGCATAAGGAAGGAGAAGGGGCAGGGCCAGCGCTTACCGGATGGACGTCTGAGACCCTGGGGAGAGTGAAAAGCAGCCTGCTGCTGTGCTGCAAGCAGAGCTGCCGCCGCCATAGCCTAGCTTCTTTATAGGGCCATCGTCATCGTTCTGCTGCCACTGACAGGGGCCAGGTTAAGAGCCAACCCAGGGCTCGCCTCCCCTTCCCCGGGATCACCATCAAACCAGGGCACCAGGTGACATAATTCCCCACCTCCCCTGTGGGAGGGTTCACCAAGTGGACTTCCGGGTCTCCAGGGGAGAGTGAAAAATGGCCTGCCACCTGGCAGTGCTGCAGGCGCATGCTGCAGGTCACACACCTAAGGGCCATGCAAAGGGCCCTTAGGCAAGGCCTTTAGCGGGAACAGGAGGGATTGGGAGGAAGGGCTCTGATGCTCTTATTGGCCCTTCGCCCTTGTGGGAGCCTGAGGGAATGAGATCAGCCCCCCCAGCATAATTTTTAGCTGGGAAGGATATAGCACAGTCCAGTTGGTGGCCCTTTGGGGCGGCACGCAGTGCAAGAGGTATAGTTAGGAGGATAAGAGTATTTTGGAATATTTTAATAGGAGGAGGGAGTGGTGGTATACGTAGAGATTTGGAATGTCATGGTTTTGTGGGGAATGGAAGGGGAGGGATGGGAAATTGTATTATTGGACTGAATCCTCATTGTGAGAGGAAGGGGTGGTTCCCACATTGGGGGGTAGAAGCCCACTCTTCTGTGAGAGAGAGGAATGGTTGGTGGGGGGGGGTGAAAACACACCCATCTATGAGAGAGAGGGGTGACAGGAGGGGGGTTGAATTTGGGATGATGGGACCAATACTCCCTGGTGAGAGAGGGGGGTAACTCTCGGGGTAGAGGCTGGGTTAGGGAGGATTACCTGGTGAGAGCAAGGGGGCAGGGAGGTTGGGGGTGGGGCTCTCCCTTGCTGAATGGGGGGCTGGGGGGAGCTGACCCGAGGGAGGACCATGGCCATAGGGGTCATGACAAGGCGGGGGAATTATGGTCCAGGGGGGTTCGATTTGTGAGGTGGGAGAGGCACCTGATGCTGGTTCCCCTCACAACCCCCCTGGCAGATAATGAGGTGGTGCAGGATCAGAGGACCCCTGGCCTGAAGCTGCTGCTGTTGAATGCGAGGTCGGTTGTTAATAAATCTACAACTATCCATGAATTTATACGAGATTCTGCAGTCGATCTCGTGTGCATCATGGAGACCTGGCTGGACACTGAGTCAGGGCCCAATCTGGCTGACCTTGTTCCAGCTGGGTACTCCGTGCAGCATCAGCCACGGTCGGAGTGATGGGGGGGGGGTGTAAAACATTATTTTTAGGGACTCATGGTCTGTTAGGAGGTGTACCGTGCAGACTGTGTCAGGTATTGAGGGTCTCCATCTTGTGACTGATTTGACAGGAGACAAGTTAGGGGTGCTGCTAGTATAACGTGCACCTACCTGTACTGTGGCATCCCTACACATTGTGGCAGGGTTGGTGTCGGGGGTGGTATTACACCCCCGACACTTCGGTATTACCGAAGACTTTAGTCCTGGGGGGCTTCAATATTCATGCCGACACCATTCTTGGAGGAGTAGAGCATGAATTCATGGCCACGATGGCAACCATGGACCTGTCTCAAGTAGTGACCAGCCCAACGCATGATGGAGGACATACCCTCAATCTGATTTTCTGCACTGGCCTTGAGGCAGGTGATCCATTGGTGGGTAAGGTGACAACAGCATCCTTGTCATGGACGGACCATTACTTGCTACCGGCCTGGGTCCTGGCACACATCTTCCCTCAGAAGGGTGTGGAACCATTTCAGTTGGTTCGCCCCCCAAGACTGATGGAACCAGAAAGGTTCCAGACTGCTCTGTGGTAGCTACTTGATGACCGGACACTCAATGGCCTTGTTGATCTTTCGAATTCCTTGTTGACTGAGGCCATCGACCAGAAGGCTCTCAAGTGTCTGCTAGGGATGGGCGAACAGAGCCGAGTTCGGAAATTCGGTTTGGTTCGAAAATCGAGTTCAGTTCAGAAGTTCGGTTCGATCGACCAAACTATTCGAGTTCAGTCCAAACTCCAAACTTCCGAACAGAGTTTGGAAATTCAAACTCCATTGAACTAAATGGAATATTATCTTATAGGGATGGGTGAACAGAACTGAGTTCGGAAATTCAGTTCAGTTCGAAAATCGAGTTTGGTTCGGAAGTTCGGTTCGACCAAATTGATCGAGTTCGGTCCGAACTCCAAACTTCTGAACTGCGTTCGCCCATCCCTAGTGTCTGCTCCCTAGGCATCAGCACCTCAGGCTTCCTTGGTATACTGAGGACCTGCGGTTGCTGAAGCAAGAAGGGCGGTGGTTGGAGCAACGGTGGCACTGTTCTCATACGGAAGTCGACAGATTGCAACACAGAGCTAGTTTGTGAGCCTATGCTGTGGCTATGTAGGCAGCAAAGAAGGAGTTCTTTGCTGCCCTCATCGCATCAGAGAAGTCTGGTCCAGCAGAGCTTTTCTAAGTAGTGAGGGGACTGGTCGGTCCGATCGACCTCCGCCTGGAACTGGAACCTTCCAGTGCCCACTGTGACATGTTTGTGGATTACTTTGCTGACAAAATCACTCAGATTCACCATTACTTTGACACTGCACTTATTACAATAGGCGGAGCAGAGGTTATGGAAGCCACGCCTTGTCCGATTTCGTGGGATCAGTTTCAGTGGGTCTCACCCATTGTTGTGGGAGATGTTCTGGGGGCTTTTAGAGCCACTTTTTGTGAACTAGACCTGTGCCCATCCTGGGTGGTTAAGGCCAGTTGCGAGACATTGGGGCCATTGCTGGCGGGGATGGTCACTGACTCCCTTCAGAAGTGCAGGATGCCGAGCTGCCTTAAAGAGGTGGTGGTCCAGCCCCTGCTCAAAAACCATCCCTGGACGTTATCGGACTGTCTCTAACCTTCCCTTTTTAGGGAAGGTTATTGAATGGGTAGTGGCTTGGCAACTGCAGAAGCATCTAGACCAACTAAGTTTTCTAGATCCTTCACAGTCCAGCTTTTATCTGGGCTATGGCAGTGAGACTGCGCTTGTGGCTTTGGTTTATTACCTCTGCTATGAATTGGATCAAGGCCACTTGACCCTGCTGATTCTATTATATCTGTCGGCTGCATTTGATACCGTAGACCTTGAGATGTTTGTGACTCGGCTGTGGGACTGAGCTGGGGTGGGCACGACTGTTCTGGAATGGTTCCGCTCATTTCTGGCAGGAAGAACTCAGCAAGTGGTGCTTGGGGATCACTTTTGGAAATTTCCAAAAGTGGAAAATGAAAATGGAAAATGGAAATTTCCAAAAGTGGAAAATGGAAAACAAGTGGTGCTTGGGGACCTCTTGTGTGGATTCCAGCAGGGTTCCATTCTGTCCCCTCTCCAGTTCAACATGTACATGCATCCACTGGGTGAGGTTGTAAGGAGCTCTGGAGTTTGGTGTCATCAATATGCTGATGACACCCAGCTCTATTCTCTTTTTCTTCATTCAACCCAGACCCTGCAGTCTTAGTGCTCACATGATGTCTGGTGGCTGTGGGAGACTGGATGAGGGTGAGCCTGCTGAAGTTGTATTTATTTATTTTATTTTATTTATTTTAAAAACTTTACACCCCGACAAGGGAAGGTCCTAAACAGGGGAGGTTAGAGCAGGCCGATAAGTGACTGGGGTGTCAGTGTCCAGAGAAGGTTTCTTAAGCAGACAGAGGACCACCACAGTTTTAAGGGTGTCCGACACCCTCCCCTCCCAAAGGGAGGCATTGACAACCCCAGCCAACAACACCCCCAATGGCTCCCAACTGGCTTTCACCAGGCAGAATGGGCAAGGATCTAATTCACAACTGGCTGCCCTCATCATCCCAAGCACCTCCCTCACATCTCTGGGTGATACCAACTGAAACTGATCCAAATAAACAGGACAAGACTGAGTTTCCATAACCCCAAACTGACTCTGCAGCTGAAATGGTAGCACCCAAGTTGTGGTTAATATGAGCGATTTTGTCTGCAAAGTAGTTAATAAAAATGTCACAGCGGGCAACAGATGACTCCATTTCCTGATGGAGACAGGTCGGATTAACCAGGCCCCTCACCATCTGGAACAGTTCCTCTGGACTAGACTTTGCAGACACTATGATAGCAGAGAAAAAAGCTTTGTGAGCGAAACGTCGGTATTTTGATCATTTGTCTCTGTTATTACTATTTTTATTTTTGTATTAATGGCTTGTCTGCTACCACCATTACTTTGAACACTTGCTGTAATATTGTGTTCTTCCGCATTTATGTATCGCTTTAATAGCACCCATCTGGGACTTTAAAGACTGAAGTACTATTCTATTTGTCTATAATAGATTCTTAATTCAACATATATGTTTTCTGTTGATTTATTATTAATAATGGATTTTTGAACCAAGGTCTTATGCCTCCTATCCCAGAACAGTCGTTTCCTTCGTTGTTTTCAGTATCTGTATACTGCTCTGCTATACTTCTTTGTTGATATATACCATCACAACCCTGACATAGTCCTTCAAAAATGATCTATGATGCAATTTATCGTCTTCAGCACCAGTTGAGTGCCACCTGCACTCTAACTGCCTACCTTCCTACTTCAGCCGCCTCAGGTCCTCGATAAACCAAGAGAATCTGTGCTGACGAAGCGGTGGGAGTGGATGCCTGGGTGCAACCATGTCAATGGCCATGGTCAGGATGTCATTCCACAAAACGACCAGGTCATCGACAAAACAGCCGTCAAGGTCAGTAGGTATATCCCCTAGAGAATTCTGAAAACCAATTGGATCCATCAGTCTTCGGGGGTGGACCAACCTAACTGGTCCGTCACCCTGACGAGAGCATAGGAGGATCAGGATCCAAGCCTTCAGGAGGTAATGGTCCAACCATGACAACGGTGTTGTAACAACACCCCCAAGAATTGGAACCCCCATCAAACATCAAATCTACTGTGTGTCCTGCCTCATGCATCAGTCCTAATATTATTTGGGATAAGCCCATGGTTGCCATGATGGCCATGAACTCCTGCTCTGCCCCTAAAAGGCTGACCTCATCATGTAGGTTGAAATCACCCAAGACAATGAGTCTGGGTGACCTCAACACCACCTCCAAGATCAGCTTGGCTACAGTAGTCAAGGAATCATCTGTGCAGTGTGGTGGTCGGTACACCAAGAGAATTCCCAATCTATCCCCAGCCAAATCCAGCACAAGGTGGGCACACTCCATTTCAGACGAGTTAGGCACCAGATACCTCCAAAAGGCCAAAATGTCTTTACAGACCAATTGGGAAAATGAAGAGAATATAGAAAGCACTTCGGTAACTTTTCTTCTAAAAATCCCAAATGGCTCAATAGGAAGTTGTAGAAACCTGAAATTTAGCAGAGACAAATTAAAAGATGAGCTTTTTCTATGGCCTGATGGTCCTTTTTTGTGTTTGGGTGACTTATTAAGTCTTTTTAAAGTATCTAGTGAGCATCGAAAGTTTTTGCTGTTGTATTCTAATAATAGAGTTTTAATTGCCATCTGCCAGCAGTGCACAAATATTATGTAAGGCCAGTTGTTTTACTCTAGCAAATTATAAGGGTCATCTCAAAAGTGAAGCTGCCTCTTTATTTTCTCAAAGAACATTCAGAATTCAATAAATTCTTTAATTGTTATCTTTCAGAACTTAGACACAAAATAGGGTTTTCAGAGACAAAAGAATGAGTAGATCAGTGCAGATATTTCCCACAGAATTGCCCTCACCAACATCTGTTATCTTCATTAACAGCTGTAGCCAGCCTCTTGCTGTAAGCTCTGTCTTGAAATTCACTTTCTCTCCACTTTTCATACTGTGTACCCAGTATCATAAAGTACTCACATCCATACCTAAGTGTCTCTATCCACTCTCATGCACTGGTGAATCTTCATTAATGTAATCCCCTCAGCTTTGAGAAATCCTGCTGTGGCTATCTGCTTAAAACATATTGCAGTACTCTGTCATTTTGAACTGCCTGGGTGTGCTTCCCTGGTGGTGCAAAAGGGTAATCTTAACATTAGTGGTGGGATATATAAAATAGTTTGTGCATATTTTCCATTAGTTTATAATTGCCACTCTTCACAAAATAAGGGGGAGTATTACTTTTGGGGTATCCCTTATAACTTAATATAATAGATATTGTGTATTTTTGTGGGTGGGCAGACTATAAATGTGTATACTGAAAGTTAATAAAGTGAAGCACCCAAGAGTTGGGACTAGCAACTGGGGACTAGCAATTCTCCTTAGGCTAATGAAGGGTTGGAAACAGCTCCACCAAGCTACCTGTACTCCCCTTTGTCCTCATAGGTATTTGACAATGACCCCCAATGATCTTCCCATGGGTAAGTAAAGGTTGTTGCAACCTGCATTCCTTAGTCAGCCTACAGAATGGGGAAAGACTCCCCTGAACTCCCTTTCCCACACTTCCTCTTCTCTCCATTACTCCCCCTTTCCTCAGCAGAACTAAAATCTGCAGGAACATGCTTACATTCATGAGAACTTCAAGTGGCCCTTAGTAAGAAGGACATGGAGGAAGACAGCATGGTTGAGGGAACTTACCAAAGATTCATCTCCCCTGTGACAAAACTTGAAATCTGCAAGAGGAGAAAACTTGTTAGCAACCACTTGTTGGCAATGTTGTTTTGTTTCTTTTTTTTTTTTTACATGACAAGGCTTCCTAAGTTATTGCTTATATTTTCAAGTCTCGCTGTACAAGTGAAAGGGCGAGAGACTTTCTTTTCTTTTAAAATGAAAACTTAGGTCTCTCACAGTCATTTGACATCCTGTTTCTAGCTTATTAGACTTGAAGTTTCTTAGCAACATTCAACAATCAAAAGATAACAACCTTTGAAATTGCACTTGCGACTATAGATCTCAGCTAGACAAGTCAAGTAAACTAGGCTGTGTCTTTCATATGATCTGTTATTTTCCCTTGATAAAAAGGGACAAAGCTCATCATCAAGTATTTATTGTATTCAGCAAACTCTTTGCTATAACAATACACCACATAAGGTACATAACAGACAAAACAGTTAAATAACAGTTAATTAAAAACAGAACTGAACAGAAACCAAAAACAGGTTAAAAAAAACAGATAAAAGGGGACAAAGCTCTACTGAACCTATCAGCTTGGGTATAATAATTCTAGAAGTCATTGTCAAAGCCACTGCAGATTTTACAGAAGAATGCTACATCAAGAACTCCAAATCTAACCTACAGCATCTGTCACTGATGCTGTTTAATGTGAAGTCAGTGGCTAATAAAACAACTACCATCCATGATCTTATTCAGGATGAGGCCGCTGACCTCATATGCATTACCAAGACCTGGCTGGATGACGATTCTGGACCGATGTTGTCCCAGGTGATGCTGGCTGGGTATTCTATGCAGCATCAGTCTAGGATTGGGGACCAAAGTGGCAGTGATCTATAAAGACAATCTGATCTATCAAATGTATCCAGTGTCTGACTTGCCCAACACAGAGTATGTCCACCTTGTGTTTGAGGCCTGGGATAGATTGGAGATTCTGTTGGTGTACCAACCACCCTGTTGCACAGCAGATTCCCTGACTGCTCTAGCTGAGCTGGTCTCAGAGGTGGTGTTGAAATCACCCAGACTTATTGTCTTGGGTGATTTCAACATACATGCTGAGACCAGGCTTTCAGGAGCAGAATAGGATTTCATGGCCGCCATGACAACCATGGATTTATCGTAGATAATATCTGGCCCAACCCATGAGGCTGGACACACATCTCATGTTCTGCACTGGCCTGAAGACGATAGTTCCGATTATTAGGGGTGTTGTTATGACCCAGTTGTCATGGTCAGACCATACCTTCTGAGGGCTCAGATCCCTGCCCTCCTTTTCCCCCCATCAGGGTGGTGGACAAGTTAAGATGGTCCACCCCTCACAGACTAATGGATCCTATATGATTCCAGAACTCTTTGGCCGATTTAGCCACTGACCTTGATGACTTCTCTTTTAATGGCCTGGTTGATTTGTGGTATGCTATGCAGACCCAGGACATCAACACAGTGGCACCCAGACATCTACTTCTCCACCATGGCAACATAGGTCTCTCTGGAATACAAAGGACCTGAGATTCCTAAAGCGAGAGGGTAGGTAGTCACAGGTGGCACTCAACTCACGCCAAAGCCAACTGACAGCAGCACATATTGTTTTTGAAGAACTATGCCATAGCTGTGGCAATGACAAAGAAAGCCTTCTTCACTGCTGCGATAGCATCTGCAAAGTGCCATCCAGTGGAGCTTTTACGGGTGGTGAATAGATTATTAAATCTTAGCTGTCTCCATCTGGAGTAAGAGTCATTAGCTGCCCACTGTGGCGAGTTTACCACCAGCTTTACAGATAAAGTAGAGAAAGTAAGATTCCCATGTTGGTCCCAAATATAGACAACAGAGACAAAGTAGTACAGTGTTATCTTTTATTGGACCATCTATAGTTGGTGGCGGTATGCAAGCTTTCAGACCTCACACGGTCCTTTGTCAGACAAGTCAGGGTTAGAACTGGACTATGCTCAGTCTCAAGTTCTAACTCCTGGCTTGCCTGATAAAGGCACAGTCTGATGAAGGACCCTGTGAAGTCTGAAAGATTGCATACCTCCACCAACTGTAGTGGTCCAATAAAAGATATCACTTTACTACTTTGTCTCTTTTACTGATAAAGTCACTTGTATTTTCTGTGACTTGGGACATGCCAGTTTGGCTGCAGAGTCAGAGATTGGGATTGGAGAGGCTCAGACTTGTCCAGATTGCTTGGGTAAGCTTCCGTTAGTCTTGCCCACTATTGCAGAGGCTGTGCTTAGAGTTGTGCAGGCGATCAGTTGTGAACTAGATCCATGCCCATCCTGACTGGTGAAAGCTAGCTATGAGATATTAGGGTCATTGCTGGCTTGAGTTTTCAGTGCCTCCCATTCGGAGGGCAGTGTGCCTGATGGCTTTAAAACTGTGGTCATCTGACCCCTGCTCAAGAAACCATCTTTTGAGGTTGACTCCTCTGCCAGCTATCTCCCCCTCTCCAATCTTCTCTTTTTAGGGAAGGTTATTGAACAGATAATTACCTTGCAGCTTCAGGTGCATCTCAATGCTGTTGAATTCCTGGACCCATGTCAGTCAGGATTTTGCCCTAGGCATAGCACTGAAACTGCGCTTGTGGCCTTGGTTGATGATTTCTGCTTGGAAATTAACACAGGTGATTGTACCCTTTTGATTTTGTTAGATCTTTCGGAGGCCTTTGATACAATTGATCATGAAGTGTTGTTGACATGGTTGCGTTACCTGGCAGGGATTCACAGGAGTGTTCTTGAGCGGTTCTGTTCATTCTGGCTGGTAGAACCCAGAGGGCAGTGGTGGGTGGTGGCTTGTTGTCCCCTCGGGACAAGATGGAACCACAGGGTTCCATTTTGTCCCCACTCATGTTCAATGTGTATCTGAGGCCCCTGAGCAAGGTTGTTTCGAGAGTTGGAGTGAAGTACCATCAGTATGTTGATGACACCCAACTTTATCTTTTTCATCTGACCCAGATCCTGTAGTCTTGGTGCTTACCCAGTGCCTGGCTGCCATTAGGGAATGAATGTGAGCTAGCTGATCAAACCTGAATCCAGACAAGACTGAAGTGATTATGGTTAGGGCTAAGAATTTGTCACGGTCATAACAAAAGTCATGTGTTTAGTGCCTTTTGCCTCCCTCCATGACTTCTGTGATTTTTCCAAGTTTTTCCAAGTTTTTTGAAATTTCCCCCAAACTGAAGAGCATAGCCGGCAAGAAGCTGATGAGAAGAGCACGCTCAATGGCGGGATGGTGTCATTCCTAACAATTCCCCCCGTTTAGTGGCATGACTATGGTCATGGGGAAAAGGGGGCAACACTTTTTCCCATGACAATATACACTTATACACTTATAAGGATTTAAGTCCTTATAAGTGTATAAGGACAATATCCTTATACACTTATAAGGATTTGATGCCTTATAAGGGGTCTTCTGTTCATAAGCCTCTAGAAGCATCATCTGTAAGCCTAGGAGAGATTATGGTGGTGGTGACACTGGTGAGCATGGTACTGTCTATGACTCCTGCGAAGAAGAGGGGTTTATTTGTTTTTCTGCCGGAGACTCAGTGAATTTCTGCTGCTGCTCCTGTAGTAGGCACAGGGGCAACAGGCTGCTTCAGGAACTGTCGGATGTTGGGGTGTTTTACCTTCAAGTGTAAGCTGATAGTTGTGGTACCCAATTTTTTCAGCTTTTTCCCATGGCTTAATGCGACCTTGCCATAATTGCAAATAGCGATACTTTGATTACCCTCCTTCAATTTACAGTGATTCAAAACCCATGAATGTCCACCTGGTGGATTTTTTATGTCCTGTGCTTCGATGCCACGGAAGTGGATGTGCTGGTGCCTGCCACAGGAGAAGTTGAATGACAGTGCTTCTCTTGGCATGTTCAGGTTGCCATTCTTCTTCCACTGATTCCTCTGAGTAAGAGTCGAGAGTGGAACTGGCATCCTCATCATAATCAACACCAGACGCAAAGATGGGGTCGTCGACAAATCCATGTTCCAGACCACAAAGATCCTCATCATCAATCATCATCAATCATCATCATCATCACAGTGGTCTCCTCTTCTTCGGCATCAAGGACTGGCTCTGGCATGGGTGCATTGGAACTGGGAGCAGTCAGTGGACTGTCTTATTCTACATCCTTCCTTTCCTCTGAGCGGGGCTGTTTGTTGCTTTTCTTTGCAAACATTGTGAGGTCTTTAAGAATGACAACCGTCTCCTTCCTACACTTCTGTGAGCTGTACATGCCAGACAACACTGGCTGCTCATCTGTTGGTGCTTTCGTCCTGGGACACATGCATGTGGCAGCAGGATGGACAGGAGGAGGAGCAGTAACTTTCTTTTTCTTCCTGCCCCTCTGAGCCTTTGTTGGCATAGTTGCAAATATTATTATTATTAGACATTTATATAGCACCAGTCGTGCGACCTGGTGCTGTACAGAACATAGAATTAGACGCGGTCCCTGCCTGTGGCTTACAGTCTAAAAGACAAAGTGGGGGGAGACAACGCATCTAGAAAATAAAGTGAGTGGAAAACAATTAGTTACTCAAAGAAAGAAAGATCATTCTCTTAAGTTCAACTTCGGACTCCTGCTCCTCTCCCACTTTTCCACCTCCCCTCCCTTCCTGCCCTCCATAATACTTCAGTAATTCCATATTGTTTGGCTAAATAAAAGCCCTCCCACTGTGGCCTGTCTCCATTGGTCTCTCCCTCTTTCAGAGTCATTTATTATGACAAGCCCTGATGCTGCCCCCACCTCCATAGCAACACCATGCTTTCTTCCAAAGTTCCATCTTACAGCCTAAGCAGAATCCAATAGGGTGCACTGTTGATTGAGATATATTATATACATTATCATCACAAACATCACCCACCCACCATCACCTCACTCACCGTAAAGTGGACTGGTCATTTTCTGCATTCATCATATGGAGGTCCTCCTCACGATCTTCAGTGTCCACTGTCCTTCTTCAGGGGGAGTACTGGAGGTGCTTCTGTCAACTGAGGACAAGGACAGCAACAACAACAGGGACACAACAACACACTCCCTGAATAGTACAAAATGGATATTTCTGAGTTAGTTAAAAAAGTAGGTCAACTGATTAACTTTGGAGAAAAAGAAAACATATTTTTAAAGTCTTTCTGGGAATTATTTATGAACTTGTGGAGTAGGTCTTAGAAGAACCATAATTGTCTTATAGAGGATTGCTCCAAGTAAGCGTAATTTAGACATTTTCCAGAATGCTTTCACTGAGATCTGAAAAAAAATTATTCTGTCCTGCTCTTGATAAATGGATTCCCATCTCTGTCATACAGTGAAAGCAAATGTATGGAAAAATCTTTATGCCAAATTGTATCCATGTGTCAATCGCGCAGAAAACCATGGACTGATTTGTTTACATTTCTCATTGATTTCCTAAGCCTGGAAACTTTATTCTCTGTGTAACTATTAGATTGTCTCTCAATCAAATCAGAGACCTATATCTTGCAGTTTGGAAATTATTCTATAATATCGGACAGGACAGCTTTCATTGCTTGCAACAAAGCAGCACTAGTGAGTTAACCCAAATCATTTCCACCACAGTGGATCACAATCCCAGATGGAGGTGAAATAGATCTTCTCCTCTCAATCTGTTCCAATTTGGGAAAAATATCAGCCCATCTCTTCCCTCCTTTTCTGAAAAATAGATGTTATAAATTTTGTTGCCAGAGGAAAAGTGAAGCCTCTCTTCCCTGACAAACTGCTCCAATCATCTAATATAGGAATCTCCAATAATCCAGACTACTTTTGCCATACTTTCTCTGTGTAAATTCAATTGCATTGATGCAATTCACTTTGCACTTAGTTTGCAACTTCTCACTGAGTACTGTAGAAGTTAAGACACAGGTGTCCTGTCCTCCAGCTCGAAGGTACTGCAGATAAATAGTACAAAATGCGTGTGTTACTACTACTGCTACTACTACTACTACTACTACTTAGTAGTAGTATTCAAAGGCCAGTTTGAGAAATGCAATTCCCACCCCCACCACTATGCTCATGGCCCCCAGACTTATCCTCCAATGACCCTTCAGTAGGGGTGTGCATGTCATTTTCATTATGACAATAACAATAATGAAAATTGTTGTTTTCATTATTATTGCAATAACAAAATGATAAATAATAATAATAATGAAAATAGAAACAAAAACTACATTTTGTTTTTGAAATAAAGGGGAAAAGCTAAAAAACATAATTCCAGCTATATAGTTTATGTTTCTTATTCAATTATAATGAAACCTGGGGAGGTTGTGCCCCCAGTGGTGAGCACTATGTGTACCAAGTTTCAAAAGGATTAGATAAAGGAAACTGATTTAAGAAGCAATTGAATATTGTGCTTTTACGAAAAGCTCCATACACATTCATGGCTACATTTTCTTTATCTTCCATTCACTTTGCATGAAACCTCTGGAAATTATGTCACTCCACAAGCCTAACCCTTCTGCCAATTTTCAGAAATATTGGATAAAGGGTCCTTGTGGTATAAGACGTTAAATTGAAAATACATTTCCTGCTGTAACATGTTTATATTCCATCCTGTTTACAGGATATTTGGCAGGAATGTATCGTATGTGGGGCTGCTCAAGAAGTTGGTCTAGAGGCTTCAGCTGGTGCAAAATGTCGCAGCCTGTCTCCTTACCGGGGCAGGCCTCAGGGAGCACATGACACCTGTGCTCCGGGCTCTGCACTGGCTGCCTATAAAGCACCGGGCTAACTTCAAGGTGCTGGTTTTAACCTTTAAACCCTTTCACAGCCTGGGCCCTGCTTATCTTTGGGACTACCTATGTGCCCGTAAGACTGCTGTGATCATCCATGGGAGCCTTTTTGGAGGTTCCCCGGGTGAGATGGGTGGCCACCGATGTTAGATCTTTTTCGGTGGCTGCCCCTGTGCTGTGGAATTTGCTCCCAGAGGAGGCTCGATTGGCTCCCACTCTCCTGTCATTTTGACAATTATGTAAGATCTGGCTGTTCCGACAGGCCTTTGGCGAGGGGTAGGGGTTGGGGGGGGGTAGTGTTTTGTTTTGGTTTTTTGCCCTGCATAATATGGAATTCTTTATTGTTTTATTGTTTTTATAGTTGTTGTTCGCCGCCCCAGGCTGCCCTGTGGGCAGGAGGGGCAGGATACAAATTTTATATAAATAAATAAAAAATAAGTATATCTTCCCTGTCATCTATGTCAAGCTACAGGTCAACTTGATAAATGGACCCAATTTTATAAGCAATTGAAGTTGTCCCCTTGAAGACCATTATTCAGATAAATAGTAGCACATGCAGTGCCAGTCAGAGGCAGGCACCTGGCATGGCAGGGGAAGGGAGGCTGTAGGAGGGAGGATGTGGAGCAACCCAAAAGACTGACAGACACATTCACTGGCCAATTA
>QEPC01005272.1:74382-85920 GCA_003113815.1 Sphenodon punctatus
CAGGACAGGATAGGCACCCCTCCCCCCCAGCTGATTACTTACAGATCCAGTAGCACTGTATCACACAGCCAAATTCACCAAAGAGAATGGACATAATGGCGGCAGATACATTTTTCTCCCTGGCAGCCAATAAAAAGTTTGCCATGTGACTTGACCAGCCAATCAAAATTTGCCATCTGGGTTACCATCACTCAGCTGTCCCCTCCCATACCCCCCTCCTACTAATATGGTACTAAGTTTCATTTCCAGAAGAAGCTCCACTGTCCACCAACCTCCTACGTGCGCAGCGGCATCCAAAGTTTTCCAAAGTAACTGATGAATGCAGAACATCGGACTTCAGACTTTTGGAACCGAATACCATAATCTTCTGCGATTTCCGAAGTTTTCCAAAGGCCAAGTTACGGTTCTATTTCCAGCCCACACTATACAAGCTTGTCATGAGGATCTCATGTGAAATTCTGTCAGAGACTTTGTTGAAATAAAGATATGGTACGTCCGGAGTGTTCCCCACATTAGGAATGGCACAAGGATTTTTGCCATCCTAGGTAGATCCAGCTTTCCATACCTCCGCATCTTATTGCATAGTTTGCCAGCAGCAGCTGCAGTTTTTGCTGCCCCCATCAACTTGCCATCCTAGGAGGCTGCCGTGTCAATTAGATGATCTTGGTATAGTGATTTTGTGTTTTCTGGAAGCTTTGGAAATTAATGAGTTCAAACTTCAACAGACTTCTGTGTGTATAACAAAAGTATCCCTCATTACAGTAGATAATGCAAAAACATTTAATAACAGATAGAAACCTCATGTTTTAGTGCTAAAAGGGTTAAATTAGGAGTTAGGAGGAGACCTTCACCTTGGACAGATTATTTTATCTCAGATCTACATGCTGCAGGGCTTCCTCTGATGCTGGCCGCAATAAGAGATGGGATATTGGACTGGGTGACCCACAGGTCTGTTCAAGTGTGGCAGTTCCTGTGATCCTATGAATTAAACATGCACAAGTCAATATTTTTTATGTATTTCAAGACAAGAATACATTTTTATTTCTGCTGAGCAGTGTTATGAACTCATATTTGGTTGCTAGGCTAACTGTACTGTTTCTACTTTCACCTGAAGCTTAATCAGTTAACAGTCAGATAGTGAGAGATAGACACATAACAAGGAATTAAACTCTGTTCTATATGCTTTGGATCAAATGCTGATTGTTTTACTCATTAGGGATGGGCGAACGCGGTTCGGAAGTTTGGCGTTCAGGCCAAACTCGGCCTGTTTGGACGACTGAACTGAGCGTGCGAACCGACCGCTCGAACGGCCGAACAGTTTAGAAAAGTTCGGATGAGTTCGGATGAGTTTGTGGGTGGGAAAAACATGACTGGAAGGCAGGAAAAATGTGACTAGAAGTGGGAGGCAGCTGAGGAGCAGACTTCCTGGCACCAGCGGTGGAGACCAGGGGTGGTTTCAATGTCAAACAAAAAAAATATTTCAAATCCGGTTTTGGTTTCGGTATCGATAGTGCTATTTTCGGTTTTTCGGCCGAACCAAACCCTGCCCAGCCAAACCCGAACTCGGATTTCGTACCGAACAACAGAACGTCTGAACATCCAAATTGCATTCTGTTCGCCCATCCCTATTACTCATGCTCATGGAAAGTCAATGAGATTATTCATATCGATAAAGTGGGAAGGATTTGATTGTACATTTCACTGATGCACTATCAGGTGTATTTCTGTAGATTTCTACAGCAAGAATAATTATACTATAGCAGTAGTTTGCTATATTAAAACTGCTGTTTTTGAATGTAGAATGATTACATTATAAAGTCTAATCCTGGATAAATTTAATGCTGGTTTGCTTAAAGTAAATCACACAGAGAGATACAAATCAAGGCTTATATTTATTCATCTAAATCTTCTAGATGCAACAACTACCCATACATAACTAATGATTCATAGTTGTTGATGCTAAAATAGCCTTCGTTCTAGCACTTTGTGTTATATTTACTATGAAAGTGGAAATAAATAAAAGCATATCATATAGCTGTCTTGATTAGGACCCTCTGAAGAGAATACTATACATGGAGGAATTGTGTATAAAAAGCAAATAGTTATAACCCTATTAATTATTTATTATTTATTAATTATTATTATTATTATTATAAGCATTTGTATAGCACCAGCTGTGTACCTGGCGCTTTACAGAACAATAAGATAGATGTGGTCCCTGCCTATGACTTATAATCTAATAGACATGGAGGGGGGAGACAAGGAGAGGGGACATAGTGACAGAACTTTATGTTGGCTGCAAATTTGTTTAAAAAATGGAAGTCAGATTAAATAAATCTAGATTTATTTTTGGTGGTGATGTTTAACAGGTGTTATAAAAGAAGCAGATAAAAGCATGATCTGAAATTCTGAAATGAGATTTAAAATATGGGATTTGAATCAAAGGCACTTTTCTAATTAAATTATTGTCCTAGATTTAACCTACTAGAAGAGAAGTTGTTAATATAAAATGTCTCTTTCTAGTGTCAGGAATGGTTTTGGACAAAGTTCCACTAACTATGAAAGCTGTTTTCAGTATTTAATAATAATACCTTTTATTTTTATAGCACCAAATGGCACACAGAGTACTTCACAATAATAAAATACAGCAATATAAAACAATATAACAATATAAAACAGTATAGTCCATTTAAAACTATTTAAAAGGGGAAGGTAAAGAGGGAAGGTAGAATACATTAAAGGGAAACCTAAAAACACCTGGAGAATAAATAAGTCTTTGTGTGCTTTTTGAAGGTGAGGCGGGAGGAACTGATATGAACATTTGAAGGGAGCGAATTTCACACCAAGGAGCTCGCCACAGCAAAGGCCTGATCACCAGCCAACTTAAGGCGTGATCATAGGATCTCCAAACAGCATGAAAGTGGGTGAAATCCTGCGTTCAGGGAAGTCAGTGGGAACTGTGTCATTGACTTTCTCAAACCTGGGATTTCACCCAATCTTCTGACTTGCTTATCTATAAGAATATTTGAATAAGTTGGTAAAACAGTAGATAAAGAGAAATTTTTAATTTATTTGGATTTTCAAAAGGTTTTTGTCTATGGGGCTGAACTTAAATCCCTGCACTTTCAGGTGTTCGTGCACACGTTGCGTGAGATTTGTGCATGAGATCTGGTGCTCTGAAACATCCCAGAGCACCGGCGGCAGAGCAGGCCAGTCAAACCTTGGACACCGACCTGAAGCAGAACATCGGTCCATCTAATGCACAGACCCACACTGCTGCTCCACTTCCAGCCAGCCGTTGCCCCAGGCAACACCGTAGCATTGCAGATGCTTCTAACCCACAAATCTATGGTGAGGGGACACCATGCAGGCAGAATACAGGCTGGGGAACCCAACATGTCCATCTGACCAAACCCTCAGTGGGGCTGGGAGCGAGCGGACGTGGGGGTGCATCCCCAAAGCAGCTCCCGCAGTGGGAAGCCCCATGTCCATCTGAAAACACCCAATGAGTAATAATTAATAGAATGGTATCAAAATCGGTGGTGGTACCAAGTGATGACCCACAGCAAGATGTCCTGGATCCACACCTTCATTAATGATTTGGAGGAAGAAGTGGAGAATATATTAATCAAATTTGCAGATGACACAAAATGGGGAGGGATTGCAAGACACTTTGCAAGACAAGATTAGAATACAGAATGACCTAGATAAATTAGAGACTTGGAGGAGCGGGGAGCTGATCCACCAAGTCCACATACTCACCTGCCACTTCTTGCTGGGAGCAGAGCTGGGGGCGGAGAAAATGACCTGCAAAGGAAGAAAATGGACAGTTAGTCTACGGCAGCACCATAGGCGCAAGCCTAGGCTGTGCGCCGAAGGGCAGCATGCACAAGGGCACACCCTTTTGCTTACCCTTCGATGCACCCAGGAGCAGGAGCTCAGGTACAGTTGGGGGGTTGCGTGTATTTAAGTTATTTTAGATAAGAGCTTGGTTTCATTGTTCTGATCTGCTGCGGCATAATGCCAAACCCTAAACGTCTAAGGAAGCAGGCTCTGTGTTCTTCATTCCCTGCTGCAAAACTACCAAAACAGAGGAAAATTGCTTCCCTTTTTGGATCCCCTTCTGGGGCTCCTAGGGTTTCTCTACCTTCTCAGGGCATAGAGCCCAATAGAGCAATGGTTCTATCAAGCCCCCCAAAAAGCACTGACTTTAGCTGGGAAGCAACTAATATTGAGTCTTGTGGTGTGGCAAGAGGTGTAATGGAATCCTCTGTAATACTAATCCACAAGGAGAAAAAAGATGTGACACAAATTGAGTTATTGGCAGATCTGGCATTGACAACTGCTCATATGTTGAAATGTATGTTCGTTCAAATGAAAGAACTTATCAGGAAGGTGGAAGCTGGGGTAGTGCCAGGCGATCCTCAGGTCAGATCAGCCCCCTATATTGGACCTCAACCCTTGGTAAACCCAGGCTTTGGTGATTCCCCTCTGGTGGAGGTAGAAGGTGTTAAGAGGCAGAAACCCCAGGATCTTGTAATAAAAGACAAACAGTTGAGAGTGACTTATTTGTCAAACAGCTTGGTTTTGGCTATTCTCCCATTGCCCTCAGGTTTTCTCCCCTTCTGGAACACCCCTTATGATGTCGCGGAGCACCTGAGGGTGATTTTGGGTGTCATTATTACCAGCAGGGACATTGTGTCCCTTGACCATGTACATAATATAAAGAAACGCTGGTTGATAAAGGTCACCTTTGGGTCTACCCAATTGGTTGTGTATATTCTGCAAAAGGGGGAAGTACAAAAAGAGAAGAATACTTTTGTGTCTGGAGTTTTAGTGGCGGATGATGGGGAGAAGCTCCCAATGTTGGGAGAGCCCGCCATAGAATTACCTTGCCCCCAGAAGTCGCACACTGCCTCGGGCTCTATGATGAGTATTGCCCCCTCTTGGTGTGGGAATGGTGAAGGGCTGAACCTAAAAGGGCCAGTGCCTGAGATGCCTGTGGTAACCGCTGGCAGGGTTAAACTGGAGGAAGAAACTCATAGACTTCAGTTACTCCCTATGAGAAGTGTAAACATCAAACCTGCCAGATTGCCTTAAGACAAACTGAAGCCTCACTTGACCCAGATTTCCTTATTAGTTGTCTGGATTCTATTAGTAAACAACTGCGGAAAACCAAGGGTGGTGAGAGATTTCACCAGGAAGTGGTGACTTGCCCGAACAAGGTCTCGCAGATAGGTTCCTTGGATGACGATCGTCTCTCCCCATCCCGGGCGGGTAATCCATCGGCGGCTTCTACCCTGGGGGGGTGGGAAGGGAAGGGGATTCAGAAAACTACTTCTAGGGGAACAAAGGCTGCAAGGCTAACTAATGTTAAGAACATGCATACTGTCAACTTGCCTGTCCAGGCACCTAGTAACTCTCACCTTAGTGGTCCATTTGAGGGCCAGAATTTAGCCTCACCAGGGCTGGCTTTTGCAGGGCCTGCCCCGGGAGATATAGATCTCGCTTCACAGGGCATAGTAGCAGCTGGTCATAGTGGGCAGGCGGAGAGTGGTCGGCTTCTCCCCGGGGTCTACACCTTTAAAGACAGGAAGAAGGTCAAAGATCAGAGGAAGTTATCCTAACATCTTGGCTACTGACAGGGCCCCCCACAACCCCAATTGTGGGAAGGAGGTTAATAGAACCAGGAACAATATCTCCTGGAAACTTGTTTTGGAATATAGCAGGCTGGAAAGCGCGATGTATTGATGTGGATTTTCGACCTTTTTAAGGGATTCTGATTTTGATATAATGGCAATACAAGAGACCTGGTTGGTGAATAATCTTGCCTATATTAGTATCCCGGGATTTGACAGTTTTTGTCTGCCAGCTACCCCGGCCAATACCTCTGGAAGACCAAGCGGGGGTCTTGCATTTCTGGCAGCACAAGTTTTAAAGGTCAAAGTGAAGATTTTGGCCACTTTTAAATCTAACTTTATGTTATTACTTTGTTCATTCCCTGATGGGTTAGAACTGCTTCTAGGGAACGTGTATGTCCCTCCAATAAGTCTACACACTATTTTGAAGAAATGTGGTTGGAAATGTTCAGTTTAATAATGAGGGCACTGAGTAATCAACCTGATGCAGTGCTACTTCTGGTGGGAGATTTTAATACCAGACTAGGAAACCCAGCTGATGGTTTGGCAAAGGTACATTTGGAAGAGTCTTTATGTAACTCCCCGCTTCCACTTAGGCGCTCCCTGGATGTTGTGGTTGGACCAAGAAGTAAGGTTATGGAGAATTTTATCCAAGCCTTAGACCTGGTAATAGTTAATGGGAGGGTTATGGGCGACAGGGAAGGTAATTTCACATTCCATTCTTATAATGGATCTAGCCTAATAGATTATTTTCTAATTGCTTGACCAGTATTTAAGAGTGCCCTGAGTCTGCAGGTTCTTCTAAGACCAGATACATGTCACCTCCCCATCGTGCTGGAAGTGAACCCCTTAGCGAGGGTTGAGGGGGTGGTTGTTTACCAATCTCTCCCCCCCCCCATATGCAAGAGGAGAAGCCAACAATCAGGCTTAAGAGCTCCATGGACCTTATTGAGGCTTTTGAGAACTTTATTAAGGCCCCGGAAGTGATGGTACTTTGTGAGGAAGGGATGTCCCAGTATCAGGAAGGCTTGGGTTGGTATGACAGATTGATGAATCTGATGGAACCACAGTTGATCACTGTGGCTCCCTTGAGGGGTAGATGAAATGGGTTGGAGAAACCGGTGTCTTGGTTTGACGGAGAGTGTAGGGCCGCTAGGAGTCATCTTAGCCACTTAATAAAGTGCTTAAGAAATGCCCCTTTGATTAAGATCCAGACCCAACTTCAGGTCCAACGCAAATATTACAGGAACCTCCTAGCCAAGAAAAAACTGACCTTTCAAAAGGCACTATGGTTAGATATATAGCATACGGTCAATGGGAAAAATAACAACAAATTTTGGAAATTGATCCGCTCTATGCAGTGGATGGTGGGCTTAGCCAATGCTCATTCTATTACTAGATATGAATGGGAGCAATTTTTTAGTAAATTGTTCTCACTTGCTCCACCTGTATCTACTACTCTCAGGTTGGTGCAACTCAGTCCATGTAATAGGTTTGAGAAGTGGCTGGCAGTTTCAGTGGAGCAAGTCAGAGCCTTGATTGCATCGCTCAAGTTGGGCAAGGCTCCAGGCCCAGATAGAGTGTCAGCTGAGATAGTAAAAGCATTCCCAGATTGGTGGGCTAATCTTTTGGTCCCCCTTTTTTCAACCATAAATGATACCGGGGAAATCCCCGCTTCTTGGCTTAGGAGTATTTTGATCCCCATCTACAAGAAGGGAGATGCATCTGCACCAAGCAATTACTGCCCGATCAGTCTGCTCAGCATTATTGAGAAGTTATACTCCAAACTTTTGCTGGGCAGACTGAAGTCTTGGATGCAGAAGACAGGAACGATAGTGCCAGAACAAGCTGGATTTTGTGAAGGTAGGGCCACCACGAATCGTATTTTGACACTTGCAGTATTGATCAAGAAATATGCAGTTGCCCAGGGGAAATTATATTTTTGTTTTGTGGATCTAGAGAAGGCCTTCGACTCAGTGAATCAAGAGTGCTTGTGGGTTAAGTTGAGGAACTCCTCCTTAGATCCCAGACTCCTTTACCTGATGATTAAGTTGCATACGGGGAATTCACTACAAGTGAGACATGGCCGCTGTGGTACTCTCTCTAAGGTTATCCCAGTTGAATGCGGGGTCAGGCAGGGTTGCCTGTTGGCTCCGGCTTTATTTAATCTCTACCTGAATAATGTTGTACACCATATGAAAGTAGTGGATACCCATGTCCCTTTTGTGGGGAAAAGACAGCTACCAGTCCTCTTGTATGCGGATGACACCGTTTTAATATCTCAAACTATGGTGGGTCTTAGGAGACAGCTCTGCCTTTTCAGTGAATAATACTGTGAACAAGAACTGCTAAAAATAAATTATTCCAAAACTAAAATATTGATTGTGGGTGCTCGGAGAAAATCGGACACACGCTCTTGGAATATAAGAGGGGAATCTATTGAACAAGTTCGCTCCTTTAAATATCTGGGGGTTACCTTCTCTTCCACGCCATCTTGGTGGGCCCATTATGAACTGACCAGACTCCAGGCCAAGAAGTCTGCCTCAGCAATATTAAAATTTTACTTTGGCGGGGGGGGGCAATTTGGTTGAACCGGCACTCCGTTTATTTAGAGCCAAGGTCCTAAACCAAGTTCTGTATACAGCTCTAATTTGGGCCCTCAGCTTCCTGGATGAGCTGGAAAACATACAGAACGGGTTTTTGACCTCTATATTGGGCCTCCCGAGGAGTACTCCCCAGGTTCTGCTGAGGATGGAAACAGGTGCTCTAGCAGTACAAACACTGTTTCTTCAGTTGGTTTCCAATTTCTGGGCAAAAATTGTGTCTCTACCAGAGGGGGAGTGTTCCCTGTTATGTATGGCCCGAAAGGCAGGAGATACTTGGCTTACAATGGCTAGGTGGGAAATCTATAAAATGGGCTTCTCCAGCGAGGTGCTTGAGAGGGCTGGTCCGGATTTATTCAAAAAGATGTCGCAGAGGAGACTGAGAGACCAGGTGCTCCAGTCAGAAAGGGCCCTCCTGGATTCTCAGAGAGTGGCCCCGGAATACATTCCTCACAGTCTGCTCCAGCCTGGCTCAAGTTATCTGTTTAGTTGTCTGGATGCCTCTAGGAGAGTCCCTTTTACTAGGCTGCATTGCAATACCTTTCCCTCAGCCTACCTGGAAGGCAGAAATAAGGGAATCCCCCGAGAACAGAGACTGCGTGTCCTTTGTGAAAAGGGGACCGCTGATATGGTGTCTCACATTCTACTAACCTGTCCCTTTTTTGAGGGACTAAGGGTTAAATACCTGGCAGATATTCAGGAGATACCCCAATCTAAAATAATGCGGAAGTTGCTGTGCCCGGTGGATGTTGCTCTAACCAGACAGGTCGCAGAGTTTGCTTACCAGGCAACGATTTCAAGACAAAGGTTCCTGGAGAACCTGGCACAGAGTGGGGTTGTGATGGAAGGGTCATGATAACTAAGAGAAAATTTGTTTTGGATAGGTCTGTAAGGGGTTGGACCTGCAAGGTTTGTGTGATACAATGACAGATGAACTTAATTATATAGTAATAAGAATTTGGTAGTAGACTTTGAATGAATCATTGTACTGGTCTATGTAAAAGGCAGTGCAGTTTTATTTGTATGTATTATTGTATCATTGTATTATTTTATAATATTTGTAATTTCTTATGCTTTTTGCACGTATGATTAATAATTTGACGTATCTGTCTGTTTGCAATAGCTAAGGCTAAGCAATAAATTATTTATAATTATAATTAGAGACTTGTTCTGAAAGAAACAAAATGAGAATTAACCCCCAAAAATGCAAAGTATTAAAGATAGGAACACAAAATACAAGCACAAATATAAAATGTGAGATAATTCACTAGGCTGTAGCACTGGAGAGAAGGATCTGGGAGTTAATGGTGGATCAAAAACTGAACATGAGTCAGCAACGCAACGCTGTCACAAAAAAGGCAAATGCTATTTTGGGGTACATTAAGAGGTGTGTCCTACCCACGACACATGAGGTAATAATAATAATAATAATAATAATAATATTTATTAGACACTAGCTTTCGCCATGGCCAAAAATAACAACAAATTACAAAACAAACACATAAACAGACATGGTACATCGGAGAAAAACAAAGAAGAATCAAGTTCGCACAATGGAACTACTGAACAGTAAGAGCAAAGACAAATTCAAACCACTGTATTCCAAATTCTTATAGCTAACAGGGCAAAGGAAGCAACAGCCTGTATAGATTTTTCATCCTGAGATGCCAGAAGCTTGTTTAATTTGTTCTTTGGTGAAAAATATCTCTCATCCCAAAGAGGGACCAGCCAAGTCTGCCGCAGCGACTCATACAAAGGGCAGCGAAAAAGGAAATGTTCTAGGTCCTCCACTGCAGAGTCCATACAAGGGCAGAGCTGTTAATCGTAAGGTATGTTGTTATAACGGCCCTCTACAACGGCAGAAGGGAGCAGCTGAAAACAAAGGCACGTATAGGCTCTGCGCAACGTAACATCATGTAAAACATCAAGGTACAACTCAGCCCTGTGCAACTGTTTAAAGTGACAGAGCCGAGGAGCTACCTTCCAGCAGGCCAAGGCAGCCAAATCTTCTTGCCTAGAAATATCAGTCATCCTGAGTTTGGCCAAGTATTTTTGCAGGGATAATTTCCCCCAAAAAAACCAGGAGATTGAAAGGCCTGCATTGGACAAATATGATATAATCTGGGTAATCCAGGGATTAAAGTGGCACCCCTGAATGTTCTAGCTCTTCCTTCAAGCAGAGCACTGGCAAGGAAGAATCATCCAGGTTGATTAACTTTAGCCAATATCCAAGGACTAAATGCTTCTTAAGACAGTTAATAGCCAAAATGCCTGTTTCTGCTCTTATCACTGGGGCAGGAACGCTCTGCGGTACTCTCAGCAACTTCCTTAAAAATACATTTTGGACTGATTCAAGAGCCTCATCATCCATTGAGAGAGTGACCTTGTAACTTGTATTTGAGCAACCTTCCAGCCAGACTAGCTTCATGTGTCTGTCACCCTCCAAAGATTAAAGATAGGTGCCTCCTTATATTGATGTATGCAGATGACGTTGTTCTTACGTCACAACGCAAAAGGGATTGTGTAATCTTCTGGAAACCTTGTTAGACTACTGTGTTGAGAACGAACTGGACGTCAATCTGCAGAAATCCCAAGTTATGGTTATGGGGAAGAAAAGGACTCTTAAACGTAGTTGGTGTATCAGGGGGATGGAGTTCCATCAGGTTACTTCCGACGTATATTTGGGGATCACTTTCTCAGATAACAGTCTTTGGGTAAGACGTAGGAAGCTAATTGCCCTAAAAGCTAGGACGGTGTATAAAGGGATTCTAAGGCTGGCCTCTCATTCAATTGGAATAAGTACTTCTCTTATATTGCGTGTGTTTAGAGCAAAGGTCCAGTCCATTCTGACACATGAGGTAGTGGTGGTGCTGCCTTATTCAGCACTGGTGAGACCTCGCCTGAAGTATTGTGTCTAGTTGGGTAAGGCGATGGAGATGGTGGCCCCCATTATTGGTGGGGTCTGCCCTCCATTGGTACCCCAGGTACGGAGTTTGGGGGTGCTCCTTGACGCGCAGATCCACCTGGATGCTCAGGTGGAGACTGTGGCAAGGAGTACCTTTTGCCAATTACATCTTGAACGACGGCTTTGGCCGTTTGTCTCAGGCTCTGACCTGGCCACCATCATCCATGCTTTCATCGCCTCCAGATTGGACTATTGTAACACGCTCTACGTGGGGCTACCCATGGTGACGGCTTGGAAACTGCAGCTGGTGCAGAATGCGGCAGCCCATCTTCTGGTAGGACTGGGTTGCTAGGAGTATATTACACTAGTGCTTCGCTCTCTGCACTGGCTG
>QEPC01005272.1:120437-130934 GCA_003113815.1 Sphenodon punctatus
TATTTCATTGGTTTCAATGGGGACACAGCGCCCCATTGAAACCAATGAAATAAATCCGGTACCGGCATACCGGATTTAATCCGGGAATCCGGTTTTCCTAGAACCGGTAACCGGTAAATCCGGTAGCCGGTAATGGGCCCGGGGTCCCACCACTACCATTCACCTTCCTGTACGGCAGCATCCCTACTTACTCTGACCTGGTCTCGGAGGTGGTATTGCAATCTCCAAGGCTGTTAGTCCTGGAGGATTTCAATGTCCTCACCAACACCAGAGTTAAGGGGTGGAGCAAGAGTTCATGGCCACCATGGCAACTATGGGCCTGTCTCAGGTGGTAGTTGACCCAACTCACAAGGGGGGGGGGAGATACTCTGGATTTGTTTTTTGCACTGAAAGAGGCTGTGGCTCATTGCTCAAGAAGTCACCTTTTGACATTGACTCCCTTGCCAGTTGTCAGCCAGTTTCTAACCTACCCTTTTTAGAGAAGGTTATTGAACAGGTGGTAGCACAGCAGCTCCAGGGGCATCTGGACCACATCACCTTGGTCCCTCACAGTCTGGCTTTCATCCAGGGTATGGCACTGAGACTGTACTTGTGGTCTTGGTCAATGATCTCTGCCAGGAGACCAAAGTCAGTCCACTCATTTTATTTTATTATATCTGTCAGTGGCTTTTGACATGGTTGACCACAAGATGTTGGTGACTCGCCTGCAGGACCATGCTGGGGTGGGTGGAACTGTTCTCAAATGGTTCCACTCTTTCCTGGCCAGAAGAACTCAGTGTGTGGTACTGGAGAATTCTACATCATCTCCCCAGGGTCTCACGTGTGGAGTTCCACAGGGATCTATTTTGTTCCCTCTCCTGTTCAATATGTACATGCAGCCTTTGGGTGAGATCATGCGAGGGTTTGAAGTTGGGTGCCATCAATATACTGATGACACCCAGCTTTACCTCTCATTTTCATCTGACCCAGGCCCGGCAGTCTCAATGTTTACTTGATGTCTGGCTGGGGGATTGGATGAGGGTGAGCCGTCTGAAGTTGAATCCTGACAAGACGGAGGTGATGTTAGTGGGAAAGGGTGAGGGAGTGGAGGTTTCCATCACTGATGGGGTGTGTCCCTCAGCTTTGGAGCCTGGGAGTACTCCTCGATTCACAGCTCTGTCTGGATGTCCAGGTGATAGCTGTGGCGAAGAGTTTGTAAGTTATATCTGGTTCTTCATCTTCAGCCTTATATCTCAGGTTCCAATCTGACCACCGTCATCCATGCATTCATTACTTTGAGACTGGACTACTGCAACGCGTTCTACATGGGGCTACCCTTCATGATGACCCGGAGACGGCAGCTGGTGTAGAATGCGTCAGCCCATCTCCTGATGGGGCTGGGCCACCGTGAGCACATAACACTGTGAGCACTGGCTGCCCATAGTCTTCTGGGCCCGATTAAAGGTGTTGGTTATTTCCTTTAAAGCCGTATACAGCCTGGGCCCTACATACCTCTGGGACCACCTCACCCCTTATGTCCTGAATCGGACCCTGAGGTCAACTAGGGATGCCCTCTTGGAGGTCCCTTGGGTATCTCAGAGGATGATGTTCGAGGGCGTTCTCGGTGGCCACACCTTGGCTGTGGAACTCCCTTCCAGTGGAGTTTTGCCTCTCTCTGGATCTCCCCTCCTTTTGTAGAAAATGAAGGACCTGGCTGTTTCACCAGGCATTTAGAGAGGGGGACGGGTAGCGGGGGGTGGGGCGGGGTGTTCTTGCAGGGGTAGGGTTACTTGGGCCACATCTGTTTGATTTTTAAATTTTTAATGGTTTTTATATTGTATTTTATATTCTGTTTATGTTCACTTAGACCCAACTACTATCCTGACAGGCTTATTTCCTGGGAGACAAGGTCTTCACGGGCTAAGGTTGTGAGGGGGTGTGAGAGTGTTGCCCCTTACCCAGGGATCCCCGCTGCCTGAGGGTCCCCCCCGCCCAGTGACAGTTTACTTATTATACGCCAGCTGAGCTGCCATTGGGCAGGAGGGGACGGGCTATAAGCTGTGAAATAAATAAATAAATAAATAAATAAATAAACCTGCTTCTCACAGGTCTCCCACTGAGCCACCTATCTCCTCTCCAGTTTATTCAAAATTCAGCTACAAGACTCACCTTCCTTGCACACCATTACAGCCATGTGACCACTCTCCTCAAGTCACTACACTGGCTCCCCATCCTCTTCCGCATACAGTTCAAGCCACACCTACTCACTTACAAGTGTCTTCACTCTGCAGCTCCTCAGTACCTCTCCTTTCTTATCTCTCCCTACACCCCTATTCGTGACTTCCATTCATCGGACAAGATGTTATTATCTGTGCCATATTCCTCCATTGCCAACTCCCAACTCCGCGCTATCCACCTTGCTGCACCATATGCTTGGAAAAAACGTCCTGGGGTGGTGCGTCCGGCCACCTCCCTGTCCATATTCAAGTCCTGCCTAATGGCCCACTTCTTTGAGATTTCTTTTAAATCATGAACCCAGGTCCTATCCTTATTATAGCCTTGTGGATTTCAACCATTTTAACTGAAATAAATACACTTACTGAATACCTGTATCCTGTAGTCCATTATTCATAGGAAAACTCTTATTTGTAGTTGTTTACGTCTTTGTGTCTTGTTTAGATTGTAAGCTCCATGGAGCAGGGACTGTCTTTATGTTGTGTGTATCTGTAAAGCGCTGAGTACAACTAGTAGCTGTATAGAAATGATAAATAGTAGTAGAAATAGNTATTTCATTGGTTTCAATGGGGACACAGCGCCCCATTGAAACCAATGAAATAAATCCGGTACCGGCATACCGGATTTAATCCGGGAATCCGGTTTTCCTAGAACCGGTAACCGGTAAATCCGGTAGCCGGTAATGGGCCCGGGGTCCCACCACTACCATTCACCTTCCTGTACGGCAGCATCCCTACTTACTCTGACCTGGTCTCGGAGGTGGTATTGCAATCTCCAAGGCTGTTAGTCCTGGAGGATTTCAATGTCCTCACCAACACCAGAGTTAAGGGGTGGAGCAAGAGTTCATGGCCACCATGGCAACTATGGGCCTGTCTCAGGTGGTAGTTGACCCAACTCACAAGGGGGGGGGGAGATACTCTGGATTTGTTTTTTGCACTGAAAGAGGCTGTGGCTCATTGCTCAAGAAGTCACCTTTTGACATTGACTCCCTTGCCAGTTGTCAGCCAGTTTCTAACCTACCCTTTTTAGAGAAGGTTATTGAACAGGTGGTAGCACAGCAGCTCCAGGGGCATCTGGACCACATCACCTTGGTCCCTCACAGTCTGGCTTTCATCCAGGGTATGGCACTGAGACTGTACTTGTGGTCTTGGTCAATGATCTCTGCCAGGAGACCAAAGTCAGTCCACTCATTTTATTTTATTATATCTGTCAGTGGCTTTTGACATGGTTGACCACAAGATGTTGGTGACTCGCCTGCAGGACCATGCTGGGGTGGGTGGAACTGTTCTCAAATGGTTCCACTCTTTCCTGGCCAGAAGAACTCAGTGTGTGGTACTGGAGAATTCTACATCATCTCCCCAGGGTCTCACGTGTGGAGTTCCACAGGGATCTATTTTGTTCCCTCTCCTGTTCAATATGTACATGCAGCCTTTGGGTGAGATCATGCGAGGGTTTGAAGTTGGGTGCCATCAATATACTGATGACACCCAGCTTTACCTCTCATTTTCATCTGACCCAGGCCCGGCAGTCTCAATGTTTACTTGATGTCTGGCTGGGGGATTGGATGAGGGTGAGCCGTCTGAAGTTGAATCCTGACAAGACGGAGGTGATGTTAGTGGGAAAGGGTGAGGGAGTGGAGGTTTCCATCACTGATGGGGTGTGTCCCTCAGCTTTGGAGCCTGGGAGTACTCCTCGATTCACAGCTCTGTCTGGATGTCCAGGTGATAGCTGTGGCGAAGAGTTTGTAAGTTATATCTGGTTCTTCATCTTCAGCCTTATATCTCAGGTTCCAATCTGACCACCGTCATCCATGCATTCATTACTTTGAGACTGGACTACTGCAACGCGTTCTACATGGGGCTACCCTTCATGACGACCCGGAGACGGCAGCTGGTGTAGAATGCGTCAGCCCATCTCCTGATGGGGCTGGGCCACCGTGAGCACATAACACTGTGAGCACTGGCTGCCCATAGTCTTCTGGGCCCGATTAAAGGTGTTGGTTATTTCCTTTAAAGCCGTATACAGCCTGGGCCCCACATACCTCTGGGACCACCTCACCCCTTATGTCCTGAATCGGACCCTGAGGTCAACTAGGGATGCCCTCTTGGAGGTCCCTTGGGTATCTCAGAGGATGATGTTCGAGGGCGTTCTCGGTGGCCACACCTTGGCTGTGGAACTCCCTTCCAGTGGAGTTTTGCCTCTCTCTGGATCTCCCCTCCTTTTGTAGAAAATGAAGGACCTGGCTGTTTCACCAGGCATTTAGAGAGGGGGACGGGTAGCGGGGGGTGGGGCGGGGTGTTCTTGCAGGGGTAGGGTTACTTGGGCCACATCTGTTTGATTTTTAAATTTTTAATGGTTTTTATATTGTATTTTATATTCTGTTTATGTTCACTTAGACCCAACTACTATCCTGACAGGCTTATTTCCTGGGAGACAAGGTCTTCACGGGCTAAGGTTGTGAGGGGGTGTGAGAGTGTTGCCCCTTACCCAGGGATCCCCGCTGCCTGAGGGTCCCCCCCGCCCAGTGACAGTTTACTTATTATACGCCAGCTGAGCTGCCATTGGGCAGGAGGGGACGGGCTATAAGCTGTGAAATAAATAAATAAATAAATAAATAAATAAACCTGCTTCTCACAGGTCTCCCACTGAGCCACCTATCTCCTCTCCAGTTTATTCAAAATTCAGCTACAAGACTCACCTTCCTTGCACACCATTACAGCCATGTGACCACTCTCCTCAAGTCACTACACTGGCTCCCCATCCTCTTCCGCATACAGTTCAAGCCACACCTACTCACTTACAAGTGTCTTCACTCTGCAGCTCCCCAGTACCTCTCCTTTCTTATCTCTCCCTACACCCCTATTCATGACTTCCATTCATCGGACAAGATGTTATTATCTGTGCCATATTCCTCCATTGCCAACTCCCAACTCCGCGCTATCCACCTTGCTGCACCATATGCTTGGAAAAAACGTCCTGGGGTGGTGCGTCCGGCCACCTCCCTGTCCATATTCAAGTCCTGCCTAATGGCCCACTTCTTTGAGATTTCTTTTAAATCATGAACCCAGGTCCTATCCTTATTATAGCCTTGTGGATTTCAACCATTTTAACTGAAATAAATACACTTACTGAATACCTGTATCCTGTAGTCCATTATTCATAGGAAAACTCTTATTTGTAGTTGTTTACGTCTTTGTGTCTTGTTTAGATTGTAAGCTCCATGGAGCAGGGACTGTCTTTATGTTGTGTGTATCTGTAAAGCGCTGAGTACAACTAGTAGCTGTATAGAAATGATAAATAGTAGTAGAAATAGTGGCCAAATGCAGAATGTAATCAATAAAACACTCATTAATTCATAAGTCTCTGGTGCAGCAGACAAAGGGGATTAAAAGTTCCCCTAATCAGATAAGTGAAGTTTCCAGTGGCAAGAAATCCTGGCATGGCCCAGTGCTCTGACAGCTGCAGCAGATGGTGCACAGGGATTGGCAGACTGTTACCAATGCACAAGGTATGATTAGTGGATTGGTCTTGGAGGGATTGTTACAAGTGGATGTAGCTCAATTGCTGCATAGACTGTAGTTGCATTTGTCCTGAGTATGAGAGAGAAAAGAGAAAAAGGATAAAGAACACATGCCAGCTTCACATCCCAGGGAGAGGGGCTGCCCCTGGCCACTCTTGGTCAGGACAGATCAGGGAATGGAATAAGTGTTTCCCCAGCCTGACCTGGCAGGGATGGGGAGTAACATGTTGCCAGCTGGCCCTGCCCCTGCCATGACAGGCTACCATGGCTGCCAATAACAGGTAGGGGTGGGAAATCAGATTGAAAAACAAAATCAGATCAAAATCAGAATTGGATTGAATTGCTTTGTATTTAAATTGGTTCAGAAACCGGGGTTACTAACCTCTAACCTTCGTTCTTCAAGATGGGCTCTGTCACTCACATCAGTGGGGTTCTGCACTTGCACAGTACCAGCCATCAGAAACCTCTCCGAGCAGTTTATCTGTGCACCCTCAGAGCCTGGACCTGATTGGTCACCATTTTGGCGGGCTGAAATGTCAGTATAAAAGGCAGGGCAGGGCGCACGTTACCTCAGTTCCATCCAACCCCTACATCTCAATTTCTACTTCAAGTAGATGCAGGGGGAAAGGTGGGAGGGTGGTGTGAGTGACGGAGCCCATCTCGAAGAACCAAGGTTACAGGTGAGTAACCCTTAGGGATGGGAGAACGCGGTTTGGAAGTTTGGAGTTCGGCCCGAACTCGGCCTGTTCAGACAACCGAATCTGAACCCAAATCCAAACACAAACTGGCCGAACCGAACTCATTTCCAAACGTCGAAATGACCAAACAGTTTGGTCAGTTCGGATCGCGTTCGGGTGGCAAAAAAAGGTTCACTGGAAGGTCGAACGTGACAGGGAGGGGTAGTACTAGTCACTGAGGAGCACACTTCCAGGCACCAGGGGTGGAGAGGCTTGCAAGAAACGAAACTATCTGCCTCCCCCCTTCCNCCCTGGGTATGGCATACAGCGAGTCCGCCAACTTGTTGGTGGGAGGGGCGGAGGCGGGTTTAGCCCACACTGATTTCGAAGGCTCCAATAGTTGATCTAAAATGAGTAGTATGATCTGCCCTGAATCCCCGGACCCAAGGATTCCAAAGACCGGACCAGATTGTGATTTTTTTACAATCTTGGTGGGTAGGTTGGGAAGAGCAGAGGTAAGCCTTTTAAAGCATGGCCTGAAAGGCCTTGGTGTCCTTGGTGGAGAGGGAAGACGAGGGGTCCGATATAACATGGGGGGGGCGGAGGAGAAATAGTTTTGTCTTCATCCTGCAAGGACGAGGAGGAAGATCCAGAGTCCGCACCCTCCGAGGATATGTCCTGCTCCAAGTGCATCGAGACAGGAGGGGGCACTATCAGGATCAGAGCTAGCAGCGAGTCCAAAAGAGATGGTCTTCTCATCGGCTCTAACCTAGATTGTAGGTAGGTAGACGCCGGGGGAGCTACTGGAGCCTGTTGCATCACTGGAGGTGGAGGTGGTACCAGCGGTACTGAAGGCTGCTGTGCACTTTGCCAACGCGAGGTGAGAGGAGGAGTAGCCGCACGTTCCAGAGAGTCGGGAAGGGGCCTGGAGATCGTGGCCATCGGAGGTGCCCTAGGAGGCGCGGGGGGCACGAATTGGGGTGGCGGTTGGTAATGAGCCGGCTGGTTAAAGATTGGAAAATCCCTCTCAGAGTGGTAGGGGGATCGTGATGGGTGCCGATGGTACTGGTATTCCATGCGCTCGTAATCATGGTAGCGAGGAAGGTTGCTTCTGTGGTATCGCGGGTCAAAGTCATCATGGCGGTACCGGGAGTCACCATGAGGCAAGCAGCAGGAGCATGGTGACTGGGAACGATGGTCCTGAGAAACCCTGAACTGTCTCTCAAGTGGGAGCTCATGGAGGTCAGTTCCAGGGGGTGGCTCCACGTTGGAAGTTTCCTCCCTGTATCGGGAGCTGGAACGGGACCGACATCGTCTCTGATAGTCGTGATGTGCCGTAGGGGGTCGCAGAGGAGTACGTTGTGTGACCGCTGCTGCTGGTGCCAACACTGCCGGTGCCGTCGTTGGTGTAGTTATGTCTGTTGGTACCGGCGGTACCGGAGTCAGCTTCGCCCTAGCCAGGGCCGGAGGGGCTGGGGTGGCTGTCGCCAGCGGTACGGGAGTTACCTCCACCACAGGAGCCAGGAGGGCTGGTGACTGAGGCCTTGGTGCCGGTTGGGAAAAAAGAGTCTCAACCAGTAGTGGGTGGGTTAAGGCTGCCTCATCGGCACTGAGGGACCTTTTCTTTTTATTTTTGTGTTCGCTTTGGCATCTGTGCCGGTCTTTTGACGAGGCTGCAATGGTACCGGCACTGGTGGTGGCCGGGGTACTGGCGGTTGCCGAGTGTGGGGTGGTTCCGGCAGTAGCCAAGTGCGAGTGCGAGGCCGTCCGCCACTCCGGAGGCAGAGTCGTTTGTCTGGGGACTAGCCCCTGGGATTGCGCGGTAGAGACCGCAGGCGAATCCATCACAGTCGGGTGAGAAGTGAGCGCCAGAGGCCTGTCTTCCCCGCCCTGAAGAGCTCTCCTCGTCAAGAGTTCCTGCAGCTGCAGGGCTCTCGTTCTTAGGGTGCATGAAGTTAGTTTGGCACAGTAGGGGCAGGTTCTCGTGTTATGCCCCTCTCCTAAGCATGCGAGACAGAGATTGTGAGGGTCACTCACCGAGAGCATGTCTGGGCAATCAGTTGTTGCCTGGATCCTTGAGTTAATAGGTTCAGGCTTCTGAGGCCCAGATAATGGTTCACATATTTACTCATATATTTACTCATATATTCATGTATTCATTTGAAGTGCATAAGTAGTAGAAATAGAGTTGTTAGAATAGAAATAGTGTTTATATACAAGTTTGGAGTGGATTTATAATTTTAGTGTTTTAGAGTTAAAACACAGCACAGCAAGGTTAGTTTAAGCTGTTGGTGGTTACAGATTAGAATTAGGGAACTATTTTGTGAACAACAGGAAAAGAGCTGAGGCCTTGATGGAAAGAGGTACCGTTAATTAAGAAATAATGGCAGACCTTTCCATGATGATAAGAAAGTAGCAAGAAAGTAGCTCACCGCAGAATGTAGACATGTTTTAGTAATGTTTTAGTAACTTTCCATGTCGACTTGTTGACTTGAAAAGGTGTAGCTTTATGATTGGTTAAAGGTTATTGGAATACGTATGTTTCCTGGGTGGATAATCGGAGGAGATCAAAGGTAATCAATATAGTGGACCAAATGGCAGAGAGCACTTCTCTGCACCTTTCTACTTTTTCAACTTCCTTTTCTTGGTCCGGATCGGTCGACTTCCCTGTCCATTTCAGAAGCTGGTCTACTGAATGAAGGGTAACTATATTTAGCTTTAAGACATGCGCAGGAATTCTAGTATTGTGTATAAGCCAGAAACAGACAATCTGCAGGAATACTTTGGACACTTGTATGAGAAATATTGGGCATTGAGACTGTATGTCCTTTTTGCATGTGTATCCATAGTCTTTATATTTGCCTATGAAATTGTTGAGTATTCCTGGGGACTTTATTTGATGCTTACTTCCAATAAAACAGTTGATTATTCAAACAAATCTGTCTCAGTCAATGTCTCTGGATTAAATTAGCTGTTACCTAACAGGAGAAACCAGTATTAATAACTAAACGAGTTTCTAAAGACACACACATAATTAGAGCCTCCATAAATAATCAATAATCATTAATCAATAGTCTTGTTGGCAACACAGTGCAGTGCTCGAAGCCCGGCTGCTTGGGCATGCCTTGCTAGCCCTAGAGAGGGCGGTGTGCCCCAGTGGTCCCCGAGGATGGGTGAAGCCAGCCAGTGGAGGAACTAAGGAGTCCTCTACACCAAGTTAAGTCTTCTTTCTTCTGTTTTTTTGTTTGTTTTTTGTTTTAGAACTACTGACAGTGCTGAGAAGCACAGAGGTCTTCCAACGCAGCGCGGTTGGAAGGAACTGAGGCAGCAAGAGCTCCGCCCCCTTTTATAGCCACCCACTCTTGCGCGACCTGGAGCCCATGTTTCTGAGCGGGGGGAGGGAGGGGCGGAGCCCTCACCTTATTCTAGTTCTTTCCAGGACATCTTCTGCCTGGAAACTGCTGACAAGAGGTTTTCCGGTACCTGCGGAGCAGGAAGTGAATCCCATTAGTGAGAATCGTGGAGATCTTCGAAGAACTATTATTTTAAGGGACACTTGGTCTGTATGGAGATATCCAGTGAAAACTCCATCTGGTATTATCAGCTGTGGCAGTGCTAGGCACCACGGGGAAAGGATTCTGAACCTCTGGGCTCGGCAAAAGCCCATGCTCCCTGCTCCTAAGCACAGTGCGATGCCTCAGCTAGATGCCATGGTGCTAGAAGCTCCAATACAGCATCCAGTTGCCTTGACAACCCGCTCTGGCGCTGATAGCGCAGAGTCCCAACCTTCGACCTCATGGGATGTGAGGTCAGTGCCTGAGCCTGTGCTGCATTCCGCAAGGCTCCAGGCACATAAAGGGGAGAGGCCAGGACTATAAAACCCGACACTGAGAGACACACAGCGCCGGTAATCAGAGCGGAGAAGCTGGCCAAAAAGCGAAATGTACCTTGTTTGCCCTATACCTATTGTGATCTATAGACTGTGTTTGTGTGCTTTCCTTGTGTTCCCTCCCTCTTAGTGTGAGCATCGTGACAGCAAGTGTGGGTGGACCAAGTGTAAGACCCCTTCCTCGGGTCTCCTACCTT
>QEPC01005272.1:137097-162651 GCA_003113815.1 Sphenodon punctatus
TTTAGTTATGTATTTTTAAATGTTGTTAGCCGCCCCATGATGTTTATAGCAGGAGGGGGCACCATATAAATTTTAATAATAAATAAATAAATAAGTATGGAGGTTCCCTCCTGGGTCAATGCGTGTGGGGGGGTGGTTGGTATGGGAGTGACCCTTGGTGCAGGTATGGTGCTTGGCACGGGGGCCTCCCCTGGTGCAGGGACGATGCTCGGTACGGAGGCTACTGTGGTAGTTGTGTGCACAGGAGGATCCCCCGGTACAGAGGCATCCCTCCGTATGGGGACTTCTTCCCATACCAGGGCTTGGCCCAGTGTGGAGGTGTCAGTTTGTACTTTAACTACCTGAGCTGGAGGCTTTGAAAGGCAGAGTAGGCCAGATCCAAAGACTGAACAGACTACAAATCAGGTGGGATACATCCAAGCGTCTACAATGGACTTTGTTTATGTTAATATTTTGATTTGTGAGGGACCCACCATTGTTTAGGTTAAGTCCTCCCTTGGTGGGCAAAAAGGCTGGCTGTAAGAGTGAGTGCAGAGGCAAGCACTCGGATACTGGGACACAGCTAGAGTGTCTTGTTGTGTGGCTAGTGGAAGGAGCTAAATTCTCCATAAATCTCCAAAGAGACAGCCCACGGCCACCAAGGTTTTGTCCCAAGTACACAGTAATGGATCAGATTCCCAGCTAGTATAAACAAGCACTGCCCCCCTGGCTTTGATGGAGACACGTCACTTTATACAGGCTGAGGCCCACCATCTTGCATTCCAAGAGGATGAACATTGATCTGTATGGCACTGATACGTTGAGGTTTTTCAGCATACTGAGTTATCAGGACCTTCTCAATGGGTGTTAGCATATGTGCAGCCAGCACACTGGTTACACGTCCCAGGGATGGGGGAGGGGTGGCATCCCTGGCTGGGCCAGGTCAGGGAGCAGAATAACTGATAAACCCGGCTGGGGAGGGGGAGCTGGAAGTGACATGAGGCTGGTTAGTTGTACCCCACTTTGCAGCTGGTGCCCCACCCCCATGCCATGATGAGCAGTCATGTCTGACAATAACAGGCAGCCATGGCAGCCCCCATGCTGGAGCCGAGATGACAGTGCAAAGAAATGCACTGGCCTGCTATGGCCCTCTCTGGCCATATTACTGTGGGCCTGGTTCCTTCTGGGCTTACAATTCCTGGGCAGCCACTGACTTGGTTAGGGGCTGTAAGAGGCCCACATTGGGTGGCCCGCTAACTAAGGGTGTCCATGTCATCTTCATTATTACAATAACAATAACAAAAATTATTCTTTTCATTTTCGTTATTGCAATAACAAAAACGACAACCGAGAACAACAATAATGAAAATGACAACCGAGAATAATACCAATAACGAAAATGACAGTCATTTTAATTGTCATTATTATTAATGCTGTGGCAGTTGGGTTTTGGAGGGGAAATGTGGAGAGGGGAGGAGGAAGAAGACATCTCGGAGCCCTAAACAGGGTTGAACTCTTGAACTGTGCCTGTGTTGGGAAGGGCGAGCAGCTCAGCAGTATCTGATAGATGTATTGCTGGCCAATGAGCAGCACAAGCAGGCCCCAGCAGTCTCATGGCACTCTGTGATTGCTCAATGCCTACTGCCTCCCACAACCAATCAGGGGGGCTCTGGGGGAGGACACTACAACCCTTTATAATGGGAGGGCCAGGCTTTCCCTCTCCGTTCTGTGAGAGCTCTGTTTGTCAGGTTGCATTTACAGAACTGTGGTGCTTGAACACAAAAAATCCTCCCTAGCCCTCATTGTATTACCACCAATACCTTTCCTTCCTCATACCCTACATTTTACCTTCTCCCTTTCCCTGCCCTTCTCCCCCATGTACATTATATATAGATAGGTAGTATAGATTAGATATAGATATATATTTTAGACATATAGATTTGATTAGAATAGTTATATAGATAATTGATTCGATAATAGATAGTTCTCCTTTTCCCTTCCCCTGTCTCTCTTAGATTTAGATAGATATTAGTTACGCATGGGAATCGATAACAATACCGATACCAAAATTAAAATCTTTGTTTGAAATGGTAACGATAACGATAACAATAACGACAACGATAACAAAAATGACATTGTCATTAATAACGATAACAAAAATGACTTTTTTGAAAATGAAAACGAAAACAACATTGGGGCCTGGTGCACACCCCTACCGTTAACAACTGTGTGGTTAAGGCTCTGGCCCAGGCAGGCTATAGTGGACCATAGTGGGCAGAATCACATTTATTAACACCCAATGTGTAACATTTATCTACTAAAAATTAAATGAAGGCAGATACATTTTTAAAATAATTTAATCTTTAAATATTATTGAAACAGACTGAAAGATAGTTTTATGACAAAAACAATTAATACAACAGAGAACATTCTGTGTGTGGTAATCCTCCCTTTATCTAAAAGTTTATTAGTATCAATATCCAAGCAGCATGCATAATCACAGAAGGTATCAACAACTTATAAACAAGTTATAAGAAAGGTTCACAGAAACAGTAATAAAAAAGAAGTATTTCAGACACTTTGCCACTCTATAAGAGTCTAGTTTAAATGATGATGCAGAGCAGTTGACTCATTATAGCTGAACATCATTCTTTGACCACTACTGTAACCTAGTTTTTATTCTCATACGTTTATTGCTTAAGGTGTTTTCCCTGTTAAGGAAATAAATAGAACAATAAACCAAATAGCTATGAAAAAATGAAAATATGAAAAATATCATTTTAAAGATGGCTTAAACAGAAGTTATCTGCTAAAGGCACTGGTATTTTTTTCTCATGTTACTTTTTAAATTTAACTAAATGGCTGCATTACATTTTCGTAGGTAGAGACATCTGATGAATGCAAAGAAATGTTTGCATCAAATAAATAAAAACTAAGATCAATGGAACGTGTTAAATACCATGGAAACAAATGGAAAATAATTCTAACACAAGTATGTTGACTACTTAACAAATATTACTAACGTATCAGGTAGTATAATTTTCTGAGGAAGTCTATTGCACAAGATGATGTGCATGAAATTCAATCAGAATCTGAATTCTCACATTCATTGTGAAGAAGAGGAGGAAATGTATCCAGCCCTTGCTTCCTTGCCATTCTGAGTTGTCGTAAGTGTTCCTTCATTTCCTGCGAAATGTGACAAATCCTTCCTTCTATGCCAGGCACTGCAATTACTGATGTTCCTGTATCAGTTCTTCCTTCAAAGGCTTGCAAAAAAAAAAATCATGACATGTTAGTACAAATTATACTAAACATTGCTTTTGTAAACAACCTAAATGAGCATCTGACTCATATATTGTTAATAGTTCAATAAACATTTTTATACTGAAAACCTGTCTTATCAGACACTGTCCCCATAGTTCCACAACTAGAACTGAAACAAATAGTGTATTTTGTATTCTCAGAAAATATTTAGATTTTTGGATAAGTACCTGAATATTCAAATAATATGGATATTTGTATATCCACTTACTCAGTTATTCAGTACTTTCGTTCTATAACTTATTCAGTAATTCGGGGTTTGCAGTTGTGGGGCAGACGAGGTCACAATCCCAACTGATTTGATATATTTTGCATGTCTTTATTGCTGCCTGGGCCCATGGGATTATAACTAAGATTCAGAATGAGAACACACTGCCAATAAGTTCTGGAATTATTGACTTGTTATATTGTTCAAGGGGTCCCTCATTTCTTGAGACATTTCTGTGGTGTTAAGATGCAGTAAGCAATAACTAGGACTTGTATTCATTGCATTTTCCCCATTGGTGGCAACTGGGGGAAATTGATTTTATTTATTTATTTATTTATTTTATTGTATTTATATGCCACCCCCTTATGCCAATGGCATCTCGGGGCAGCTTCCAACAAAAATAAAAACAATCTTAAACAGTATAAAACTACAATAAAATCTAAAATTCCAACATTCTTCAACAAATGCAGTGAAGACGGATCCCTGGCAATAGCTGATGCAGTGCTTTGTGCTGGATTCTGCCTAGCCACAGGTGAAGGAAAAATACATTTTAATGAAGACCTTCCTAGTTTAGTGGCAGTATTTTACATGGAGAGTGACATTGCCTAAAGGAAATTTTATCATTTAGCTGTCCCTTCTGAATTTTGGTGTTTGTGCCTCTTTGTTATTATAAGGTAAGAAGAATCTAGAATTTCAGTTTGCTGTTGAAGTTGCTAAACAATGAAAAAATGTTTGGTGGAGAAGGTCTACCAGCTGGGAAAAAATCATCTCACCATGTCTCTATAACAGTATTCCCTTTTTGGACACATAATTAAAATTTGGAAGCATGCCTCTTTGGGCTAATATGCATTTGAAAATGATTGACTGCAAAGAACTGGAGTCTGTGTTATTAAAGAAAAATATATCAAGTGGGATTTTCAAAAGTACCACATGTGCTCCTAACTCAGATATTTTTGAAAAATGATCCCTTTGATGCTAAAGTGTAGGAGAATGAGGATACTGACTTTAGTCCTATGTGCATCAATATTACTAGCATGAGCAATAGATGCAATAGAGGAATGGGGTTGAAATAGAAAATAATATGCATTTGTAATAGTGACAGGAGCCAGAGGTGACCTTACTAGTGGTGACATTAACGGATAAATTCCCCTGAGATTGGTTGACAGACTAAATGTAATTGTTCTTATACAGTTCTTCAGAGAGCAATGATAGCTCTGAATGCTCCTGCACATTTTGCTAGCCATTAAGCATAGGCTACGTGAAAAATTATTCCATAGGAATGTAATACAAAAATACTCAAGTGTGACAATAATGAAAAAGTAGTAGAGAGAGAAAGACAGATAAATTCCTAAAAAAGGGTCTGCACACTTGCTTATCAAGCACAGAAATGAAATTAGGCAAACTTCTTATATACAAGATATAACACTATTAAAACAAGACACTGAATCAAAGTGGAGTTGTGGCAAATTTTGAAGAGCTAGAATCATTGAATGAGACCCCCAAACAGACAATCTGTCTGTTTTAGCTGGTTTTCATTTTTAAAAAAATATTCCAGTTCCACAACATAAATAGATATGATGAACTAGACACTATTACTATGAATCTGTACTGAAATCAATTTGTTGGAATCCCCCCACAAAAGGGTGCTACTAACCATTAAGGTTTCTCAAGGCTATATCCGATGAACTCAGACGCTATAAAAGGCAAGACGACCACTAGTTAAAGCAACATTACAATCCACACAAGCTGCAATACATGCATTACCTGGGGTCCTGTGATTAAATGAGTCATGGCTCCTTTAACCAAGCCCATCTATCAGTGTGGTGACTCCCTACAGAGGGTGTATAAATCCATGGAAGACCACAAATGACTTATGGTGTTTATAAATGAGACAATAGCCCTCTGGAGTCCATGTTTGGTCAATGCAGCCCCCATACAGCCCCCACTCACATATTTTAACTGGACTGCCTCTTGCCTCTCAGTAGGATGACAGCGAGTCTTTGTGGGAGATTTGTGCACTACCAGGGTTCAGCCATTGCCTTGCAATGGATGGCCCCTCCCTTGTGCTGTCATTCACCATGACCCTGCTGTGCACACACAGATACTCCCTGCCCTGACACAAGTACCTTAATTGGCTGCTGCAGCCTAACCACTGTGCGGGGCCACACAGGACTCCCCACTTGGAGGAGGAGCCTTCCGAAGCAGAGGTCTGTGAACTGCAGGTGGTCTGGATGCGCCCGAATGTTCAGTCAGCTCTGGCTTCAGGTGATCCTTTTGAGCCCAACTATTTTGGTGTCCTTTCACACACAGGTGCAGGGCTACCGCCGGGGAATGGGCCTTGTGTGCAGAGAGTGCTGGTTTCACCCTTCTGCCACACCCATGGCATTGAGTCCCACTTCAGCTTTATTCCCTGGATTGTATTTTCCCACCTCCTGTGTTTGTGTGCACCTTGCTGTGGCAAGGGAAGGGACTTCCCTGGCACCGGACCCAGGATATAGGGGTGTGCAATTCGTTTTTGTTATTATGATAACAAAAATGAAAATTTATGTTTTCTTTTTTGTTATTTTAAGAACAAAAACAAAAGAAGAGGAAGAATGAAAACAAAAACTAAAATGAATTTTAGTTTTCAAAATAACGGGAAAACACTGAAAAATGTATTTCCAGCTATACCTTTTTTTCTTAATCAATTCTGATGAAACTTGGAGAGCTTGTACCCTTAATGAAGGGCACGGCAAGTACCACATTTTGGAAGGATTGGATAAAAGGTACCAATTTTATAAGCAACTGAATGTTGTGATTTTAAGAAAAGCTGCATACACATTCCTGACTACAACTTTCTTTATCTTCCATCCAATAGCATGAAACCTGGGAATTTTATGTCCCTTCCCAAGATTACCAATCCTGCCAAATTTCAGACAGATTGGACAAAGGGTCCTGATGTTATAAGACATTAACTTGAAAATGCATTTCCGGGAGTAACATTTTTATACTCCATCCTGTTTACAAGACAGTTGGTAGGAATGTATCCCATACCTTCCCTGGCATCTTTGCCAAACAACAGGACAATTTGATAAAGGGGCCCAATTTTATAAGCAATTGATGTTATCCCCTTGAAGACCATTATTCAGATAAATAGTAGCACACGCAGAACCAGTCAGAGGCAGGCACCTGGCATGGCAGGGGGAAGGAGGCTGTAGGAGGGAGGATGTGGTGCAACCCAAAAGACTGACAGACACATTCACTGGCCAATTACTGCATGCTTCCAGCTTCACAGGACCAATCGGTGGTGGCTTCGAGGCAGGCATAGGGGGTGTCCCTGAGGTGGGCATAGAAGGGACATAACTGGAACTTTGGGTATAGCATCCCAGAAATCAGGAGACATGGTTTACACATCCAGGCTGGCCAGTTATCATCACAATCACATCCTGCAGTACTGTGACAGAGGACATAAGAAATCTGTAATTTATTGATTGATTGAATCAGCAAGCTTTGCTATTTACAATACAAATGAACAAACAAACAAAATTAAACCAGGCGAATATTGCACATTAAAAAAAAACACCAACCCAACAATAATTGCAGTCCATCAATATTCAGCTGAGGTATCCAACATACCTGACTCAGTTGATTGGACTACTCTCAATGCTTTGTTCTCCTGTTCTACCAACAATAAAAACATGGCCACAGCTTTAATTTGTCTCACATCTGTAAGGGCCATAAGGTCTTCATAAGTATTTTTTTTTGTCCTGGGGTATCTCCTTCCAGGACTGGGTGGATCCAGACCTCTCTAAGAGCGGCAAACCGCGGGCATTCCAAAATTACATGGGACAAGATCTCCACCATTGATGTACACAGCACAGGTCCTCCTTGCTCTAGGAGTGCCCTCCCTCCTTCCTCTAACCTCCACTGTTTCAAAAAGGTTGAAACGCAATGATGTAATCCTCCTCCTTAATCTAGGGTCCTGAATTTTTTCCAGATACGATTCCAATTTGATAGAAGTTTTGACCCTAGGGTAAATCATTGAGATTTTATTAAATTCCAGGAGTTCCAGATCTTGCTTATAGGTCCAATCTGTTATTCTCACCTTTAACTCTTGCTTAGAGAGTCTGCTATCAGGCAACCCATCCTCGCCCATCAAAAGTCCCGTGGCACTAGTCACTTTCTTCATATGGCTAATCCATGGGTACTGGGGGATTCCCTCATATTCCTTTTCTTCAATATAACAGTTAATGACCAATCTAGAATTTCCCTTCATAATATTTTTCCAAAAGGAAAACAGCTTGAGATTAAATTGGGAGGAGACTGACAAAGTCCCTGTCTCTGCCCTGAGCATTGCGAGAGGTGTCGCTCTGGGTGCTCCCAGAATATTACGCAGAAAGCCATTTTGGGGGACTTCCATCTTGCTTGTACAAGATGCTGCAGTTATTTCCCCCCCATACGTTAAACTTGGAATAACCTTTGTTTTGAAAACATCCAGCATCTGTCTAAGGGGGCCACTAGTGCTGCATAACGCAGCTTTAGCAATCCTCAAACTGTCTGTTTCGTCTTAGCTATCTGCCTCTCATTATGCTTATTCCACGCATTGCTGGAAGAAAACATTACTCCAAGGTATGAATAATGTGGAGTTAGAGATAACTGCTGTCCCCCTATATGCCATCTGTATTTCGTACGTGATTTGCCTAAGCTCATCGCATTTGATTTCTTTATATTACCAGTAAGAGCATTCTTGTGGCAATAGACATACAGGGGCAGCTAGCATCTGCTGGAGTCCTTTCCTGGTCTGAGAGAGAAGAACAATATCGTCCGCATAAAACAGCATAGATATTGCTCTCTCTCTTATCCACGGTGGAGTTGGATTGGCTGACGAGACAGTGGGGACTAAGTCATCAATATATAGATTAAAAAGGAGGGGGGCCAAAAGGCAGGCCTGCCTTACCCCCTTCTGAAGTGGGAAAGCCCTGGTGACATCTCTACTACTCGTCCTTACCACTGCCTCTGTTGCTTGATAGACTCTCATAATAAGTCCCAACAGAAGTAGGGATCCCCATTTTCCTAAGCTTACACCAAAGCAATTTTCTACAAATGGAGTCGAATGCTTTGGTGAGATCTATAAAGGCAATGAAAATATTCCCCTGTTTAATAACTGCATATTTATCAATAAGATGTTTCAGCACGAAGCAGTTATGTATGGTTGATTTACGTCTGCAAAACCCCGCCTGTTACTTATTTAACGAATGGTCCACTTTGACCCATTTTTCAAGAACTGTCAGCAGAGTCCTTGCATATAATTTTTCAATTATACGGAGTAGACTAATCGGTCTATAACAGGCCGGATCCAACAGGTTTCCTTGCTTGAAAATGGGGACTATGATTGCCTTAGCCCATACTTGCGGGAGGTCTTTAGTGTAATTGATCAAAGTAAAGTATCTGGCCAACACCAGAGCCCACCAGGATGCTAAGCTCTTAAAAAGTACTGGGGGTATTCCATCTACCCCTGAGGCCTTGCCAGCCACAAGCCTACTGATAGCCAACATAGCGTCCTCCTCTGAGACTTAAAGGGATAAAAGCAACATTGTCCCCACCTGACGTTACATACTCCATGGTGTTACCTAGGAGTGCGGGTGATGGTTCTACTCTCTCGAACATAGCAGAATAATATGATATCCAGGACTCTTCAGATATAGGAGTTTCTCTAAGATTCCCTTTGCCAGCAGACCAATTGTTAATTATTCTCCAGAACTTGGTAGAGTCTTTAGTCTGCGGAGCCACTGTAACTCTGCCCTCGTTTCTGCGGCTTTCAATTTTTTCTTTTCCCTCAAAAGCTTGCAATAATTCCTCCTCAGCAAAATAAACTCCTGCCAATGGGTACCCATCCATCTTTTCCTTGCTCTTATCAGCTTCCGCTTTTCATTCCTATACTGGCCGTCATACCAGGATTATGAATTAAGCATAATCTTGGAATTACTGGGCAGTAATGGCTTGCTAGCATATAACAGAACTCGTTTAAACACCAACTATAAACAGTCATTCATCTCCACATAATCTCTTGAGCTCAGCAAAGCATTTCTTAATGCCATTCCTTCCAATGAAAGGAAGAATTGGGCAATTTGGTTACCTTTAAATTGGGTCCATTTTAATCTTGGGTTTTCCCTGAATAAATGGGCTTCTCCGGGATGCACATGTGCCTCATTCTGGATCAATTCCAGCAGTAATGGGAAATGTGAAACCTCTGGCCTCTTGATTAGATCCAAATCCCTGACTAGTGGGAACGCTGCTGCGGGAAGGCAAACATAATCTATCAGACTCGCTCCCTGGATAGAGTCAAATGTGCAATCCCCCATCGAATCGGAGGGGTTACTCCCGTTTATTATTATAAGCCCTTGGTCTGCCAATAATTGAACAAACTTTTCCCCATGCCTATTCGTCATCCCATCGAGGGATCGCCCATCAGGGACTCCTCCGAGAAAATTCACCCAGGGAATTGCCCATCTGCATCTAAATTAGCCGTTCTAGCACTGAAATCTCCCAGAAGTATTATGGTACTTAAGACATACTTTAGATTTATTGTAGCGAGCAGCTCACTTAACTGATCCCAACAGCTCTTCTCATAATAGAATGAGGATTCGGGTGGGATATACACATTAACAAGGACATAATTCCCTTGATTGGGAATTTTGAGTGACATGGCAATACAGTTTTTAATTGATGAATGAATTATCTCCACATTTATTGGCTTTTTGGCAGATGAGATTAATAACACCTCCCAATTTCCTTCCTTTCTTTGCTTTGGAGGAGCCGGGTCTACCATATTCCATAAAGCCTTTGAGATCGAAGGAAGAAGTTTCTTCTGCTGTCAGCCATGTCTCCTGGAGCCATATGATGTCATAGGTCTCTTCATCCCCCAATTTTGACTTAAGTCCCTGTTAAGCAGGTTAAGGCTGCCCGCTGCGATTGTCGTTGTAAGGGTTGAGATTCAACATTTAAGGAATCTATTGAACATTCTCCCTCCTTTTCCCCAGGAGTATCTACTACCAGTAGACTTGTTTTGTTAAAGGAAATATCAGGTCTATGGAGGACAGTACCTTCTAAAGTTGAGGAATCAAAGCACGTTAGTCCTGCTTGTACCTCCCCCTCATCGGTGGTCTCTTCACCCTGGTCACCCGGTAGTCCAGAGTCCGGGGGAACCATAGGAAAGAAATTCACCGAATCCGGGGAGCCAGTTTCATCCAGCATAAGCCAATCACAGAACCCTGATTTATCGTGCTCATCTGAATTCATAGTTGTCCCACAGTGCTCTAATATCAGGGCTCTAGCAAGGGTATTCTCCACCCTTTTAAGAAAGACCCCTGTCGCCCTCAGGGAGGTCCTATTCCTCCATACTCTATCTTCAGTTTGAATTGAGAAGTTGACCTCCCACCTGCAGAATCTCCCCATGTCAAGCAAAGGTCTAACCTCCCCCACTTCCTCCATCGGAACCTTCAAAGCCATTGTTCCCTGGAGGAAGCTGAGGAGGTACTGCACATCCAACACTCTGCTTTTAAGCAATCAGAATTTCCTCTTCTTACTGAAGTGGAATGCGAGTGCTGATGACCATCTTATACTTGTATCTTGCGGCCAGATCTTTGAGGCCGGGTAATCCTTCCTACACCTAAGTATAGGGTTTCTTAAGTTCAGTGATGATCCACTATCAACCTGCGAGGCATTGGAAGGGCCATCTTTCCATTTCTCCTCCTTGGAGGAGTCTAAGGTGGACTGGACACCAGTCCTCTGTGCCTGAACTTGTGGCAATTCCCTCTTCCATGCTTCGGTAGGCTTAAGCTTTGCACTATCCATGGTGTTATTGAGCTGAGTGGGAAAACCAGTTTGTGTATCTGCGTCTCTTTGGGCTATGCTTGCTACCTCGCGAGAATTAAGCTTGCCTGTCCATGTAGAGAACTCCAGCCATAAACCACCCACCAGCACCTTCATAGCAAATAGGAGCTCATTGGATTGTTGTATCTTTTCCTCAATTTCTTTAAATTGTGTGTCCATATCAAGTTCTAATCTGACACTTAAGTCATCAAACTTACGGTTCAGCAAATTAAGGTGACACTCCAAGTTTGATAGTAGAAGTATCTGACTTGGTCCAGCAGACTCTTGAGATAGGGCCATCAGAGGGTCCTCGTGGTTACACTGGGGAGTCTACTGCAGCCTCCTTTGCCAAATCTTTGTCAGTGTATGGATGGAAGAAATGTGTGAGTTTAGTCTGACTCCTTAAAGGTGCCCTCATCCCCTGTTGCTCCATCTCAACCTGAGCTATTTCTTCTACCAAGGAGAGTGGGGCACACAACACTCTAGACCTAAACTCCATGTTAAACGGTGGAGTAATTCTAGAGTCCTCGCAACAGCTCTTGAAATATAAATTAAATATAACAATATTGTCTTGCAAAAACACAGCAGAAACAACACCGAAGGCACTTACTACATGGGCGGGTTGAAATAGAACCAGAATTTTCTCAGTCTCACCCTAAATCAATCCTCACGTGAGTAGCAAGGGAAGCACAGCACAGAGTCACTAACCCTGGCCCCTCCGGTGTTTAAAGCCGCACACACAAGGACAGTCGCCAGATAAGGTCCCGGGGAAAAAGGGGTGTGAGCCCGCACAGCCAACAGGCTTACAATACCTTAGTGGAAGCTCACTATCAGGTGTCTCTCACTTCCAGTTCTCCACAGTCACAGGTGGGCTTCGGCTTGGAGCAACCATTTGCTGTGGGACCCTGCCTACCAGACAGGCCTCCCCTTTCACTCACACTCGCACCGATTTTTACAGTTCTGGAGAAAAAATCTTCAGGATCAGACTCCGCCCCCGGCTCCCACTCCGGGACTGGACTCAAGCTGCCAGGTAAGTGTCACTCAAATTAGCTCCTCATCGAGTCCTCCACTCCCATCTCCTACGTATCCAGAAACACCCTCTCTAAGGCCAGCCCAACAACAGTTCAGCTCCAGATATTCTCGGCATCTCCGCTCCCACCAAATCAATGTTGCTCCAACAACTGGGGGTCCAAAGGCTGCGGCAAGATAATATCAATCCTACAGTCCCGGCAGCACAACGGCCATACGTAGCAACACAGGGGGTCCTCGTGTTGGAGCTGCAGCTGTTCCTATGTTGGCACAATACGCTGGAGGGTCCTCTCTCCAAAGACTTGTGTAAGCGGGGGGGCACCAACGCCAACTGGACTCCGCAAACGGCGCCAACAACAGCCAACACCCTTTGGTGTCGCCCTTCGGCTGACGCCCAAGAGGGCCCCAGCCCCTGAATAAATACCTGAGTGAGAAGGGAAATGACCAATGGACTCTGGGTACTTCTAGGCAGATTTCCCTTCCCCCATCCCCCCTCAGCTGCAACCAATCCACACCCAAGAGGGCCCCAGCCCCTGAATAAGTACCTGAGTGAGAAGGGAAACAACCAATGGGCTCTGGGTACTTCTAGGCAGCTTTCCCTTCCCCTAGTTCCTCTCAGCTGCAACCACTCCACGCAGAGGACATAAGACAATCTCTATTGGTTCTTTCCTAAGCAGATGCTTCCATCTTCTCAGTAACAAGTGGGGGAGAGAAGTTGGGGTGGTCACAGCACAGAACGATGATATTTGGTTGACATTTTTTCTGGCCAATTGGCATCACAAACAGATCTTATACCACAGTGACCCCTAAGAGAATCCCTGGCATAGGCTCATTCTCTGCATATACTGTGAAGGCTTATAAAATTGTGACCCTTTATCACATCTTTCTGATATTTGACAGAGATGATCCTGAAGGCGTGAGATACAGCCCTGCCAAATTTCATGTAAATCAAATCAAATTTATTATGTATAGCCGGTGGTCATAGCAAAACTAAAGGACACTGAAAAGGCATAGCAAAAAAACAGAATATGATAATTAAAATACAAACCACTAAACAGGATGAACAATAATAAAAACATAAAATACAAAGAAAAACCTAACTAAATGGCCATTTGAGGCCACACCACTTAACATTTAACCAGCTAAACAGGTGACTGCTTAAAATAAATAACATAACTCGGTCACTAGCCCCCATAAGGCCCCCGAACCATCAAAGGGATTTAAAAGTCAGGAGCCTTTCTCTGGTCTGAAAAACATCTATTAAAAAAGACATTACCGCATGCATAACTTCAGGCTTGATATCTGCCAACAAATGTCTCACCAGTTCCTGCGGAGTTCTTCCTAGCAGTTTGTCCATGATTTTAGCCAGCCACTGAGCCCTAGATTTATCATAAAGATGACAGTCACAGAATATATGTTCCACTGATTCAGTTGCTTGATTATCGTAGGGACAGAGCCTCAGGTGGAAGGGCAGGCCCCCATATCTCCCCTCCAGAACTCTGGAGGGTAAGGCATTAAACCTAGCCTGCAAAAACAGAGAAATGTTCCTAAACGCGCATGTAAATGAGAGGTAGTCAGCTGGAGCCACCAGTTTTGGACTCAAGTCCAGGTAATGAGCCAGCAACCTGCAAGAGGAGATAGTGGCAAAATTCTCCTGCCTGCTTTGATCTAGTAATCTGCCATATATCTCCACCTTGGCAGCCCCCAGGTCCCTCAGCAACAGATCTGGTAAGGAGAGACCCAGGGAGCAAATTTTGAATACTATTATCTTACTCCAGAAACTCATGAAAGGGTCACATTGCAGATGGAAAAAAAGACCGGCATTCACACGTTGGGCCAAGCATATACGAAGCCATAGGACAACATCTTGTTTCCAGGGCTCGATACTCCAAGGTGACTGACCGATCTCTAATTTCATGTATGCTGGTTGGACTACAAAGATGTTAGTCAGACATACATTTATACATTAATTGCTTATACCAGAACCCTTTATCCAATCCTTCTGAAAGTTGGCAAAGATATTAATCTTGGGGAGGGGTATAATATTGCCAAGTTTCATCCACTTTAGATGGTAGACAAAGATGTTATCGACAGGAATGTATATGTAGATGTTTGCAAAATAACATAATTCAACCGCTTATAAAATTGGATTCCTTTTTCCAATCTTTTTGAAACTTGGTACACATAATGCCTTCCATTGGAGGTATAATGTCTCCAAATGTCATCCAAATATAATGATATATCAAAAAATTACGGCTGAAAATGTGTTTTATATTGAAACCAATGGAAAGCAAAAACAAAGGCAAAAATGAAATTTTGATATTTATGAAAATGAAATCTTTAAATAACAAAACTAAAAAAGAATAATGACCTGGGTTCCTGGTGCACACCTCTACCAGGATATGGAGAGTTGTATGTGGAAGTTTGCGTTCTGGACTTCCATCCTCTGTAAGTGGTGTCTGGGCGGGAATGTAACCTAGTTCCTGGCTCCCGGTTGCAGCTGCCTCAATTGAAATGTTTATTTCCTGGACCATATTCCCCCCCACCCCCAAATCCTCTTTTTGGTGTGTAGCCTCCGTGTGGTGGTGGTGGCTTTCCTGGGACCTCTGTGCTGCCGATGTGGTGTCTCTCTGTGGGAGAGGCAGGGTTCCCCATCTGATACACTGTGGGTGCATTGACCCCTCCCCCTCGGCATTGTTGCCTATGGCCTATTTGTGTGGGGATCAGTGTCCTGTGCTGTGTGCAGTGTGTGGCCCTTCTGTTCCCGCTGCTCCTTTTTTTGCCTTGGTTACTGTACTCCTGTTCTGTGTTTATTACAGTTTTGTTGTTGATTTAGTATCTAGTGCTGTCATTTTATGCTTTGATTTTGGGTGTGCCCCACTTTGCTGTCTGTCAGGGGTGGGGTTGTGTGACCGCTCCCTGTTTCCATTGCCATGTCTGCTTCCATTGTTGGCTGGGTCTGGCAGCGGAACCTACAGTCATGGCCAGCATGGAGTTAATGTCTGTTGTAGATTTCTGTCTCCTTGCTTTATGCAAGGATCAGATCCTCCTGAGGCTACACAGAACGTACACGACTGCATATATAGATGATATTGTGACATATAGATTTGACTGGGAAACACACTGACAACTGATGGCGATATTACAGTCACCTGAGGAGGCAAATGCGACAATTCCTAGGCATGACAGGGTGCTACCGCTGCTTCATCGCCAAGTGTGCCAACATCATGGCACCCCTCACAGATCTACTGTGGGGGAAATCTTCCAAATGAATCCATTGGACAGAGGCGTGTGAAGAGGCCATCTGGATGCTGAAAGACCACTTATTTTATTTATTTATTTATTTATAGTTGCATTTGTATGCCGCCCCCTCCTGCTACAGGTATCTCAGGGTGGATAACAACATTTTAAAACATATAGTAAAATTCATTAAAATCAACATTTCCCAGGATTAACCACCCCCAAATCAATAAAATCCCACCCTAACCCAACCCACCCATCCCCTCTTCCTCGGCAAAGGCCCAGTGGAACAGCCAGGTCTTACACCTTTTATGGAAAGAGGGGAGGTCAGTGGTCAGGCGGACCTCCAATGGGAGGGAGTTCCACAGCCGTGGTGCAGCCACCGAGAATGCCCGCCTTATGGTTGACACCCGGGAAACCCAGGGGACCTCAAGAAGGGCACCCCTGGCTGACTGCAGAGCTCGATCCAGAATCTGGAAGGTGAGGTGGTCCTGCAGGTAGGTGGGACCCAGGCCGTTTAGGGTTTTAACGGTCAACACCAACACCTTGACTTGGGCCCGGAAGACTATCGGCAGCCGGTGCAGAGAATGGAGCACTAGAGTAATGTGCTCACATCAGTCCATTCCCTTCAGGAGACGAGTCACCGCATTCTATGCCAGTTGCAGTCTCCGGACCATCACCAAGGGTAGCACGCGTTACAGTAGTCTACTCTCGAGGTAATAAAAGCATGGATAATTGTGGCCAGGTCCGAGTCTGGACTAAGCTGACGTACCTTGGCTAAATGCACCCTTCTCCACAGCTGCCACCTGGACATCCAGGCGAAGCTGTGGATCAAGGAGCACCTCCAGACCATGGACCTGGGATACCAGGGGAGGACGAACCCCATCAATGATGTGGGCCATCACTCCACCGGCTTTCCCCACAACCATCACCTCGGTCTTGTCAGGATTTAACTTCAAGCAGTTCGCCCTCATCCAGCCCCCCACAGCTGACAAACACCAGGTAAGCACAGAAACTGCCGGACCTGGGTCTGATGAAAACGAAAGATATAGTTGGGTGTCATCAGCATACTGATGACACCTTATGCCAAACTCTCTAACAACCTCCCCCAAAGGCTGAATATACACATTGAACTAGAGAGGGGACAAGATGGAACCCTGCAGAACTCCACACATGAGGCCCCGGGGAGAAGATGAATAATCACCCAGCACCACACGCTGGGTTCTCCCAGCCAGGAAAGAGCAGAACCATTCAAGAACAGCTCGGCTTATTCACGCCCAGTCCACAGCCGAGTCAGCAACAACTCGTGATCAACAGTATCGAATGCAGCCGAGAGATCTAACAAAATCAACAGGATCGAATGACCCTGGTCCAGCTCTCGGGAGAGGTTGTTGACCAAGGCCGCAAGCACAGTCTCCATGCCATAACCCAGACGGAAACCAGAGTGAGAGGAATCAAGGAAGATGACCAGATCCAAATGCTCCTGAAGCTGTCGAGCCATCACTCATTCAATAACCATCCCTAAAAAGGGAAGGTTAGAGACCAGCAGATAGCTGGGTGTCAATGTCCAATGATGGCTTCTTGAGCAGGGGCTGCACCACCGCCTCCTTGAGGCAATCTGGCACCCTGTCCTCCCTAAGGAAGGCACTGACTCTCCCGGGCAGCAATGACCTTAATGTGTCCTGGCTGGCCTTAACCAGTCAGGACGGGCAGGGGTCTAATTCACAATAGGTGGCTCAAACAGTCCCAAGAGCATCACCCACATCTGAGGGTGACATGTCTTGAAATTCATTCCATAAAACAGGACAAGATGGGGCTTCGACTGCCTCTGGCTCACCAACTGTTAAAAGTGCTGCGTCAAAGCTGTGGTGGATTTGAGTGATTTTATCCGCAAAAAAGTCCACAAACAAGTCACAGCGAGCATTCAATAACTCTGGGTGAACAGAGGGTGAATAAAGTCATGGAAGGCTGCAAGGGACTTAGTTCACTTGGGGAGGCCGAAGGGAAAGGAACTCCAGAGGGAGAGCACAGCCCATGCGCTCTCCAAAGTCCTGAAATCCCAGGCGCTGAAAAGAGACGGTGTGGGGTGAAGCCTGGTGTGAGGCAGCTACCTGAAGCAAAGCTTGCGCATGGCTGCTGTACAGGAAACCCACAATAAAAGCCTGGTGACCTGCATACATGACTGGATGAGTGATTCCAGAGTCAGTGAGAACCAACTCCCCGCACCCCCTTCCTCTGCATAGGGAACTGCACAACAGGTCCTATATGAGTTATAGCAACCCATCCTCAGCTGACTAAATGCACTAGAGCAGGGGTGGGTAACATTTTGTCTCTCAGGAGCCACACTGAAATCTGTACAAGCTGCTTGTGAAAAGTGTTTCACAATACTTTTTGTATTGGTTTTTTTACTTTTTGGTTGGGTGTGGGGGAGTTTAAGGGGTGAACCCAGGAATAGGAGGGTCCACGTCATGGATTTGTGCCATGGATCTATCCACTATCCTTGTGTGCATGCCCTCCTCTCTGCTTCCTTATCCTGAGCTCAGTCTTTCAGTGCTTTAGTGAAGGAACTGGATTCAGGGGCCAGATTCAAGGCCTAGAAAGGTGTCTAACAAAAACTAGCCATGGGCCGCGTTTGGTCCCTGGGCCTGAGGTTCCCCACCCCTGCATTAGAATGTCAGAAGTGTAATGTGCTACACGCCTGTTGGAACATGCTTCTGTTGTACTCCTACCCACAACACAATGACAGCTCTTATGATTTGCTTGTGTAACAATCTTCAGAAGACACTTTACAGATCTTTGTTGTAGTTCCTGATCTAGGGGAATCTTCTCTCATCAATATGAAGGTTTTAGAGTTTCTTTGCATGCCACTGTTCCAACCTTGTATCTGTCATAAAGGGCTTGGAGCAGAGTGAGAACATCCCCTTCAATGTCCTCAGATGTACAATAAATTCTCTTTCAGTTCCATCGTACAGCCACCCACAATTTAGACATCCACAATCACATAAAAACACAACCTTAATACCAGTTTCTGCTAAATTAAGGTGTTTTATGGATGAAAAGGCTTGAGGTATAAAAACTGAGATCAGAGTTAAAGTTGTGCATCTTCACACAATGTTTTGTACCTGGAGGTATGTTTGGGAGGGTTGGGCAGAGCTGGCCTTACCACAGGAGTGGCCTGAGGTGATCACACTGGGCCTTGTTATTTTCTCTACTTTCGAAGACCCTACAGTGACTCCTGTTTTCAACTGGCTAGGGTACAGGCCCCCACTCTTCCCCAACAAGGCCCCAAATACAACCACCCCTAGGCCCCATGGAGACTGCCCCTAAGGGGGCAGGGTCACAAAGGAAGGGGAGGGGCCACCATGGGTTCTGCATTTTATCTTCACTCTGAGCCCTGCAAATTCCAACGCTAGCCTTGGATTTGGGGTTTGATGGGAGAATTTCCCTATTTAAAATGAGCTTAGTTAAACTACATGAAAAAAGTAGTTTGTAAAGTATTAATTATTATTATTATTATTTATTATTTATATAGCATCAGCAATGTACATTGCACAGAACAAACTTTAATTTGTTGACAGGTCCCTGCCCTGAGGGGCTTACAGGAAACGGAGACAGACAAAAGAGAGGGGAACACAGGGGGAGACAGAGGTATTGTCACAAAGTTGACAAGTCACATATGCATTTATTTATTTATTTATTTAATCAAACGTTTAGTTACAGGGGAGGAGCAGGGACACTGAATGAAAGGATTGCAATCTGTGGGAATGAAGAAGTAGGGAAAGCCTGACCAAAAAAGGTATGTTTTTAGCAGGGCTCCTCATAACAAATGTCAAACCTTAAAAAGGCAATGGAACAGGAATAGACAGGCAGCTGGGAGGTTAAGGTAGAGAGCCATGAAACTGGAAAGCCATTCCAGAGTGGAACTGAAGAACTGGGTGGGCAATAAGGTTGGGAACACAAAATCTGCCGGGAAGTGACATGGGAGGAGGGCGACAACATGGAGAGAACAGTACATCAAGGAACCATGGTGAGAGCAGCACTGTACCACAGAGACTATCTGGTGGCCCAATCCTCAAAGCGCTCTGCTGGTGTATACCCCACTGGATCAGAGCCAAAGTTCAACGAATAGTTAATAATTGTTTGTCTTTGCTTTCTTTTTATCATAGTTAATATGAGCATGAGAAGTCTTGAAATGTCCTCTAGTCAGGCCTCTTTTACACAGTGTAGACACAGCAAGCTTTGTGTAAATTCATTTGGGACTTGAATTCCCCAGCTATGCTGTCATTTCCTACAATCATAAATCATCACCATTTCCCCTATGGTATCTCCAAGCACTTAACAACTGAAAACTATCAAATGGGTTATACGAACTCTGAAATGACATGGAATTGTAACAAGAAAGACCCAGCTTACGTGAAGCTCTGGTTGGACAGTTTTGTGTCTAGCTATGAACAATTTCTGGATGTGGACTTCAACAAGCTGCCTACTACGTACAGTATATAGAAATACAGATCATCTGTTTCTTGTCTGAAAGAATGTGGCTTACCTCATCATGTATATAAAGTAGCCACTTGAAACCTCTTATTTTTTTTTACTGTCCTGCCCCTCAGTTTTTTAAAAAGAGCTGTCCTCCTCTGTCCCCTCTCTCGCCCTCCCATGCCTCCCCTGCTCCCCTAACTGCTTCGCCCCTTCTCCCTAGCTGCCCCCCATGTCTGGAACTCCCTCCCTGCCCACATCCGCCTTGCTCCCTCCCTTCGTACCTTCAAATCCCTCCTCAAGACCCACCTCTTCTTCTCTGTCCTCCCCGACTTCTCGCTCCCTCACCTAACTCCTGCAGATACCCTCCATCCAGCACAATCTGTTACCTGACGTCTGCGTACTCATATCCTCACCACATGGACCAACCAGCCATCATTCTCGATGTAACCAAGCCAAACGCCTGCACCTGGGACCTCCCATCTTTGTGAATATTACGCTCCTTGTCTCTCCCTCTTCCCCTTCCTTCGTCTCCCCCGCCCCCCCGTTTCCCCTCCCGCCGTCCATCTCTCAGATTGTAAGCCCTAGGGCAGGGACCATGTCTATTCAATTACTTTGTAAAGCGCCAGGTACATTGCTGGTGCTATATAAATGCTTGCTAATAATAATACTACTACTACTAATAATAATAATAATTTGGTTGATGCAATGGTCATTTTTATAAATTCAAATCAGTTCAATGAGGAGACAGAAAATACACTGAAATTTTGGGCTTAACCAAAATGGATCTAAAATAAACTGATTTTGTCAGCAGGATATCATACAGAATTATTAGCTGATCTAAAATAAACTGATTTTGTTAGCAGGATATCATACAGAATTATTAGCTATCATTTTTACATTCATGTAAGCAGGTCTGTTGAAGCCTAGTCATTTCCTAGCCATGCCTGCTCTCTTCACACTGAAGCCTACTCCATCCATCTGTACAGCCCATTGTTCATTCATGTGTAGAAGCCTATTTTGGGGGGGGATATTCCCACCCACAGTAACTCTTCCCCCATAACTGATCACTATGGTAACAAAAGAGGTGCGTAAGTAAGGGGATGCAGGCTAATAAAGCTACATTTGCACCTTTATTCTTTCATGGAAGTTGGTTAGCAATGGTAAGCCTCACTTGTTTGCCAGTAAAGAGATCATATTCTGGAATGTCATTGGCATTGCAGAGCAGTTCCCAGAGGAAATGTACTTACTTGTACTGCAGTAATGCTCAGTCCCCCCAGTCAGGATTGCAGCTGAGCTCTACTGGACGTAGAAAACACATGTTTCTATAATTACCTGTTAGTGATGCTGATTTGGACTTGGTAATCAAGGTCATCCGGTGACCAGAGAGGCACTTTTTAGTTCCCTGCAATATCCTGATAGACTCAAAGTGATTAATAACAGCGGTGGAAAGTGCCAGTGCATTTTCTTTATCAAATATCCTGGGACAATTTTGAAACATCACATAACCATCCTTTCCCTGAAAAGTCATAATAATTAAATTTAGCTAATGTAACATGTATTTAAAATATGAGCACCTAACTGCTTATTTCAAACCTATTTTAATTTATACATATGTGAGTTTGTTAATAATAATAATTCAGGCTGTTCTTATAAAAATACTTTATTCATCAACAAAATAAGATTAAACAATGGGAACCTTTAGCAGGGTGAGCTAGAAGGATCCAGTTTCATCAGCTTCAGAAGTCTTCTGCCCTTAATACCCAATCCCTGAGTCCCAGTTAAGGAGTTAATTAGCACAGGTGAAGGTTGTTGAGGTTTCCTGAGTCAGCTGATCAGAAGCCCTGGTCATTTAAACCTGGGCTGGAATACTGGAAGGGGAATCATAAGGGAAGTGGAAGGTCATTCCCTGGGGCATGCTGGCAGGGTTTGAAAGGGATGGGTGACCAAGTGAGTTGACATATTGATTGTGGAACTTCTATTTCTTATAATAAGTCAGCTTTTGTGAGCAAGCTGGCAACACCTGGCCATGTGAGAGACCGTCCTGTCACAGGGCAAAAGTTTCTAACAGTCTCCAAACAGAACATGCATGTCTAGCATGAAAATAAGGCTAGATCAATGTGCATCTAACTACCCAGTGTAAATGAGTAGGTACTCAATATTGCATTCAAAATTTACCTATGGAATTTTAGAGGGAGTTTTAAAAATCAGAGCTCACAATTTCCGAGTGTATTTTAATATTTTGTGAGGAACAAGAATTACTTGCATGTTAAAACAGTAAATGAAGGTGTAACAGGGGCAGCTGGCTGGCAGAGCCCAACCATCTAACAGCTGCACCCACCTGAAATAAAAGGCTAGAGCACCTGTTTCTAAAAGATCACACAGTAGCAGGTGCTAAGGATGAGTAGGTGTGATTCTAAATGGAGGACAGCGCCTCGCCTCCACACAGCTGTGCAAGGCTCCACAGGTTGAGTGCCTGAATGAGGCCAGCTGGTCTAGGCATGGCTAGGCCAGCCCTAAGCCTTAAAAGGGAGTCAGAGAGCTCAGTGGAAGACAGCTGTGGGAGAGGCAGGAGCCTGGCTAATTGCAAGGAGAAACTGTGCCTGACCAGCAAGGGGCCTATGCTCAGAGGAGTCCTGAGAAACTATATGTAGAACTGTGTTTTTTGAACTGCTGGAGACAGTTCACAAGGAGCACTGCAAATAAAGGACACTTTAAGGATAAAGATCCTGGGTGGCCCTGGGTCTTTGGGGTTGGATCCTGACAAGTCTCACCCACCGGAGGGCCCAGAGAGCCCTGTTAGAAAAGGGAATTAAGAATTATTGAAAAAGGAACCAATCTTGAAATCCAAGAATATATAAGAATTTTAAAATAGTTTCAATTTAAAATGAATTATAGGCATATATAAGGCATCATTATAAGGTAATATTTCCCCCAAACAATACTTTTCACAAGCATGTAGTTCATTTAAAGTAACATTTAAGGAAATCAGAACTCACATTAGCTAAATATTCCTTAATAGCAAGTCGATAGACTCTATTTTTCTTTAAATATTGCCCTTGGATTTTGACCGAGTCTCGTAGAATTCGGTGTCCTGGTTCTGCATTGGGATCAAATCCAAACTCTATTCCTGATACTTGAGGAAATCTGAAAAGACAAACTTTTTTATTGTGAAGTAGTAACACCCCAATATACCAAATATTTTCCAAAGTACAGACAATTTAAAAGTCCTGAACAAGTATACCTCTGAATACTTGCATGCATACAGTGTACAACAGAAATTAATTCATGGAGACGAAGTAGTTCAAATGATCTCTTTTATTGGACCAACTTCTGTTGGTGAAAATATGCAAGCCATGTGTGGTCTGAGCTTTCCTATGTGGCTCAAAAGCTTCCACATTCTCACCAACAGAATTTGGTCCAATAGTAGAACTTTTATTAACGGCAGTAGCCAAATTATGGTCCAATAAGAGGGATTATTTGAACTACTTTGTCTCCATCTCTTACATTTGTGACCAACACAGCAACCACCATCTCTCACTAGCTAGTAATTAATTCAGTTATTTAAATTCTTTTGTAATATCATAGTTCCAAAGGTAATATCATAGCTCCCACAGCAGAAAATTCCATATGCAGCAAATTCCATGTTCCATATTGGAAATTCCATATTCCAAATGTAGCTATAGCAAATTCCATAGTTCCAAATGAAGCTCTCGCTTTTCTTAGCAATGGTGGTTACTGGAACTGAGTCTTGTAGTCTGGACCGAGGGATCACAAAGAGAAAGATTTGCATTCTCAAGTTCTTGCACCAGGGTCATAATAATGTTCTGGTTCCCTTTAGAGGCAAATACAAGTTTGGGGTTAATTGTTGAATCCCAACCTGTCATATTGAAGTGCCAATTGCATTCAATCTGGAAAGATGGCTATCAGTTGCAGATTTATATTAGCTCTGTGTCAGCCGCCCATGGTGGCACCGAGGCTGTAGAGGTCCCCTGAGACGGGCAGGGGCCCCCCTGGGAACCCTGGAGCTCGACTGCCCGGGGGAGAATCCCAACTTCCCCCCACCAGACCACAAGGAACCCCTATTCCAGCCATAAACCTCAGCACAGGAAAAACCCCAGCAGCAGGCACAAGAAGCAGAAGGGAAAGAGAAGCAATCAACAATAGGGGCGGGACCTGCACCTGTGCGGCGCTCTGCTAGGTTCTTGGAGCAACGAGGAAGGAAGGAGGGGCATAGGGAATAGAAGGAAGTGAGTGCCTAGTCTCCTAGCCGGTAATCAGAGTCTGAGAGGCTGGTCCTCCTGCGTGAAAGCTAAGTGTGCTTACTTCTTGTTGTTGTGCTACTTGTGTTTAATCCCTATTGCCTTCCTGTGTGGAGAGTAGAAGTGTTTTGCTCTTGTTGTTTCCGTGTCTTTGAGTGAGTGACTGGTGAAAGCTGAGTGTGTGGAGTGTGTTACCTCCCACCTCCCTGGGATCATTCCTTCCTGTGGGTCGTGAAAGCCCTGTCCTTGCCCTTTGCTCCCAGGATCCCTTTCCCTGCCACCTTTTCACCCTCTGCAGCATGATTCTTTGCTCTCCCCATCTAACACTGAGAGTTTGTGCTAGACCGTACCTACCCCTTTTCCAGTGGTTCCTTGAGAGCTCTGATCCTTGTGATGATAGAGGCCTGACATCTGTGAAGTCATTAGACTATAATTCTATCCTGAAGGAATCTTTAACCCCGTGTGCAACTTATCAGAGTCTTAAAGAGTGTGTGTTTGGCTTTGACCCCTATTCCTTCCCTTATCTCCCCCTTCCCACTGACACTCTGGGACTAAAGGTTTGGTAGCTAAGAGAACAAAAATTCCATTATTCTAGTTCTTTTCCTTGTAAAAAGTAGGTGAGTTCCAAACAGAAACCCCATTTGCTTCTGGCAGATTTTTGCACTACACGTCACAAAGATTTCATAATACCCACTGTTAGTAAGCTGGATAATTTTAGCACTGTGGAGTATTGTGTGCGTGTCTGGGGGTGAAAACAAACAAGACGATAGCCTGCACTGGAACTCACTAGGTGGGTTTTGCCTGCCCATTAGGTGTTTGCCAGATGTTAGCCCACATACCAACACCCACCCCAGCTTCCACTCACTCCCCATTCATGGTGTCATCCAAGGACATCACAGGCCCACTATGTAGGCCCGTATGTGCTAACGTACACCCATGCATCTGCCTCCCATCTATTGGGCTTGCCCGCAGCCTCGCCTGCTTCCAGGTCCACCAGCACCATAGAGTTGCATCTAGTGTGGCTGCTAGAAAGAGATCAGCTGTGAAGCCGTCACAAGAGAAGAGAGCTGAATCTCCACTTTCTCCTCTGGCAGCGACTTCACAGCTGAATGAGCACTGCTTCTGATGGAAAGGGGAGGGAGTCACAGCAAGAGAAGAAGTCTTCCCTGGTTGTGACTGTTGGAAATG
>QEPC01005272.1:162751-173439 GCA_003113815.1 Sphenodon punctatus
TGCTGGAGGTCCATCTAAGTCTGCGTCTAGTCATCTTCTTGAAGCAATATAAGGTCTTCCTGTTTGGCCTAGCATTTGGCAGGCAGGAGCAGGACCAGTGCAAAGACTCTTGTCGCCTTAGGCAAATCCCTATGCGTGTGCTCCTTGTGTAAACTGTGCACGTATTGTGCACCTCACATGCAACCCACATGCATGTTACTCACAACCCCCATGTGCACACAATTAGTGCACAACATGCACATCCACAGCCTGCTTCTTGGGCACTGAGGAGCTGTAGCCCCGCACCCGCCTGCCTCTCAGCCTCAAGTTTACCAGGAGTGGCAGCTGGATCAGGGACGGGAGAGGCACCCCTTCAACTTGCAGAAGTGGCAGCAGCAGATGGATCAGGAGCAGGAGAGATGACAGCGTAAGCTAGATCAGAGGTGGAGCCACCTCTCCCACCCCCCATCCAGTGCAGAGTTTATTACCAAGGCCACCTAGGGCAGCAAGTTGAATGGGCTGCCTCTCCTGTGCCATCAAATGCAGAGCTATCACCGGTGGTGACAGCGGGGCAGCTTGATCAGGAGCAAAACAGCTGCCCAGGAACCCCCTTCATGTAGGTGCCCTAGGCGGCCGCCAGAGCAGCCTAATGGTAGCACCGGCCCTGGGCAGGAGTAGGATTTGGGGAGTTGCACATTATGGGATTTTACTTTGTTTTATCTGTGCATGTTTAATATAATAGGGGTTTAAGAGACTTTATTTGGTTTTATCTATGTATTCTGAGTCTCTTTTTTATGTGTTGTAACCAACGCTGAGCCTCTAGGGAAGGGCAGCGTAAACCAAGAAACAAACAAATAAATCAATACCTCCCATCTAGTGCTGGGTATCTGTAAACTCCATTTTCAAGAGCTTCCAGAAGTTCTCCTCCAGTAATTCTGACTGCCAAAAGTGGATCCACAATGGGCAGAATAGTCAAAAGATCATGCATAGTAAAATCTCCTGCTGGGTGCACACGGTTTGAACGAAGGGTACCTACAAATTCAAAAGAAAATCAGCCCAGTTCTCTACAATGGGTAAACAACAGATTATCTAAATAGTGCAGGTGTTGAAGCCTATTATGTTGATGAGAGGGGGGTTACAGCTTAAATAAGAATACTTAAATAATAACATAGGCAAAGAAGTAAGTACATGCCTAACTTTACACACTGTGAACAATCCCACTGATTTCAGTCATTAATATTATGATAATTTAGATGAGTTCAGTGGGACTAATAACCATGTAAAAAAAGACAAGTGTGGGCTTAGGTCTGTGTGAGTTCTAGGGCTTACTTAGCAAAAGTAAAAATGCAATTATATCACTGTGGACGGACAATGAGTGTGTGCTATCGTTTGTGCTTGTAGACAGCAGTATCCATTCCGAATACCTATTCAGTATTTACAGACACTCAGGTTTTCAAAACATTAAACTTTCAGGCAAAAAAAAATAATTAATTCTAGTTCTCTGCCCAAAGATGAACTTCTTCTGGAACAGTAATTTCTATTTCAAATTGAAAAATTCTGCTGACAACAAATCTTGGTGTTTTAGGAATGAAATTTTTTTTATGGCAAGCAAATAATTTCTTCTAAACAATAAACAAAATAGAATGATCTAAAAAAATTCAGTCAAGTTTTGAAAGATGCCAGTAACAATTTACCTTTCAATAAGGGTGTATATTTCCCCCTTTTGAGTGGAGTAAAATCCAGCAAATGAAAAAGTTCAGGTATATAATTAAAAACAGGCAACTTTTCCTTACTAAGGCAAAATAACAGCAAAATAAAATCAGCATAGAACTAGACACATTTTAGACCATGATTCTGAAAATATATTCACACAAATAGTTCCACTGAACTCAGTGAAACATGCCCCATATGTAAATTTCTTAATTTCAAATTGATATGCTATGCCAGCAACAACAAACAATACATTTAAGAGCAAGTCTGTGGGACCCATGCCAACTTTATTGTTTCAAAGGGTGTAAACAGACAGATGCGGAGGCTGCCTACCCCTGGAGCTGCTTCGGGAGTGCACTCCTGTGTCCACCCACTTGCAGCTTTGCCTGGGTCCATTTTAGATGGATCCGGCCGTTGCCCCAGTCCCCCCAACCCCGCACGATTGCAAGCAGATCACCCAACACTCTAGGCTGGCGCACGTAACTCTATGGTGTTACCCGGGGCAACGGCTGGCTGAAAATGAAGCTGCAGCATGGGTCCACTGGGGAGACAAACAGCAGCTCCACTTCGGGCCAGTGGAGGGCTGGTTTTGCCGGTCCTCTCCACAAGCAGTGCTCTGGGATGTTCTGGATCACCGCAAGCGGAGCTGGCCCATCTGTTCCACTTCCACATCTGGCAGAGCACCTTTAAATGGACGGGCCAGTCCAGGGGTGAAGCGGGCTGGCATGGCGAGCACCAGGGCAGCCTGTCCATTGAAAAGCACCCATAGCTACAACTCAGAAAGATTCTTTGCTTGCTAGGGGAAAAGAATGCAACGTGTGCGGACTATTCACTGAACCAAAACTAACTTTGTCCATGAAGATTTATGGAAGCTCTTAAAATAATGCTGTAGCTTTCTATTTAATCAAAGTTTTGGGGAGGGTTAAAAAGAGAAATAGAGTTGCATTTAGATTTCCATTTAGAATTTACAAATAATTAATACTAGTTAGCTATAAAGTTCTAAGGGTCATTTGTCCTAGGGCTTGTACAAACCTGTAACACATGCTACTCACTGTCACAACCCATAAAGCATTTACTCTGGAGTAGCCCCAAATCCAGGCTATGGGGATCCTCATTTGTCCTGGTGACCAATGGTTTGCTGTGCTAGAATTAATTTGGGTCCAAATCATTAGGGATGGGCGAACGCGGTTCGGAAGTTCAGAATTCGGCCCGAACTTGGCCTGTTCGGATGACCGAACCCGAATCTGAACACAAACTGACCGAACCGAACTCAATTCCAAACGTCGAAATGACCGAACAGTTCGGTCAGTTGGATTGCGTTCGGGTGAGTTCAGGTGGCACAAAAAGGGTCACTCGAAGGTCAAACGTGACAGAGAGGGGTAGTCAGCTGAGGAGCAGACTTCCAGGCACCAGGGGTGGAGAGGCTTGCAAGAAACTAAACTATCTGCCTCCCCCCTTCCCAACACCTTCTGAGCTAGTCACTGTTCCTGAACAGCAGGCATTTCAGAAGGCTCCCTCTCCCAGAATTTCCCAGCTCCCCAATCCATTGCAATTCTCCTCCCATTTCACCCATCCAACCCATCTACCCCCATATTCTCATTCATTCATTTAGCTTAGCTTACATAGATTTAGTGGTTATTTTTTGTTTTTACCCCTCCCTGTGTTCAATCTTCCTTCCTCCCTCCCCACTCCATTGAATCCTTTCCCTCTCCCATATATTCCATCCCAGATTCCCTTCCCTTCCCCTGTTTTTTCATTTAGAGTAGGATTATTAGATTGCTTTAAGTTTCATTTCAGTTTTGTACTGAAATGAAAATTAAACTGAAACCTTGTGTTGTTTGTGATTCCCCCCATTCCATATAGATAGATAGATAGAGATAGTAGACAGTTGTAGGCGTTAGCTGTGTACTAAATAGATAATGTGCTAATTAGATAATGTACTTATTAGATAATCCATGTAGTTAATAGCAGTTAGATTGTGTGTGTGTGTGTGTGTGTGTGTGTGTNATTAGATGTGGACGCAATCGCCAGATACTGATCTGTCTCTAACCTTCCCTTTTTAGGGAAGGTTATTGAGCAGGTGGTGGCGATCCATCTCCAGGTGCATCTAGACGCCATCTGTTTCCTCGACCCTTTTCAATCTGGGTTCCGTCCTGGCTATGGCACGGAGACAGTGTTGGTGGCCTTGGTGGCCGATCTCCGCCAGGAGATGGATGCCGGATGTTCTACATTTCTCATCTTGCTAGATCTCACGGCCACTTTTGATACTGTAGACCATGGGCTGCTGTTAAGATGGCTGCGTGACCTGGGGAGTCTGGACGGGACTGTTCTTGAATGGTTCCGCTCATTCCTCTCGGGGAGAAGCCAGCGGATGGTGTTGGGAGCTGAAACATCTTGCCCCCGTGCCTTGTCCAGCGGCGTTCCACAGGGTTCCATCCTGTCTCCATTATTGTTCAATGTATATATGCAACCCTTGGGGGAGATCGTGAGAGGGTTCGGGGTGCGATGTCACCAATATGCTGATGACACTCAGTTGTACCTCTCTTTTTCAGCTGACCCAGACACTGCTGTCTCGTTGCTATCCCAGTGTTTGGAGGCCGTGGCGGAGTGGATGTGGCAGAGCAGACTGAAGCTCAACCCTGATAAGACAGAGGTGATGGTGGTGAGGAGAATGAGGGAGGTGTTGGCCCCCCTGATAGGGGGGGGTGCCCTCTGATAGCTCAGCAGGTTCAGAGTCTGGGGGTGGTCTTGGACTCAGATGTCCACCTGGTGCGGCAGGTGGAGGTGGTGGCAAAGGCCGCCTTCCGCCAATTGCATCTAGTGTGGAGGCTGCGTCTATACGTCTCCAGGCTGGACCTGGCCTCCCTCATCCATGCCTTCATCACCTCGAGGCTGGATTACTGTAACACACTCTACGTGGGGATGCCCTTGTTCCTTGTCTGGAGGCTGCAGCAAGTGCAGAATGCGGCGGCCCGTCTCCTCATAGGGACGGGTCGGCGGGAGCACATAACACCTGTGCTCCGCACTTTGCACTGGTTGCCTATAGCGTACTGGGCCAGATTCAAGGTGTTAGTTTTGATCTATAAAGTCCTACACGGTCTCAGCCCCTCATACCTCGGGGACTGCCTCGCCTTCCGTGTCTCAGAGCGATCCCTGCAGTTTACCGGGGGCGCCTTCCTGGAGGTCCCCCGTGTTAGGCGGCGGGCCACAATGGAACGGGCGTTCTTGGTGGCTGGGCCACGACTCTGGAATTCCCTCCCGGAGGAAGCTCATCTGGCCCCGGGTCTGCTGGCGTTCCGTCGAGCCTGCAAGACCTGGCTGTTCGCCCAGGCCTTCGGAGGCGAGGGTGGGAGGGAGGGGGGAGATGTTTTTTAGAAATGTTTAAATTTGATAATTTATTGTTGTATTGTTTTTAGTGCTGTAAGCCACCCCGGGATGCCATAGACATGAGGGGGCAGCTAATAAATATAACAAATAAATAAATAAATAGAGGGAGTGTACTGGGCTCTGGGGGAAGACCAGGCAAGCACAAGTGAGCGTGGGCAAGGGGCAACAATGTTTCTCACTGTGAATGAATATTTGGCACCACTCAAGTCTAGCCCAGCAGCACAGCACATAACGTACTGTGACAGAATCACTGCATATCCTTGCAGGACCAAGCCAATGGGGCTGTGGTAAGTCACTGCAGAGGTGCAGCTCTAAGAGAAAGACGAGCTCCTTTAAGTGGCCAAGTGGCAAGGAAACTTTATTGAGGTCTTCTGAATGGCTTCTGCTGGGCAGGGCTTTGCAAGCCAGCTGAACCTCCACTATATAAGGCTGCACTGGGAAGTTTCACTATAAGTTCATAGTGTTAGATTGGGGAAGGGGCACACAAGGGAGAAGCTCGAGGGCTCCGCCAGGAGGGGGCTTGACTTGAAGGCCCAGTGGAAGGGGGCCAGGGAGCCTGCTCTACGGGCATGCAGCCCACAGGGCTGCTCCTAAGAACTGGATGGCATGGGGCCAGGGCAGAGGTCTCTGTCCAGAAGGGAAACTGGCTGGCAGGGAATGTCCCAGGCCAGAAGTCATGTGCTAACAGGTGCCCAGAAACCCTTAAAAGGAACAAAGAGGGGAAAGATGAAAGAACTAGAGGTGTGCACCAGGACCCATGGTGTTATTTGTTTTTATTTTTTGTATTTGTTATTTAAACCTTTCATTTTTGTTTTTATAAATATCAAAATTTTGTTTTCGTTTTTGCTTATATTTTTTATTTTCATTGGTTTCAATGGAAAACACATTTTCAGCTGTAACCTTTTGTTTTTCATTATATTTGGATGAAACATGGAGGGATTGTACCTTCAATGGAAGGCGTTATGTGTACCAAATTTCAGAAAGATTTAATAAAAGAATCCGATTTTAAAAGCAGTTTGATTATGTTATTTTGCAAAAATCTGCATATACATTTCTGGCTGTACTTCTTTTTTGTCTCCCATCTAATGTGGATGAAACTTGGCAATATTATACCTCTACCCACGTTTACTGTCTATGCCATCTTTCAGAATGATTGGATAAAGGGTCCTGGTGTTATATGCAATTAACGTATAAATGTCTGACTGTAACATCTTTGTAGTCCAACCAGTGTACATGAAATTTGGCAGGGCTGTATCTCACACTTTCAGGATCAACTATGACAAATATCAGAAAGATGTGATAAAAGGCCCCAATTTTATAAGTCTGCACAGCACATGCAGAGAATGAGTCTACGCCAGGGATTCTCTTACGGGTCACTGTGGTATAAGATCTGTAAACTGATATATAAACTGTTCTCAACTACAGCAAAACCATGCCACAGATTGCTAATGTACCTGTTCACAATGACATGCTAATGTCATTATAAAATGGCATTAGCATGAGTAAAAAATCTTTCTAGTGCTTGATTTCTTCAGAGATTTTTGACATTCTAAAGTAACTTACTTAAACTTTTCAGGTCTCATCTGTTGGGTATGCTTGACTTCATGAAATAGTTTTAGTTAGATGCATGGTTGGGACCATTTCCTATTAACTAACATTCTAAATATTACTATAGCCTTTCAAGAACAAACTAATGCTAAAACACTCAAAGCACTTTGGATAATGATAGATATTAAAAAGGACAACCTGAATTAAGTAATGCTACATCGGCATGAGTAGCCTCCAACATTGCATTGGCTATCAGATTTCCCAAGTTGCTCTCCAATCTTCTGACGGTAGTAACACGACCATCTAATGCTATATCAATTGGGCAAACAACTTCCTCTAAAAAGTGCTAAAAGAAAGAAAGACTCATAGCACACTTTACTTACTTATATGAAACAAGTATTTCCTAGCCACCCAGGGATTAAGCAGTAGAACTGCTTACAATTTTAAGGGAGAGAAATTCCAAGCCATGGAAGAGGAATGTATGAACTCCAGAATCTCTGGTGAATGTGAACAGACACACAGGAGATGTTTTATTAAGTAAGGGACAGACTGAATACCACTTTGCTTCCATTCTACACTGATAAAAGCTTTAGCAAGGCAGGCAAACCAACCACACATTTCTCTGGTGTTTGTCTAGATGAGTGGAAATCTCACTCTACCATTTCTTGCTGTTATATGCTAGTGCAAAATATGCAGATCATAATAATCATTGAACAAGAGCAGAGATTAAGAAGTCAGTTCTGAAGCGGTACTGAACACATTTTGAACTTGGTTTTCCTTCTGGCAGGGCCATATTAGCATCAATTCAAATGCACTTATTGGGTGAAAAATCAAAGTGTAGATGATAGGGCGGCTCCATGGCCAGGAGCAGGAAACAGCGCCCATCACTCTCTGGGTCAGGGAGGGGCACTGACCAAACGTGCTCATGGCTGGAGAGCCATCCCGCAGCTCACCTGCCCTGGGTACAGGGGGTCGCAACAGACAGGCAGGTGGCCCCACCCCTGGTCCCCCACCATGACAGGCAGCCATCACAACCAGCCATGGCAATCCCCACCCAATGACATAGATGGTGGGGCCAAACAAAAACACTGGCCCCCTGTGACCTGTGTTGGCCCACACGGGTGGCCCTTAGCCCAAAATCTGCACCTGGGATCATTTGGGGGATGCATTCCGGGCTAGCCACTCACCTGGCATGGGACAGCCCCGGGCCAACATCTGACAGTTGGGAAGAGACATGCAGGTGCTTCCCCGGCTCAGGTAGGCCACAGCGGGGCTGCATCACCTCTGTTTTCACATATTTTTGATACCCATTGCCAGCAACAGATACATTCTCATAGTGAACAGAACCCCAGAGACAGGGTGTTTTCAGACATGATGCTAACCCCAGTTTAACCACACTTGAACATTTCTTATGCACGTTGCAGGGCTGCATAGGGCACGAATACAGTCCTGCAACATGCATAATAAATGTTCAAGTGTGCTTAAAGTGTGGTTAAACTGGGGTTAGCATCATGTCTGAAAACACTCAGAATAAAGATAGCAATCAACTGGACAGTCCACCTGAAAGTGGACTCAAAATCATCTTAAAATGTGTGCTAGTTTTAAGCATCCCCTGTGGACATAAAGACCTAATTAAAATGTGCTTGTGACCTTTAAAGTCCCCTCTGATTACAGTAGTTTACAGATGAACTCTGTGGCACAGATTAAAGACCAAGCTACCTGCAACTGTAAATAGTATTTTATTCTCAGTTGAAGTGTATTATAGAAGTCAACTGCCATAAAAATTATAGGACTATCCATAAAGTAATTATAGACTTGTAAATATAAAGGTCTATCTATACAAATAGAAGCATATGCTTAATAAAGAACATAGTATTTTTATTATAACAACATTAACAACAATAACAGGTGATTTTTATATAATACAACATTAATTCTTTCTATATTACATAGTTAATGAAATCTATTACTCAATGACAGATGGATCCCAATAAGGCTATTTATTCTGAGAAATCTGAGTTACAGTATGTTCCACTAATTAATTCTGAAAGATTTTATATATAGCATATGTGTAAAATGAAAACAATTAGAGAAAGAGAAAAATAAACCTACCTGCAGGTTTTGAGTAAAATCCTTGACCAATGATTTTATAAAAGCATCTTCCTCCAGGTGCTTCAATATGTCAATTTTATTAAATGTATATTGAAATGAGGCTCCACAGTTTCTCATGTTAATTTTTGTCAAATTCCTAAAATCAGATCCACTTTTGACAATCCAAGTTCCATTCACCTTTTTAATTCCATAATCATGGTCATGCCCTCCAAGAATCAAATCTATATCTAGGGTATTCTGGGCAAGCCGGATGTCATTAATCCATTTCATATGTGTCATGGCAATTACAAGTTCTGCACCCTCTGCTTTAAGTTCCACAGATATTTGGTTAGCTACTTCAACATAATCTAGATAGTTTAGGTTTGATTTATTTATGGTAGCCAACGTATCCAGCCAGTCTTCTTCCACTAACCCCATTAAGCCAATTTTCACATTATTCCAGGTAACAACTTTTTTTACTGTGCCGTGTCCCAGTGGTTCAGAGGTAAATCTGTCATACACATTGCTGAGGAACCAAGGAAATTGTATTTGTTGTTTATATTCTTCCAAAACATCAACACCAAAATCAAATTCATGGTTTCCTAAAAAGTAATTTTAAAAAACGTTTAGAAAAGTTAAGGTCATATAATGGCAGTTCTTTATTTGCAATTCATAATGGCACTAGAGAAACAAACAAACAAAACCAGGTCTCACCTTTTTCTCTTCAAGTTAAACGTAAAAGACCAATTTCCAATTTCCTTTACAACAGTAAAAATATTTAACACAATTTACTTTTGTGAAGTTACTTATTATTTAAATTGTTGCAAGGGAGAGCAGAATTTAACCAATATGCACTCTTTTACCTTAGAGTTATGATCCATTTAATTTACCAATTATTTAAATTTTGGCAAATATAAAATCACAAAACTGGCAAATATAAAATCATCCAATTTATATTACAGCAGATAGGGGGAGGGGTACCAATAAAATCCATGGCAGGTTCTCTGAGATACTTGTCTCTACTTATTATCATATTTTAAATGATAATTTTAAAATATGAGTGCTGGCATCAACAGCACTATGTATTCACTGTATTGTATAAATATTCATTGGATGTATATTTGCAACAAGAAACCTACCATAGAAGATATACTCAGGATGCCAAATAAAGTGCATTTTTTGTGTAAATGACTAGCTTTTCTGTTTTGCAGAACAGTAACCAAAAATAGCTAGCCTTTTCTTCTGTCCCTTACTAACCTGTCACTTCTGCACAAATAAGACTGCATCTGAAAATACAGACCTCTAACCTGCGTTTGAAAAATCAAACATAATGAGGACCAAGTAGCAACTCTACACATTTTAGTGAAAAAAACCGTTCCCTTTTTATTTTAAGAAGATGCCCTGGTACTGACATATTGGCCCCCAAAGGAATATCCTTCCCTTGACGGTTCCCCAGGAATAAAGCCCTGGATGTTTGGGTGTTTTTAGTCTTTGGGTGTTTTTAGACAAGCACCTCCCCACCCACCACCCACCCATTATGCATGTAGCAGGGCTGCATAGGGTGCCAATGCAGCCCTGAAATATGTATAATGGGTGGGTAATGGGAGGGGAGACACTTGTCTTAAAAACACCCTTTGACTCCTTCCTCTCCTTTACACCTCATATTCAGTCTGTTGCTACAACACATCATCTCTCCTTGCATGATATTGCTAAAATTCAACCCTTCTTTACCATTCCTTCTGCCAAGTCCATGCTCTCGTCATCTCTTGCCTTGACTACTGCAACCTCCTTCTTAATGACCTTCCCTGCTCTCACCTTGACCAACTCACTTCTGTTCAGCACTTTGCTACCAAGGCCATCCACTATGCCCACCGCTTTGATCATATTCAACCCCTCTGGTCCTCCCTCCACTGCCTCCCTCTTCCCCTTCACATCCAATAGAAACTCTGGGTGATTTCAGATGTAACGGCCAG
>QEPC01005272.1:179771-205948 GCA_003113815.1 Sphenodon punctatus
GGGGGGGCGGGGGGAGAGTCCCTGCTCTTCTGTGAATACTCTTGTGCGTCCCTGGCTGCAATGCTGTGAGAATCACAAAGCTGCCGCGCTTAAGGAAAAGGGGAAACTGGCAAACCTGCCACTTCCACGTGAAATCTACAGTGGCAAAAATACTGCAGCAGCAACTACGGAAAGCCGCAAGTGCAAGGCTCCCTTCCTAACCATGCTGCTTGGTGCGGAAGAGCACTTTCCGCCAGTAAATGCTGCCGCAGCGGTACAACATTTCAGTCCTAGTCTTCACCAACCAGGACAGGCATGGGTCTAATTCACAAGTCATAGCCTGAACAGACCCCAGTACATCTGCCACATTGGCAGGTGTCACTGATAGAAATTCATCCCACAAATCCTGACCAGATAAGGCATTCCTAACTTCTGGCTCCGCCACTGCCTCTGAAATGGCAGAGTCAAAGTTGTGCTCAATGCGAGCGATTTTGTCCACAAAGTATGCTAAAAACATGTCACAGAGGGCCTTGGACAAGTTGTGTTCTAGGCGGAGACAGGCAGGACTGACAAAACCTCTCACCATCTGGAACAACTCCGCTGGATGCAAATGAACAGACGCACAACCATGGCATAGGTCTTCAAAAATGCTCTATGCTGGAACCGGTAGTCTTGGGCACAAGTATGGCACCACTGTCTCTCCAAATGCTTCTCCTCGTTCTTCAACCACCCCAGGTCCTCCATAAACCACGGGGACCTGCAGTGACGAAATGCCAGGTGCGGATGCCTAGGAGCCACCCAATTGATGGCTCCAGCCAGCCAATCATTCCAAAAGACCACGAGGTCATCAATGGAGCAACCATTGAGGTCAACAGGTATCTCCCCCAAAGCATTCTGGAACCCCTCCAGTTCCATAAATCTCCAGTGGTGGACCATTCTAACTAGTCCCACACTCCTAGAGTCAGGCAGGCACCGGGATGGAGGCTTGCAGGAGGCAATGGTCCAACCACAGCAAGGTGAGCACACCACACTCCCAGTCGTTGGACCCCCGCCTTAGGTCAGTTCAGAACACCAAGTCAAGAGTATGTCCCCCTCCCTCATGTGTTGGGCCCACCACCACCTGGGACAGCCCCATGGTCTCAGTGTGGAAATTGAAGTCCCTCAAAACAAGAAGCTTAGGAGACCTCAAGACCAAATCTGAGACCAGAGCTGCTAGAAAAGTCAGGGATGCCACTGAAGTGGAGTGCATGTTACATTAGCAGATGATGGAAGATTTATTGGCTACCGACCTCGCATTAAACAGCACCAGCAACAGGCCAGAGTCAACTGAGACCTTGGTTACTTGGTTACCTGAGCCCAGGGGGGCTGAGCGGGAGACCGGCACTAACCACTGGTCCCTCCACTCATGATGAAATCTCCCCCCCACTCAGCCATAATTCCCCTGCGCCATGACGACCCCAGTCGCTGCTGCTGCCACCACCCTTAGCAGATCACCACCAGCCCAGCTCCCACTCCCATCAGGGTGGCGAGGGAGAAACCCCCCCATCACCCCCAACCCCTCTCCCATCAACCCACGTCCCCCCATAACCCCTCACCAGGGGGCATAACCAATCCTCTCCTACCTCAGTCCTATCCCTGTTAAACCCCAAAAAGCAACCCCCATCCCCCCTCTCACTGGAGGATAACCACCCCAACGGGTCTTCCCAGCCACTCTCACCAGCCAGGGAGAACCACCCTACCCCCACTCTCACCAGGGGAAAAAACCCTCTCGCCCGCACTCCAAACCTCTATCTAAAAACAAACAACCCAACCAAGTAAACCCACCTCAAAGCGTATAAAATCAACCCCACCCTATCCCACTAACCAATCCACCCACCCCAATAACCAACCCCTTACCAGACACAGATAACCACAACCTACTGCACATTTTTAATATTCACCAAAATCCCCCCTGCCCCGCAAAGCCCAGAGAAGGGCCATGCCCAAGGGCCCTTAGGCGGGACCTGTAGCGCGGCCAAAGGGCGCACTGCCTAAATGTCCCTGTAGCTCCTTCCCATGCCAGGAGAGATTCCCCAGCCCCAGTCCCTCTCCCTCTTCAAGAGGGAGGGGGAGAATATTAACAGTCCCTGGACTTGGGAATCTTACCCACCCCAGCAGCAGCAGGAGGTAGCAGCAGGTGGCCCAGAGACTCACGGCCAGGTGGAAAGGCCAACAGACTGAAAACAGGGAAGCAACAGAGGGGTGAGCCTCCAGGCTCCCAGCCCCACACCCCTGTGCAGTTCTTACAGCAGTCAAAGGGTGCACTGCCTAAATGTCCCTGTAGCTCCTCCCCACACCAGTAGGGCTTCCCTGGCTCCGCCCCCTCTCCCTCTTCAACAGGGAGGGGCAGATTTCCTATCTCCAAGTGACCATAGAGATGTGGCCAGAGAGTCCTAGTCACGAAATCCTTCCTCCACTTCATGGCTTCATCCTAGTTCCAGAACATTCCATGCAGGGATGTCATAACAACATTCGTCCATGTCTTTTGTGTTGTGAGAAATACTAGAGATGGGCGCCTGGAGGGAATTCTGGATCCAGATGTTTATTCTGGATTTAATTGCAGATCCATATTATAGATCTGTAATTAAATCAAATAAAAAATAAAAACCCATGCATGTGCAAAATGGCTGCTGAACTCTTCTGTGCATGTCAAAATAATGCCTTATTTTCCAAAATAAGGGCAGCCAGTCTAAAATCCAAAATAGTCACTGTGTATCTGCAGACTGGCTGTCTTCAAAATGGTGGTGATTCTGCCTCCACCATTTTGGAAAAGGCCAACATGTGTAGAATGGTCCAGCAGCCATTTTGCACATGCATGGTTATTTATTTTTTTATTTAACAGATTTTAAACTGAACTGCAACATGCCTGTTGCAGTTTGGTAGGATTGATATAGATGAATCTATAATTGCCCATTACAACACCCACCCCTAGGAAATACCACAAGAAAGTAGGGAGGGGAAGGGGCTATGGAAATCTAAGGCACTCTGTAGTTGTGTGAACGAATTCTGAGGGAGAAGACAAACAGATTAAAGAACAGGTGGTGAGTTTGGAAGGCAGAAGGGTGTTTTGTGAATGAAAAACAATTTATGAAAGAAATACAATCTATAATGAACATTAGCCGTGCAAGTGTGGACATATGCGCCTGCATAAACCATAGTGAAATGCAGGCTCAGAATTTATTACCATTAAATGCTGTATGCAGATGTGAAATAACTTCATAGATTTAGTTAAGAGAAATGTTAATTGCTAATGAGATGGGGGTATTGTGTACTCTTTAGCAAGTAATATTACAAAGATGCTTGCTCTGGTTAAAGATCCAAGATAACGTACAGTTTTTGTTCATCTAACAAAAGGCCTAATTACAACAAGGGCATTCAAGCGGTCCCTTTTTTGAGTGTTAACAAACAAGAGGGGAGCCCTCGAGAGCCCGTGGTTGCTCTGTGGGGCATCCCCAGTCACCACTCGCAGGCTCTGCTTGGAACCACACCAAATGGGAAGGCATTCCTGCCTACTGCGGTTCACCTGCGCTCCACCCCCCTCCACCATAGAGTAGTGGTTGCTCCTCGGATACCCTAGGCTGTTGGCCATGACTCTATGGTGCTGAACGTGCACACATGCCCCAACAGACGGGAGGGTACAGGGTGGCTGAGTGGGCACCCTGTGCCCCTCCAACACATAGGAAACGGCTCCAAAGCAGCATATTGCCCCACATCTGCCTGGATATGCCTGCACAGCATGCTCCACATTTCCGATGATGACACTGTGTGGAGCCGCTCTGGGGTGAACATCTGGTGGCCCCATGACACATGATCAGATGAATCTGGTGCTAATCAGGATGAAAGTGGGGCAACATCTTGTGTTAACACCACCCAGAGACATTAATCAGGATTCTAATGTTATTTCTAGTTTCACAAACATGTCAGAAAGGCTATTTCCCCCATTACAAATCTTCAGCAGACATCTGTTTCACACTGCCAGCCCAGGGAAAGCACTTTATAGTGATCAAACTGATTATTTAATAAAGGAAATAGTTTGAGTTTAAAATGACAGGAGGGTTCCAGGACAGGAACTAAACAAATCTTTCAGAGTACTTCTTTAGGTAAAATCAGAGAAATAAACAATAAAAAGAGTACAAGAAATATTGGACAGCTTTCTGAATAGAGAAAAGAATGAAACCTGGGAATGGAGGAGATTTCTAGGATGCTGCTTTGTAAGATAGCTAGAAGCTGTGCTGGTGTTATCAAATCTGATTCTTTTTGAAGGACAGCAAAAGGCATCAGAGAGACAGAGTCCTATTCAATTTCTATTGGCTCATGGGGATGAACAATAAGTTACAAAAGAATTATATGTAGCATTGCAAATTATAGGCTTTTTTTTTTGCTATCTCCAAAGTCATTGCATATTTTGGTCCTCAAAGTAGTGATGCAACTCCACTAGTTTACACCATGTGCTGCTTTATTAATGCAAACCAAGTAAAGTGCACAGTCCAAAACACAAAGGGTGTAAAACGGATGGATGCAGAGCCTGCCTGTCCACGGAGCTATTCTGGGGGCACACCCTCACATCCACCCGCTTCCACCTCATCTTTGGTCCACTTTAGCCTGGCTGGCGGGTGTTCCTGGGACATGGGCCACCTGCGTGGTGCCCCCTCCGTACCACAGAGTTGCAACCACTCATCTGACACTCTAGGCTAGCAGCCGGCAGCCGCAACTCTATGGTGCTGACCAGGGCAATGTCTGCCTGGGTGTGGACTGCATCAAGGATCCATCCCAATGGATGGACAGCAGCTCCACGTTCTGCCATGGTCCATGGTTTGGCCAGCCTGCTCCGCATGATATGCTCCTGGATACTCCAGAGTGGGTAGAGGGTGAGGCATAGCAGGGCTGCCCCAGGGCAGGCTCAGCCTGCTCCATTTTGCACATCTGGCAGGCATCTTTAAATAGACCGTGAACCCAGGGATGGAGTGGGCTGGCGCAGGCAGAAGTGGAGCTGCTGCTGTCCATCTAAAAGCATCTAAAGAGGTAGTATGTGAATCTCTCTGCCACTCTGCCAGCAAACTGAGTAGTAGGCCAGCCACTCTCTTGAAGCAAAGTGGTTATAGAAACCCAAGGAAATGCACCTACACCCACTGCCTATGGTGTTTTTTACACAGTTGCCTCCACCCATCTTCACCCAGCAAAACTGGGTAGAGGCGTCTCTGTGAAAAGGGCCCATGTTGCAGGGCTGCAGTGTTGCCCTGTACCATGTATAATAAAATGTAACACTCATTTTATCGGTGTTAGAGTGTCTGTGTAAAAAGAGCCTATGTTTCAGGGCAGGTAAGAGCATAGTAAAAAACATATAAAAAGGAACATAAAAACATCCAGAAAATGCTCAAGCTCAGTCTCTGTTGAACCTCCAAGGGAAGGGAGTTTCACAATACTGGAGCAGCCACCAAGAATGCCTCACCCCCTACCCTAGTTTTAAGAAACTCAAAATGTCAGGAGAAATGGACATCTATGCTCCAACCACAGCTGACAAGGCTGTTGCTTTCCACAAATGTCCAAGTGGTGGGCTGTCCTTGCTTCTGTCCAAACCTACCTCTGTTTTCAACATATCTACAATTATGTAGTTACCACATTTCCTTAATTACCTATGTGGGGAAATTCTTCAAAAAACATTTCTAAAATCTAAGTGCAAAATTCTCCCTTTGTATGCATGTACAAATTTCCCACTAAAATGTCCATTTGCAGGCAGAGCTTTCTTGACTAGAGCTGAAACAAATTGGCTGTTCCCAAATTGACAGGCATTCTCTCTCACCATTTCAGGAACCCTTAGTGAATTTTCACAAGAATTTTTGCATTCAAGATGAGTTTGGCCCATTCGCTACTTTCAGGATTTTGCCAGCAAATTTCCATCACTTTTGTTACTTTCATCATTTCTCACACACACACACACACACACACACACACACACACACACACAAAAGAAATCCCAAAAGGACCAAAAAAGTTAACCAAATCAAAGGGGCAAAAATAGAAATGTATTTAAATTAGCAAAATCCAAAAGCAAAATCCAAAAATGACAATGATAACTGAAAAAACAAAAAATGACATTTCCAGAAATACCAAAAATGCCACATGTATGAACAACCAAACGTACTGCATGTAGCAGTACAATCAACAAATGACAAACATGATGAAAGTACCAAAAGGCATTTCGAAACAGGTGCCTGTACTAACCATCATAAAAACCTGTACATTTCAACCTTACCAGCAAAATGTCAAATCACATTTTTTGTCAAAAACAATATTCACCATGGTAAACCGTTTTAGAACTATTGTGGATTGCGGAGTATGGTAGTTGTGGAAATAGTAAGGTATGTGCCTCCAGGAAGATGATAGGTTACGTACTGTTGGGTGACTTAATATTTTATTTCCTTATGTGGCAAGGTGCTGCCATAAGTGCCTACAGGGGGAGAACATAGTGGGACAGCACCATGGCAACACCTGCAAGACTACACTACCTGAACACGGTGAGGCAGAGGCTAAGAGAGAGCGCACCAGGAAACAGAGTAAAATAAAAGGAATTGATTAGCCAGCCCACAAGTCAAGGAAGTCCAGAGGCTTGGAACCCAAGGAGGAGCTTGCTTCTGAAAAGGGTTCCAGGAAAAAAGAACTGTGAATTACAAGATATTTGATGGTGGTGGGTTGCAGACAAGTTAATAAAATTACTAATGAATAGGGCATTAAGTCTCTGGGTTGCCTTTGGGGAACAGCAGGAAAATGCCAGTTTTGAACCTGCAGTCTCCCGCATCTTGCTTTTGTGAGTAGCTGTCAAGTTATGTTGAGCGCGTAGTAACTCCACATGCTTCACAACAATGTTTTTGTGTATTAAATTCCTGGGTTTCAAATTCTAATTACTTATCCTGTTTTTGTTTTTGTTTAATAAAATTAAAATACTTAAAACACTGTTAGAGAACCCGTTTGAGAAGGTGGAACTGGATGGTGGGTGAAGTGCAGTTGCTGACAGAGTTTTCTGCCAGCTGCTCCCCACGAAAACCTTCTTCACTGAAGCATAAAATAGGACATAAAAATGTAGCTCCTGTTGGAAAAGGTTTTATCTGAAGAAGATTCCATGTGTGAGCCAGCACATAAACGTTTGTGCAATAGTACACATAAAGGTTTATGCACCAGCAACTGCTGGAACATAAATTTTCAACTATGACAAATAATAGATAAAAATGTCCCCAGGGCTATTTTTTCTAACAAAAAAAAAATCAAGTTACAGATCATATCAACTTTATTCACGATCCAACTGCTTATCAAATTTAAGTCCGATAAACAATTTTCTAGGGATATCTGCCCCTGCAAGTTACCGATCTGCCTCGAACCTTCCCTTTTTGGGAAGGTTATTGAACAGGTGGTGGCCCGTCAGCTACAGGTGCATCTGGACTGCATCAGTTTTCTGGATCCCACACAGTCTGGCTTTCTTCCGGGGTATGGCACAGAGATGGTACTGGTGGCCTTGGTGGATGACCTCCTTGTAGAACTGGATAGTAGTCATATGACCCTTCTGGTTCTACTATATCTGTCAGTGGCTTTTGATACTGTGAAACATGAGATGTTGTTGACTCGCCTGCGAGACTTGGCTGGGGTAGATGGAGCTGTTTTGCAGTGGTTCCGTTCTTACCTTGTGGGTAGATACCAGCGGATGGTACTCGGGAATTATACATCTGACCTGGGGGGCCTCATGTGTGGGGTGCCGCAGGGTTCCATCTTGTCCCCTCTCTTGTTTAACGTATATATGAAGCCGCTGGAGGAGGTTGTGTGCAGCTGGGGGGTCCGTTGTCATCAATATGCAGACGACATCCAGTTGCATTTGTCCTTTTCATCAGACCCAGGTCCCGCTGTCTCCCTGCTGTCATGGTGTCTGGCGGCTGTGGTGGACTGGATGAGGCGAAGTCAGTTGAAGCTCAATCCTGATAAGATAGAGGAGATGCTGGGGGGGGGGGGGTGATGGACTGTGGGAGGTGGCTGCATTATTGGAGGTATCCATCCTCCATTGGTTCCATCTGTGTGGAGTCTGGGGGTGCTCCTGGATCAGCAGTTGCACCTGGATATCCAGGTGTCAGCTGTGGCCAGGAGTGCCTTTTGCCAGTTACATCTGGTAAGGCAGCTCTGCCCATATGTCTCAGACTCCGATCTCGCCACTATCATCCATGCATTTGTCACCTCGAGGCTAGACTACTGCAATGCGCTCTAGTGGGGCTGCCTTTGGTGATGGTTCAGAAGCCTGCAGTTCATGCAGAATGCAGCGGCTCGTCTCCTTACGGGAATGGGCTGCAGGGAGCACATAACACTGGTGCTCCGTGCGCTGTACTAGCTGCCAACTGTCTTCCGGGCCCGATCCAAAGTGCTGGTTTTGACTTATAAAGCCCTACATGGTCTAGGCCCCGCTTATTTGAGAGCACAACTCAACCCCCGGATCCTGAGGCGGCCTCTGCAGTCATCTGGGGATGCCTTCCTGGAGGTCCCACGTTATCTATGGGTCCGGACAGACAGAAGGGCATTCTCAGCAGCCGCACAATTGCTGTGGAATGCCTTCCTGGAGGAGGTCCATCTCAGTCTGGATCTTCTGGCTTTCTGCCATAATTGTAAGACCTGGCTCTTCCGTCAGGTTTTTGGCAGGGGTGAGGAAGAAGGGATGGAGGGGATGGGGTAGAGGGTGTTGTCCTGGTAGTGATTATATTATCTTATTTTATTTTTGTATTTTTATATTCTGTATGTGTGTTTATTTCATTGTGATATTTTGGTGTTGTACGCTGCTCTGGGTCACCAGAGGTGAGAGGAACGGGATAGAAGTATAATGAAACAAATAAATAAATAAATATAAATAAATATCAGTCAAGAATAAAAGATCTAGCAAAGAAAAATTTCAGTTACATGCACCACAATTGTAAAGATTTCCTATCAATGTAATTTTTTTACAAAGTCAAACGGTAACTAGGTAAAAAATTAAAAGTATGTAAACTTTAACAGTTTGGGCTTGTATTCTGAGACACCACCTAATTTTAAAGAAGAGGAATTTGGGCTCTATTTTAAATCCAGTTTAAATTATTTGTTTATTTAGATTTTTTAGCTGATCCATCCAGCTATAGCAGCTTACAACATATTAAACCATATAAAAAGAGAGTGAGTGAGTGAGTGAGTGTCCTATGTTGAGGCTGTGAGGACAGCAAAGAAGGAGTTCTTTGCTGCCCTCATAGTGTCTGCGAAGTCACGCCCGGCAGAGCTGTTTCGGGTGGTGCAGGGACTGGTCAGTCTGGCCTCCCTCCGCCTGGACGGGGACTTGTCCCAGGCCTGCTGTGGGGAATTTGTCACCTACTTCGCAAACAAGATCACTCGGATTCAGAGCGACTTTGACGCTGGGTTGGGGGCAGTAGGTGGAGAGCGCGAGGTGATGGAGGCCCCGTCTGGTCCAACTTTGTGGGGGGAGTTTTAGGAAGTGACGCCTTCCGATGCGGTGGATGTCTTGGGGTCTGTTATGAACTTGCCACCAGTTATGAACTTGATCCTTGCCCGTACTGGTTGGTGAAAGCCTCCAGGGAGACGTTGGGGATGGTGCTGGCGAGAGTGGTTAATGCATCCCTGCAGCAGGGGAGGTTGTCGCCTAGCCTCAAGGAGGCTGTGGAACACCCCCTGCTGAAGAAACTATCATTGGATGTGGACGCACTCACATCCAGCTACCGACTTCCCTTTTTAGGGAAGGTTATTGAGCGGGCGGTGGCGATCCAGCTCCAGGCGCATCTAGATAGCATCGGTTTCTTAGACCCTTTTCAATCGGAGACAGCGTTGGTGGCCTTGGTCGACGATCTCCGCGGGAGATGGACGCAGGTTGCTCTACATTTCTTATCCTGCTAGATCTCTCGGCCGCTTTTGATACCATGGGCTGCTGCTGAGACGGCTGCGTGACCTGGGGGGTCTGGATGGGGCTGTTCTTGAATGGTTCTGCTCATTCCTCTCGGGGAGAAGTCAGGGGGTGGTGTTGGGAGCTGAAACATCTTGCCCCCGCACCTTGTCGTACGGAATTTCACAGGGTTCCATTCTGTCTCCATTATTATTTAATGTATACATGCAGCCCTTGGGGGAGTTTGTGAGAGGGTACGGGGTGTGATGTCACCAATATGTTGATGATACTCAGCTGTACCTCTCTTTTTCAGCTGACCCAGACCCTGCTGTCTTGTTGCTATCCCAGTGTCTGGAGGCCGTGGCGGAGTGGATGCGGCAGAGCAGACTGAAGCTCACCCCGATAAGACAGAGGTGATGGTGGTGTGGAGAGCGAGGGAGGTGTCGGCCCCCCTGATTGGGGGGGTTCGCCCTCCTATAGCTCAGCAGGTTCGGAGTCTGGGGGTGATATTGGACTCAGACCTCCGCCTGGATCGACAGGTGGAGGTGGTGGCGAAGGCCACCTTCCGCCAGTTATATCTGGTGCGGAGGCTGCGTCCGTATTTATTATTTATTAATTTTATTTATTACTGTCATTTGTACCCCGGCCCTCCTGTAAACAGCTCGGGGCGGCTTCCAACAATATAAATACATAAAAACAATATAAAACAATTTAAAATAATCAACAATAAAAATGTTTAAAACAGGGCCCCAGAAATTAAAACAGTAAAAAAGGATAGGGGCAAAAAAACAATAACCCTAACCCACTCCCCCACCCCCAAAGGCCTGGGCGAACAGCCAGGTTTTACAACACCGCCGGAGGTGGTGCCTTCTTGGAGGTCCCCCAAATTAAGTGGGGGGCCACAATGGAGAGGGCATTCTTGGTGGCCAGGCCGCAACTTTGGAACTCCCTCCCGGAGGAAGCTCGCTTGGCCCCAAGCCTTTAAACATTCCGGCAGGCTTGTAAAACCTGGCTGCTCGCCCAGGCCTTTGCGGGGGTGGGGGAGGGTTTTTAGCTCCACCCTACCCTTATTTTTAATTTTATTTATTTGTCCTAACCCTGTTTTTAAATTGTGTGTTGTTTTTAAAGAATTGTTTTTTTTAATTGTTTTTATTGGATTGTACGTCACCCCGAGATGTCGTAGGCATATGGGGCGACTAAGAAATGTTTAAAATAAATAAATAAATAAAACTACATATATATATATATATATATACACACACATAAATATTAATAAATAAATAAAACAAAAATAAAACAGTATAAAATCAAGAATAAAAAACACCTAAAGGTGGAGCTAAAATCCTCCCTCCCCCCTCCCTCCCTCCCAAGCCCCCATCCATCACAGTCTCCCTCGCCAAAAGCCTGGCTGAACAGTCAGGTTTTGCACTGTCTTCGGAAAGAGGGACGGTCCAGGGTCAGGCAGACCTCCATCGGGAGGGAGTTCCACAGCTTTGGAGCAGCCACCAAGAACACCCTCCCTATCGTTGCCAAGCACGATAGTCGTAAGACCTCGAGGAGGGCGCTCCCAGCTGACTGCAGGTGCCAATCCAGGACCCAGGGGGTGAGGCGGTCCTGCAGATAGGTGGGGCTCAGGCTGTACAGGGCTTTATAGGTCAAAAAGAACACCTTGAATCGGACCCGGAAGACTATTGGCAGGCAGTGCGAAGAATGGAGGACTGGTGTAGTGTGCTCGCAGCAACCTGTCCCCGTAAGAAGACAGGCCGCCACATTCTGCACCAGCTGCAGTCTCCGGACCGTCACCAAGGGTAGCCTCAAAATGATGTTCCTAGTATAGGCTGCCAGTTAAGGCCTACTTCTAGTTTTAGGGCTGCTTGCTTATTATGCAAAATTGCTTGACATAGCAGGCTTAAACCCTAGTTCATACTCTAGTCATCTTTCGCCTTGACTACTACAACTTCCTCCTTGCTCTGATCTTGCCCCCCTCATCTCAGTTCAACACTCTGCTGCCAAAGTCATCCACCTTGCCCATCACTTTGACGATGTTGAGCCCCTCCTATGCAAGTGGCTCCCTTTACATGAACTCATTCAGGACAAGCTCGTGGTCTTCACCTTCAAGGCTTTTCATGACCTTGTTCCCCATATCCACCGCCACACTCCTACCTGGTGCTCCTCCTCTGCTCCTTCCTTCGCCTGCTCACAACCTCCTTGCTCCTCTAAACGTCTTCACCCCTTCTCCCTTGCTGCCCCTCATGCCTGGAACTCCCTCCTTGGACACGTTTGTTTTGCTCCTTTCCTCCCAACTTTAAAATCCCTCCTGAAAGCCCACCTCTTCCATCATGCCTTCCCTATCTTGTCATGAGTGAAACTGCATCCTCTTCCCCCTCACTCAGAATCTAGTTCCCTGTAACTAAGCGAATGAGCCTGCAAATTCTCAGCCTAATGAACGTACTCTTGTCTTTCCTGATGTTTACCTCTCCCTCATATCCCCCTCCCTTGTCTCTCAGATTGTAAGCCCCTTAGAGGTAGGAACCTGTCTCTGACTGTGGATTGTACAGTGCCAGATACACTGCTGGTGCAATAAGAATAAGAATTCAGAATAATGTTGGTTCACTTGACATTGTTAATTTCTCATCATGTCAGGAGGGAGAAATGAGGAAGGAGTAGTTAGGCTAGTAGGCAGAAGTAGAGAAAAGATCAAGCGTATAGTCAGACTGGCAGGCGAAATTATGGGAAAAGAGAAATGTATGCTGAGAAGCTGATTGGATAAAAGAGTTTTACCTCATTTGGCTGATATTTAGCTGAAATTATAATAAAATTATGAGCTTCATGAATAATTATAGGGGCTACCATAAATGTGAATTCAGTAAGTTACAGTAACGATGTGGTCTATAAAAATGGACTAAAATAGAAGGGTGGTTAGCTAAGCAGCTCATTGCCCCAAGACCCTGTCCTGAGAGCCACCTAGGCATTCTGACACAGAGGGTGCAAACAGACATGCACGTAGCTCAACTTTAACACCACTTTGAGATTTCTTATGCATGTTGCAGGGCTGTATTGGTGCCCTATGCAGCCCTGCAACATGCATAAGAAATCTTAAAGTGGAGTTAAGGTGCATGTCTGTTTTCACCCAGTCTTTGTTTTGAAGGCAGAAAGCTTCTTTTTCTTCTATTTATATTTTCTTCGGTGGGTAAGCTGAACCACTTCAGAGGAACTGGCCATTCTTCTGAGGGGGTTTACCTTAGTTTAGAATATCTTTATGTAGGATCAAAAGGAGATTTATACAATATCTTACTTTACTGCATTTTTAAAAATAATTATAGGTACTAACTTAATCATTTAATGCACTAATAGATTTTGTTTCTCATTTGTTCCTTTGTACAGTCTATTTATCTTTTGCTCCAAATATTTTTCTATTACCTGACAGTTTGTATAATCAAAACCATCCTTTTTAGTAAAATTAATTTCTTTTAAAACTTCTGATCCTTTCTTGATTTCCTTTGTGGGAGAAGATCTAAGTGAATGGTAATCAGTTGAACCTTGGATGGGAGTTTTCCTCACAAAATTACTACACAGGTACCATTCAGTCTGTTCTCCTGGTTCCTCAACCCTGTTCTTATCTGAGACCCATGCAGACAGAGGTATTTCCTTGGTCCCCTGAATGTCAAGCTTTGTGCAACTTTCTGTGTAAAAAAATCATTATTGAGTTATGATGCATGTTTGCAGATAATTTGCATGAAAACATTGGCTTCATTTTGTGGACAACACATGCTGTCCCCCTCACTCACAGAAATGGCGCCTAAAACTTAAGGGGGAAAAGGTGGCACAAAACTTAGCAACTTATGGCTATGCTTGGGTGGTATGTGAGGTGGAAGAAAAGGTGTCTGAAAATGCCAGGTAGATATTGTAAGTCCAGCAGGGCTAGGTTGCTGGCTTAGAAGACAGCTACTAGGGCTGTGAATTCAGGTTTGGATAAAACGCAAACACAAAAAGCCTGTTACACCTTTCATATTCAAAACACAAAAACTGCCCTGCTATTTTGGGGTTTGTATTAGCAATTTCCATTTCTAACGTGATGTTTTTCAGGTTGGTCAAAGGGGTTTATCCCCAACATTTAGCTATAGGAGTGGATTTTGTTTCGATTTACATTTATTTTTTATCTTTGAGCACTTTGTTATTTGGAGGCTTTTCCTACTTTCACAGACATCTAGAGGTGGATCTGTGCCCAGGGAACTGGATCCTTGTATTTAGTGAATGACACTATTGAGCAGGATTCACCAGTCCAAGATGGGGTGAGGGTGTGGGATTCCCCTGCCAGGTGTTCTGAAGCTCACTGATATCGGGTCTTTTGCTATTTATTATACTGCATCCACTCATACACACAGAAGCTATGCATAGAGACTGAAGCACCTTTTTCCCCCTTAAAAAAGGTCTCAAAATGTTGACACAGAACACACACACTGCAGAAAAGAACAAAAAGTTAGCCCTGAGACTCAGAATACAAATGTGAAACACACAATCCCCCCCTGTACATCCCTAATAGCTAGAAGCACAGTATTTAAGTGCCAGGATATACCCTTAGAAATTGCATCGCAGGTCAGGACACTGAAACTCTGGGTTGGGGCCCCCACTAGCCTGGGGCTCAGTGTGGCTACACCAATTATTTCATTTAATACCTTAAGGATGCCCCCACTGGATCCTGCTTGTTTAGTTGCTCTTTGTAGAAGACAAGCAGACTGGGAGCTTAAACTGAGGACCCTTTTACAATAGTTCTCTCTGCTGCTTCTCTTCTCTGCTCCTTCTCTGTTGGAATCCAGCTGTGGGATCAAGAAGAGGAAAGCCAGCAAGAAGGACCTGAGGCATAGTCCACAGATATCACAGTGGCCCCTTGTGGCAGGCAGGTGGACTTGCAGTAAAATGGCTGTTGGCTGCCAACAACACAGCTGAGGGTGGATGACAATCCAGCTGAAATATAGGAATCCATGACAGAGCTTCTGAAAGTATGAGAGTCGTGTCCGATGTGTGACAGTCAGCTATTCTGTTCTCTCACACCCTAGGAGAACACTAAAATGGGTATTTTCCTGCCTTTCCCTTTCTTCACACACTTCCTGCAAGGGAACGTTAATTTCCTTGTCTCTCCGCAACCCCACCTACAGCTCAGTGCAGGAGATAAGTAAATATTTCTCGGACCTCCCTTCTCACATCCAATACTGAGGGGGTGGGGAGGCCTCCTACCTGGCAGCGCCTCCTACTGGCTCCTCCTCCGTGGACTCCACCTCATAGACATCATTGAAGTGGAGAATGACAAGGTCACTCTGGCTCTCATCAGGGAGCTCCAGGCCAGGACTGAGGCTGCTGCCATCTCCAGTCCCAACTACAGTGTCTGAAGCAGAGAAGGAACACCCCTGCTCCTGGGAAGAAGGCAGCTCCATTGCCTTTTGCCAGGGAGACAAAATGGCTTCCAGACACCAAGCCCCTGACAGGAGGGGGCGGAACAAGCTCACTGGAGTCACATGATCTCAGGTAAGTGGGGCCGAGGGAGAAAGGTGCAACAGTAGCTGGTGAGAAACCTTTGGTGTTTTGGTGGGAGAATCATACCAGGGCTGATTGTCCTTTTTCAAGTGCTCGGAAGGAGGGCCTAGCACATAGCAGGAGCTACTGAATTTAAACAGGTTAGTAGATTTCCAAACACAAAAATGAGAGAAGTGGCGTAGCTCCCAAAGACTTTCTGTGGAAATTAGGTGCCTAAGGGCCAGTTATTACCTTTGAAAATGCATTGCATAGTAAATAATGACTCGGGCTGGTTCCCTCATGAAAGTCCATGTTCTCTCTATGCAAAGCTGCTAAGCTTCACGCTAATATTAATGTTCCCCAAATTAAATGGCCCTATGAACTGCTACTCAGAAACTAGGCAATACACTCACAAGGGGATGGGGGTGGAGGGAGTCTATATTGTTACACACATTCGCTTGTTCTTATTGTATTAATTGTGTTAAATTGTTTTATTAATGTATTTTATTGTATTGTTTTTTTATTATTGTCAGCTGCCCCAGGCTTCCAGAGGCAGGAGGGGCGGGAAGGATATAAATATATTAAATAAATAAATTGGTTTAAATAAGCTGCAACCCAAAAAGTCTAACCCAGAGGCAGTAGCAAGCCATGTCCACCTACCACAAAATGGGGCTGGGGCTTGGGTTGCTACCTGCCCTCAGGACTTTGACCTGAGGGGGCAGAGGAGGCCTGAAACAAGAATCAATTTGTTTCTTGCAAGAATCTCACAAGAGTCAAGAATCCTTAGCAAGATCTCAGGACAATCTTGCTAAAGGTGCAAGATCTCGATGAGAATCTCGTCTAAAAAAATAAATGCAACTGTGCATGCACAAAATAGCCACCATGACTGGTTCGTGCATGTGCAGCCCTCTTCCAACTATGCACTGCCATTTTGGGAAAGGGCAGCTATTTTGCGCAAGCACATTACTGTTTTTTCATGAGATATCAGATTCTCATGAGAATACCAGATCTCATGGGAATACTAGATTTTCACGAGATTTCAGTATTCTTTACTATAAAAGCCAGGAGGTCTGTGTGGAGTTGGTGGGTGGTGTTGGAGGGTGGTGGAAAGAGAAAAAGAAAAATATATAAAAGAGAGAGGAAAAAACAGAAATAAGAGAAATATAGAAAAGAGAGAGCACAAATCAAATGGAAAGAGGGGCTAGCCACCGCACTGCCACTGGCAGTTCCACTTCTTGTGGTTCTGTTCAGGCAGTGGGGGAGCAGCAGAGGCAGCAGCGTAGGGCAAGGTCCTGCATGGCACAGAGGAGGAGGTTTTCTCCTGTCTGGGAGTATTTCTCCCAGACAGCACAAATGCCCCCAGAATATGAAAAGTGCAATTTGTGTCACCAGAGGGTGCTGAGGGGCAGCACCACAGGACTCCTCTGCTACCCGGAGCACACCCTCGATCTTTGGGTGCCCAGGAGGCACGCTGGTGGCATCAGCACTGGCACACAAGATCATCACCACCACAGCAGAGAGGTGGGAGGGAGAGATGGAGATCACGACTCTCCTCCTCCTCAGCAGCAGCGTCTCCTCCAGCACAACCTGGTGTGCCCAATTATGAACTGAAGTAGGTCAGGGCCTTTTTTGATGGGGTGGACACAGCAAGTCAGACAATACAGGGCCTAGTGGAATCCAAAGACCCACAGAGGCAGTGATGGCAGGACAAACATAGAAGGCATCGCCAAGTCCAGGAAGACATATGCCTGCTACCTCCGGTGTCAAAGGGAGGTGGTGCATTTCTACTGCCACTCGCTTGTGTGATGGCAGTGCATGGTGAGTAGGGCAATGGAGGTCACCCGATCTCCCTTCTCCCATGGCAGTCCCCCCATTATCTCCCTACCCTTATGTCCCTCCCAAGGATCCCCCAGAGGAGGAAGATGATTGATGAGACATCATGCCTTGCCCTTTCCAGTTTCAAAAATTTAAAATTTAAAATGTTAAAAAGCTTAAAAACTTAACATGATTAAATAATAACAAATTTCCATAAGAAATCTTCAGATTCTCCTGGCTTACCTGCCCGTGTTATTTTACCCTTTCCTTCCCCATCCCCATTTCCATCCCCTAGACTCTAATCTTGCTGTGGTGGGGTGCCTTCAAGTACTTTTATTTAAACAAGGTCTGACAGATGACAGTCTGTACAGTTAAGGCACTAGACTTGGGGGCCAGTCTCGCTCGCTCTATTTGTCCAGGTCTTCATCAGGGAAGGTAGTGGGTAGGGGTGGGGGATACGAGTAGTGGGGGGGGGGGTCAGGTTGGGTTAGGGAGGGTTTGGGTATGGATTATTTTAATCTGGGGATTTTAGGTTGGTTTAATTTATTTTAGTTATGTATTTTATTTTTTAATGTTGTTAGCCGCCCCGAGATGCTTGTAGCAGGAGGGGGCAGCATATACATTTTAATAATGAATGAACAAATAAATAAATAAATAAATAAATAGTCTGCCATCTTGGGGCACTTGCTGCAAGTTGAAGCCCTGTCATGGGGGTGCCAGTGCCTGCCTGCCACTCCTCTGCCTGCCTGCCAATGCCAGTTCTCTGCAAGAAGTGATAGAAGTGATATCACAGTTCACTAGGTGATATCACTTGATATCACTCAGTTCACAGTAAGAAGTAATATCAGTTTAAGACAGCTGCTGTATAGTGCAGAAGGGTAGCACCGGCAGCAGAGTGCAGGACAGGACAGGTGCTGTCAGGTGCTATCAGAGACTCAGGCACTATGTGGCATGCAGGACAGTACCTGATCTCTCACACCTGAGCCTAGACGTGGCTGAGTCAGCCCAAATGCTAAAAGCATGAGCAAATCTCAGTATTGGGGGATGATGGGGAGATTGGGACCTTTAGCATACAAATAACACCGTGTCCCTCATACAGTCTGTCTGAAATAACAACTACCCTTCACACACTGAGTCTGAAATCATACAAGTGCTTGTCCTTCTCCAGCCTTCTTTCCTCCCCACCCCTTTTCTGAGTACTTTCATTATGTAATCTTTCAATAATTTGAACTGCACGTACCAATCACAGCCTATATAGATACAGTAAAATAGTGTTGGAAAAAAGACGACATGCACAAAAGAACGATTTTAACCTTTTTAAAAATTTGATTTTACTGTTTTGTAAAGCTTCTAAAAACCTTCTCCAAAGGAAGGCAAAAAACCCACGAGTACCAAAAACCTAATTTACTTAGGAGAAAATAGTTCTAATTCCTTCCTGACTCCAAATATGGCAGTCAGATACAAAATCCCTGAACACAACACGTTCTGGTTTTCCCCCCTAATTTTCCAATACTGTATTTTCCAATATTGTAGTAAAATTCTGTCTGGAAATAAACAAGAAAAAAAAAGGTTAGAATATAGAACATATAATTTCTAATAAAAGAAATTTAGTCACCTGCACAGTTCCCCACTTCTGGAAACAAAGCAACAGCGGAAGCAATGTCTGCCTGCCTGCTCAACGCTCTGCACAGGAGAAGCGCATCCATGTGGCATGATTCCTCAGTGGGGTTCAGCGTCAGTGGTGGGTAAACCACCACTCTGAGGGATGAGACTGTGAGCCATCCTATCATCAGCAGAGGTTCAAAAAACACACATTCAGCCCTGTCAGCCCCCAACCACCCCAACAATGGACTTTTGGGTGCAGGGGGGAAGGGTATTGTCCCACCTAACTGTGCAAGCCACCCCCTCTGTCTTGGGGGTGTTGGGCACTGTGCCCCTAGCATGCACAGAACCTCTCCTGAAGGCAGCAGGAGCTACTTCACCCCAGGCTTGTTAGGAACATTCTCTAGAAGTTCATGATACATGGTGCTCTAGTGACCATTGGCCCACCCTCTACTCCAGCCCCTCCCCTCAGTCTTCTTGAATCTGTCCATCTGCCCAGGCCCATCTCTCCATCTGCTTAATTTAAAACCTACCAATGTGTATAAGTCATGAAATTGTTGTTTCCTGAAAGGCATTAGTGTACATTGAATTTCATCTCTGCCACTGGCCGATACACTGCCTCCCCAATCATCAGGTTGTCCATTGAATGCCTGTTAATCGAAATCCAGCATCAACTGGCCGTTTACTTAATGCTTGTAGCTGGCAAACTCCTTTGCTGTCTTCTGTTTCCACGTGCACTGGCTTAGTTAGTAATAAGGGATTTCCTATAAATAACAGAGAATTATTATTAATCATTTAAGATGGTTCTTCAGCTCCGTCAGAGAATTTTATTAAATGCTAATGCTTTTCAGTTATATAACAAGCATTTGGAGTCACTCTATGTCATGTATGATAGTACGCTGTAATGTTTTCTCATTCCCCTTTGTATGACTGTAGTAAGTACTTGTTCCAACCTCTTCTTCTGGAGAGCATTTACAGCATTACGCCTCCAATTCATGGAATCAATGGTGATACAGGGGAGGGTTTGGGGGACTGACTATTCAAGTAGGCTTTGTATGTGTGATATGGGCGAAGTTGAGGACTTGGTACATTATGTTCTCTTTTGCCCTATTTATGTTAATATACGAATGTGACTTTTTAACATCCTTGGTATTAATGACGGCCCCCAGCACCTGCTCTGTTTTTTTCTGAACGACTCCAGAGATGTTGTTACAAAGGCTGTAGCGGGTTTTGCAGTAGCTGCAGCCGGACTAAGGGCTCAATGGATTTGCGGTCATCCTGAAATGTAATCCTGATTTATACTGTTTGATTTTATTTTGTGTATATATATCTATATGTATGTTATGGCCTTTGGCAAGTACATTAATAAATTAACCTATTCTTCCTTGCAGTTTATTTACATTGTAAAACTCTTTAGGGACTGGGCACACAATTCGGGTGTTGGAGGGGAACAAAAAGAAAGCAAATAAGTGCAGTTAAGCAAAGTGGAGCTGTGTCAAAATTGTCTACAAATTAATAAAAGCTTCACAGTGGACAGTAGATGACTCAGGGTCATGGCAAAGACAGACCGGATTAAACAGGCCATTCACCACCCAAAAAATCTTAGCAGGATGAGACATTGCAGATGCTATGATAGGGGTGAAGAAAGATTTCTTCACTGCCATCACAGCCATGGCATAGTCTTTTTAAAATGATCTGTGCCACAATTGGCATAGCAGTTGCTATCCACTATACTGTGACTGAAGCCAGATTGCAGGCCCTGGGATCTTTGGTGCTGTACATCTGTTTCTTGTCCAAAGCCTCCGGCAGCGTCATCTAACGTACTGGTGCTGCTACACCTGGCGTGGTGGGATCCAGGTGTGGCTGTGGTGCTTAATGCAGAAGGCACTGATGATGTTCTCCTCCTCAATTATGGAACAGCAGTGAGGGTTAAGGTGGGGCATGGTGGATCTGTACCCTTCTGCAACTGGTGTTTTATGCAGAAGTGGGTGATCACTGATGTTGTCATCAGAAGCTGGACTTTTCTTCACCAACGTACGTTGGTTCTGCATACATTGATGGCAATGCTGTCATCACCTTCCTTCAGTTGACAATTCTCCCATACCCAGGAATGACCACCAGTCAGTTTGCTTCCACCTCTGCAGCTGCTGGTTACAGTGGGATTGGGACCAGACATAGGTGCTGGAGGTGTCACATCAGGACGAGTTGGAAGGTAGAGGTGTGCACCAAGGACCCATGTTTTTGTTTTTGTTTTGTTATTTAAATCTTTCATTTTCATAAATATCAAAATTTCGTTTTAGTTTTTGCTTTCATTTTCAATTTCCATTGGCTTCAATAGAAAACACGTTTTTGGTTATACCTTTTTTGTTTTTCTTTATATTTGGATGTAACACAGAAGTATTGTACCACCAATGCAAGGCATTAAGTGTACCACATTTCAGAAAGATTGGATAAAGGAATCTGATTTTATAAGCAGTTGAATTGTGTTATTTTGCAAAAATCTGCATATACATTTGTGGCTGTAACTTCTTTGTCTCCACTTTAATGTGGATGAAATGTGGCCGGTTTAGACCCCTACCCATGTTTACTACTTATGCCAACTTTTCAGAAGGATTGCATTAACGGTCCTGGTATAAGTAATTACCTTATAAATATATGTCTGACTATAACATCGTTTTAGTCCAACCAGTGTACATGGAATTTGGCAGGACTGTATCTCACACCTTCAGGATCATCTCTGCCAAATATCAGAACTCTGTGATAAAGGGTCCCAATTTTATAAGCCTTCACAGCATATGCAGAGAGAGAGCCTTTGCCAGGGATTCTCTTATATGTCACTGGGGTATAAGATTGGTTTGTGATGCCAATTGGCCAGCAGAACTGTCGACTAAATATCCTCATTCTTTGCTGTGACCATCCCAACATCTCTCCCCCACGTATTACTGGGAAATCGGAAGCATCTGTTTAGGAAAGAGCCAATAGAGATTCTCTTATGCCCTCTGTCACAGTGCTGCAGGATGTGATTGTGATGATAATTGGCCAGCCTGGATGTGTAAAACATGTCTCCTGATTGCTGGGATGCTCTTCCCAAAGTCCCAATTATGTCCTTTCTATGCCTGCCTCAAGGCGCCCCCTATGCCTTCCTCAAAGCCACCACTGATTGGTCCTGTAAAGCTGGAAGTATGCAGTAATTGGCCAGTGAATGTGTCTGTCAGTCTGTTGGGTTGCTCCCCATATTCCCTCCTACAGCCTCCCTCCCCCTGCCATGCCAGGTGCCTCCCTCTGACTGGCACTGCATGTGCTGCTATTTTATCTGAATAATGGTCTTCAAGGGGACAACTTCAATTGCTTATAAAATTAGGGTCATTTATCAAATTGACCTATCATTTGAGATAGATGACAGGGAAAGTGTGTGATCCATTCCTGCAAAATGTCTTGTTAACAGGATGGAATGTTGAAATGTTACAGCCAGAAATGGATTTTCAAGTTAATGGCTTATAACATCAGGACACTTTATCCAATCTTTCTGAAATTTGACAGGATTAGTAATCTTGTGGAGGGACATAATATTTCCATGTTTCATATAAGTTGAGCAGAAGATATAGAAGTTGTAGCCAGGAATGTCTATGGAACTTTTCTTAAAATCACAACGTTCAATTGCTTCTAAAATTGGTTTCCTTTATCCAATCATTTAGAAATGTGGTACAATCTCAGGAAGTTTCATCAGAATTGAATAAGAAACAATAAATTTATAGCTAGAAATACGTTTTTCAGTGTTTTCCCATTATTTCAAAAACGAAAATTTATTTTTGTTTTCACTATTATTATTTTTTTTTTTTGTTATAATAACAAAAAAGAAAATCAAAAATGTCTATTTTCTTATAAAAACAAAAATGAATTGCACACCCCTAGGGGTTGCAGGACAGAAGGTGTTGTGGCAGATGCAGCAGAAGTAGTGACTGGATGTGCAGGTTCCCCCTGCCATCCTCACAACAAAACGGGCAATACTGCTGGTCTGCAGCACAACTGTTGATGGAGTAGTGGGGGTGTAAACTTAGACATGGAAATAAATGCCTAAAGGAGCAGGCTTGTGTAGTGCTTGGATGAGATAACCAAAAAACTGTTCCTTTCTCAAAATAAAACACTCTAAGAAAACTAGTGATTTATCTAAACTTTTCTTGGAATATAGAACACTGAAAGAATGCAGATTTTCTCCTTACAAAGAGAAAAGAGAAAGAAATAAAGAGAGTTACAGGGAAATTTTTTAAATGGTACTGGATTGTAATATACCCACTTTAAAGGAGAAGTCTCTGCAAAGATTGTCTCATCTGTACACCTGTGTTGAAATGAGCCCCGGTTGTATATAAACATACACTAAGGCCCATGTTGATCAATCAGGATCAGATGCTGATTGGTCTCCCATTTCAAACACATCACAAAATACATATTTGGCTAAACTCAACTGGGTCAAAACAACCTCCGTACATCTCATTAAATCCAAAAAGAGAACGTTATTTTGCGTATTTATAGACTTTTTGACACTCAAGCCTTTTTAATCAGCTCTCAATCTCTTCAACATCTTCAACAATTTCCAAAAGTTTCAACTGACCTTTTCCATAGTTAGCTCTACTCATTAAGCTTCCACCTATGAAGTCTACTTAACATAATGCCCCTTTGGGGGAAACTGAGACAAGAGTTTACAGAGGGTGCTGCTGTTGTGCTGCTGTTTCCTGAGTGGGTGGTGGAACAGTGCCGTCTACGCTTTGCAGGTGCTGGAGCTTGCCATTCGTCCTCTCATTTCCCAGAGTATGAGTCAGGTTCTGAGCCGCTACCAGCGTCACACTCAGTTTGTTCCTTGGCAGGGTGTTCGGAATTGGGAAGCTGAAGGTGTACTATCTCCTCAGCCACCAACTCCTCCATCAACGCCTGTGAGTACACTTGCTTGCAGTGCAACCCATCATCCGATTCCGGATTCAGTTGTTGGAGCTGCAAAGAAGCATCCTTCTGTGACTTCAGCAGGTTCTTGACTGCTGATGAAATGTCATCCACTGGTGGTTGGAGGTTGAGAAACCACTTTCTGACTCTCTCATCATTCTGTATGCAAGTTGCTGATTCAAAATAGAAAAAAAAATTAATGCCATCTAAAAAATCAACTTCTTCAAAACAATGCAATATGAAAGACAATGAGCTCCTAGTACTAGCAGACTATCATTAAAGAACTGTCAGTTGAAAAATGGAAGATGGAATGGCCACAAAGGTATGTGGTAGAGGAATGACTGAAAAGGTGCATGAAATCACAAGGAGCAGTGGCACAAAGTAAGACTGAAATGAGAATCTGGCACATTCTTGCAAGAACGTGTAGATTTTCAGAAATCTCAAAATGCTCTCTGTGCATGCACAAAATGGCTGCTGTGGGCCACGCATGAGAAGAATTGGCTGCAGCGGCCATTTGCACATGTGCAGTGCAACTGTTTTCAGTCTTGGCCGTAGGACACACTGGACGAGATGCCAGGAAATGGGCTGATTGTTTACCCATCCCCTCACCTGGTGGAGGAAGCATAACCTGGAGTGCTCAGCTTGGAAAAACATTTTCTGCTTTTTTGGCTGCATGAATTTCAACAAGAACAGGTGAAGAATTGGCTGATTCTCATCCCTTTTTTGCAAATCTCAGCGAGAAGTCAATTTTCGTAGATGGTGGGGGCGAGTTTCAGCCATAGCACAGAGAGATGGGCATGCCAAGGGATACCAGTGGGTAAAAAAAAGTAGCATTTTTTTCCTGATAATAGTGCATAACAGCACCACACTCACAGTCAGCAGCTGACAAACAGCAAAAACCTCCAGAATCAATGACACTCTGTGACACCATGACAAGAAAACATTACATAAACAGTTAACTGCTTTCTTTGTCAGCTCACCAGTGATGACTATTATATCAAGTGAAAAATGTTGTGTCTGTAAGGCGAATATTCCAGCTGTCGCACAGCATGCAGAAGAATCTGAGATAAAGTTAGTTGTGGCTGCACAGGAAGAAAATATAATTAGTGTGAATAGAGCCTCTCTGTATCATGTGTGAAAGTGTAACTGCCAAAGAAAGACCACGTAATCACTCGTGCTTGTGTCCATGTCCACTGGCCAGACACAAACTTCCCACTCCACTCAGAGAGAAATAAAGCGATAGATCCAGGGAACCCTTCCTCCACCAAGTTGATAGGTCCAGGGAATCCTTCATCCACCAGGCAAGGGGATGGCAAAACAATCAGACCATTTCCAGACATCTCATCCAGTGTGTCCTATGGCCAAAACTGAGTCAGGGGATTCCTTTCCACCCAGTGTGGCATCCATTCCCAGCTGAGTGTGGTATTCAGTGTGGCATCCATTCCCAACATGTGAAGGGAAATACTGACCTTTCGGGGGTGCTTGGAAGTATCCATTGGTACTTTGTCAGTTTCTGGTGATTCTGCGCTTCCACCATTTCCCCATCATTTATGTCACTTTCCAGGACTTTTTTTCACCACTTTCCGGGACTTATTTGTCACTTCCTGGGACTTTTAATCATTTCCATCATTTTCCAGGACTTTTCCTCAGTTTCTGGGACTTCTATGTGGGAATTATACGGCAGTTTTAGAGCACTTTTGTGGCAATTTCCAACACTTTCCTGGTGCTTAGCCAGCAAGTGTTCATCTCCACAGCCCCCATGGGCACACGTGGGGCACACACGGAGCTTGGGGCTGGCCTGTAGCAGTCCCAGTCAACGTGTGAAAAATAACGGTTAATGGTCAAAACAGAGGGAAAGCCAGTAAGTTACCTGCTTCAAAGTCTTGAAGAGAGACAAAGTGCTGACTCAGTAGTTTTTATTTGCCCCTTCCAACCAATCAGAAATGTCTCCTCAAGATTGATTGTGGTCCTCCTCCAATCTCCAACTGGCCTCTGATTGGTGCCCCCCCACCCCCATCAGAAATCACCTGCCTTGACCACATAAGGCTGGAACTTGAAATTTAAATTTTAAGTGCTGCTGTTATGTCAGACAGCATGCATGTGAGACTCAGGATAATAACCAGTACACACATGGCTCCAGTAAGCAAATCGAGAAACAAAAATCTAAACTGAAAAAATGTCAACAAACCTAGGTTTTTTCAATTCTCGATTCTCACTAAAAACAAGCCAAGAACCGTTGATTCTCAATGAGGATCAAAAGAAAATCAAGATTGAGGTCAGCCCTAGGGCAGAGCCACACGAGAAGGGGATGCAACCGAAGGACTTTCTTGTAGTATAGTTAGGTTTAATGGGGCCATGGGACAAGTCAAATTACTGGGACCTATACCAAACTTTTCCTGGAAAAATC
>QEPC01005272.1:206282-223610 GCA_003113815.1 Sphenodon punctatus
CCCGTGCAGTCTGGGAGAGGGAGGGGGGAGTATTGGGGGGGGGGGTTCATTGATTTCAATGGAGACAGTTCCCCATTGAAATCAATGGGAAAAAACGGTACCGGTATACAGGATTTAATCCGGTAAACCGATTTTTTGCTAACCAGTAAAACCGGTATCTGTTTTTTTGCCCCAAGACCCACCCCTAATAGACAGTGTCAAATGTGGCAGAAAGCTTGAGGAAGACAAGAACAGAGTAGAGGCCTTTAGACTTAGCTAAGAGAAGGTCATTGGTTATTTTGGCAAGGGCAGTCTCAGTCTAATAGAGAGGGCGGAAGCCCAATTCGAGGGGGTCAAGGGAGGAATTTGAAGAGAGGAAGTCCAAACAGCATGTGTAGACAGCTCGCTCCAGGACCTTGGAAGCGAAGGGTAAGAACAAAATGGGGCAATAGCTTGAAGGGTCAGAGGGGTCAAGAGTAGCCTTCTTAAGGATAGGGGAGATGGTAGCATGTTTGAAGGCCAATGGAAATAACCCAGTAGAGAGAGAGAGATTTATGATGTGCAGCAGAGAAGGCGCAGCGGTGGGGGAAGTTGACGTTAGGAGGTGAGAGGGGATGGGGTCAAGGGGGTAAGTGTAGGGGTTGGATGAAGAGTGGAGGGAGGTGACCTCATCAAGAGGAGCTGGGGAGAAGAGAAGAGAGGCAAGAGGGGGAACATCAGGAAATGAGGTGGAGGAGGAAGAGGGTTGAGAAGTGATTGCAAGGTGGAGTTTATCAATCTTGTTGAAGAAGTGGAGAAGATCCTGTGCGGGGGAGTGGGGTGGACAGGGAGGCTTCAGGAGGGAAGCAAATGTGGAGAATAAACGGTGTGGGTTGCGGGAGTGGGATTCAATAAACATGGCGTAATAGTGGTCTTTGGCAAGGGAAAGGGCATCACTAAATGCAGAGAGCGCAAACTTGAAGTGGAGACAGTCAGCAAATTCACGTGACTTCTGCCAGAGGTGCTTGGCGGCTCGAGAACAGGATCTGAGTCGGTGGATGGTAGGGGTGAGCCAGGGACGTGGGTTTACGCAAATGATAGGATGGCAGGAAAGGGGAGTATGGGAGTCAAGGATGGGAGAAAGGGATGAGTTGAAGATGGAGACAGCAGAGTCTAGGAAGGTGATAGAGGTGACAGATGAGAGATGTGGGGAGAGGGAGGATGCAAAGTCAAGAGGGTCAATGGATTCAAGGTCACAGAAAGAGCGAGAGGTTGAGGAGGCAGGTGGGGGGCGAGTGGGAAAGATGGAACAAAGCAAGGTGATGGTCAGAGACAGGAAGGGCGTCAAAGGAGAGATTCAAGAGAGGGCAGTTTTTAGATAAGTTTAGGTCAAGGAAGTGACCATCACAGTGCATCGGGGCATCCATCCAGAGGCGAAGGTCAAATAAAGAGGTCAGAGAGAGGAAGTGGGTAGCAGCACTATCAGAGAGGGTGTTCACGTGGTATTGAAGTCTCCAAGAATGAGCGTGGGAATACTATCGTTGGAAAGAAAGTAGGGAAGCCATGCATCAAAGTCAGAGAGAAAAGAGTTAGGAGAGCTTCGGGGGGCGGTAGTTGACAGCCACATGGAGCTGGAGGGGCGAGTAGAGCCAAATGCAGTCGGCCTCAAAGAAAGAGAAAGAGTGAGTGGGAGGGCAGCAAGGGGTTGAAACTGGCAAGATTTGCCGAGGAGAAGTCCAACACCAACACCATGACGTTCAGAACGTGGCATGTGGGTGAAGGTGAGACCAACAAGAGTGAGGGCATCAGGAGTGGCAGTGTTACAGGGGAGAGTCCATGTTTCAGTAACGGCAAGGAGAGGAAGAGGTCATGGATGAAAGGAGCTTTATGGATGGAAGAGTGTCAGTTCCACAGGGCACAAGAGAAAGGCAGTTGAAATGGGGGGAGACAAGGAATGGGGATTAGGTTCGGCAAGAGAGGGTGGTGCAGCAGCGGGGTGGGGGAGGATTGTGGGAGGCAGGGATATGGGGAGGTGGAGGTATAGGATGGTAGGGGAGAGGAATGTTGCTCTAAGGGAGGAGTTTCTGAGTCAAGGAGGAGAGGAGGAGAAGGGACGAGACGTACAAGGAAGCAGACCATATAGTAGCTGCAGGAGGGCAGGAACGATGGATGAGTGCCGGCATGTTGCAGTGCTGCGATGTGTGGAATGGTAGACTGTCACTGGAACACAACACGCCTCTCTCCGGTCTCGAAATGGCGGCAAAACAGCCAGCACCCTTTTGGCGCCACCCAAGGGCTACCACCCTCAGAGCAGTTATAAAATATGATAAAATATAAAGTTATAAAATATAACTTTGTAATATACTGGGGCCCATGAGTCTTAGGTCCTGCTTCCCTGCCCAAAATGCCTTTTCCCTTGACCCTCAGCACCCAGGAGCCCTGGATTGCCAGTCACACTTCCCAAAGCCCTTTCACCCTCAATTCTCCCTTCTCTGAGAACCAGATTTTTAGGTGTCTGGTCAGCCTCCCTGTCCAAAGCCCCTTTCCTTCAACCCTAACCTCTAAGCCAGCCAGGGTAAAAAGCCACTTCCTCTTCCTGTTTACCACTGTGATGAGGCTAGGGTAGGTGGCAAGGTAATTGTGGGACCCAGCTAGGCAAGCAGCAGCAAGGTGAGAGGCTGTGTTTGTGCTTAGGACAGGGAGGCAATGCGGTCTGAGGCAAACAGACCCTAAGAGGCCAGGTCAGGCAGGTGTCAAGGCAAGGTGGCCCATGGGCTGGTGGGGTTGAGAGCCAAGCTGGAGGGTTGCTGGGCCCCAGGCTGGCAGGGGTGGGCAGATAGTACTGAAGCCGCACTGCAAGTCTGAAACACTGAAACCAGCAACAGCTGAGCCCAAGGGAAAAGATGGCCTCCATTGCAGTGTCCTCCGTTGCAGACACACTGTGCCTTGCAGAAATTGCGTACATGCGCATGCTCACGGGGGATCCACGGGCTTGGAATCAGCCTCACCAAAATACTATGAGGTTTGCTGAGCTGAAACAAGAAAACTTTTTTCAGGCTATCTGGCATATTGACACTCTTCATTTCTGAATGGAATTAATAATTTGATCATTTTGTATTATGAAAATATAAATGTCACTTTCACTTTAAATGTGGCTGTCAAGCAAGAACCTACAATATTAAATCAAGTCAGTGTTACTCAGGTATGGAGGTCCAGGTGTAAATACAAGCAAATACTTTAATATATCCCTCTGAAACATGATAAATTTGAGTTGGGATGTGTTTATTCTGAGAACACTCCTATTTGAATGGCCTTACTACCTACCCATCCAGATTTAAAGGATTGCTCCCCTACCCTTTCAGAAAATCACTGACAAAGACTAGGTACATTGAGAACAGCAAAGTGCTTTGTAGCATACACGGGCCTTTCTGTGCATGCTGTAGTAGGAGACTGCATGCATTTTTCCAGTTTGGATAAATATAAGTATTTTTACTTGGGGTTTTGCTTTAATATTGAAACCATAAGTAAAGGGCTCTTAGACTTTGGAAAATTATTGCAAAAATGACAGTGTAGTATTCCATGTGTTCTTCAATTACATCTATATCAAATTTGCTCTGTCTACAGACAAGACATAAAGCACTGAAAATGTATAGCACAGAAATTAAGTATAAAAACAGCAATGTACTTTTTCACTCCCACAATACATTTTTAAATTAATGCCTTGATACCATTTTTCTTTTAAGGGTCTCCAGCATTCTAAACCTCAATAAAGACTAAATTAATGTGACATTTGTACTTGCAAGGTTCAATTGTTCTGAAATATCTGCATTAAATAAATAGAGCTAGCATAAGTGTAATTTAATTTCCCCCTTATTTAAATGAAAAGGCTGGACGCAATTGGATCAGGTTTTTTTCTTCCAGAAAATGGATCTTAAAGCAGAGATCAGACACAGAACATCCCATTTCAAATTAAATATTTAATTAAAATAATTATAGAACTTTATAAAAGTAGTTTTATAGTTTAATTTTCTAGTCATGTTGGTTACCACTAATGCTTACGTTTTTGGTATAAAGAACTAGCCAAAGTGAAGTGAAAGGCCACATATTTTTACACATTACTTACCTACAAAGCTTGTTACAGCTTTCGGGTATCCGAATATGGTCTGTACATGATAGCACTCTCTCAGAAGATTTGGATTGTTTCCTATGACAGTCCAATGTCAGCCTCATTCGGCAGTGGCTCCCCACTGTCGAGCAGTCCATGGGTCTCAGCAACAAACTTCCTTGTATTCTTTTATTTATTTATTATTTATGTATTGATTTATTGAATTTCTATGCCACCCTTCTCACAAGACTCAGGACAGAGGCCCCGTCTGGTCCAACTTTGTGGGGGGAGTTTCAGGAAGTGATGCCAGCCGATGCGGATGTGGATGTCCTGGGTCTGTGAGAGCCACTAGTTATGAACTTGATCCTTGCCCGTCCTGGCTGGTGAAAGCCTCCAGGGAAACATTGGGGACGGTGCTGACGAGAGTGTTTAATGCGTCCCTGCAGCAGGGGAGGTTGTCACCTAGCCTCGAGGCTGTGGTGCGCCCCCTGCTGAAGAAACCATCATTGGATGTGGATGCACTTGCCAGCTACCAACCTGTCTCTAACCTTCCCTTTTTAGGGAAGGTTATTGAGTGGGTGGTAATGATCCATCTCCAGGTGCATCTAGACAGCATCGGTTTCCTAGACCCTTTTCAATCGGGGTTCTGTCCTAGCTATGGCACTGAGACAGTGTTGGTGGCCTTGGTCGACGATCTCCGCCGGGAGATGGATGCAGGATGTTCTACATTTCTTATCCTGCTAGATCACTCGGCTGCTTTTGATACCGTGGACCATGGGCTGCTGTTAAGACAGCTGCGTGACCTAGGGGGTTTGGACGAGACTGTTCTTGAATGGTTCCGCTCATTCCTCTCGGGGAGAAGCCAGCGGGTGGTGTTGGGAGCTGAAACAACTTGCCCCCCCCGATTTCCCTCTCTCACAGGGAGTCGGATACCACCACCCCCACTACCACCAAGTGACCTCCCTACACCTCCCCCTGCTGCCACCAGGGTTTTGCACTGGGACACCCTCCCTCCTCCCCCACCCAACACCCTACCCTCTAACCACCCCTCCAACACTCCCCCACCCTTCCTCCCCAACCCTGAACAAACAACACCCCTACCTGCCAACACACTCCCCTGGGTCCCCTACGGCTCCGAAGTGCCCGTAAGTGCTACGCCCTTTGGTTGCAGCCCTTTAGCCCATGGCCTGTGGCTCGCGGCCTGCAGCTATGTAGCCCCCATCCACTTCTAGGTAGGGGAGGGGACAAGCCGGCCCACGTGACCGGCTTCTTCGTTCCCCCCCGGCCCCCCCGGAGCTCACCAGTGTTTTTTTCCTCCCCCGCATGTCCCGGGAGTCCCATGGAGCAGCGGCAGCAGCAGCAACAAAAGCAGCGGACCTCCCCCCTCGGCAACCAGATGACTTGGCGCAGGTGGGTAACAATCTTTAGGGCTTTAAGGGTCAAAACCAGCACCTTAAATTGTGCCCAGAAAGCTATAGGCAGCCAGTACAGACTCTGGAGCACCAAAGTAGTGTGCTCCTGGTGACTTGTCCCTGAAAGGAGCCAGGTCGCTGCATTCTGCCTAGCTGCAGCTGCTGAACAGTCATCAAGGGCAGCCCCATGTAGAGCGCGTTGCAGTAATCTAGCCTCGAGGTGATGATAGCATGAATGCCAGTGGCCAGAGCTGTATCAGAAAGAAAAGGCCACAGCCTTCTCACCAGATGGAGTTGGTGAAAAGCGCTCCTGGCCACTGCCAACACCTGACAATCCAGGTGCAGTTAGGGATCCAAAAGCATTCTGATGCTGCAAACCTGAGTGACCAGAGGGGACAGGTTTCCCAAACTCCCCCAAGTCACAAGACTGGCCAACCATCATCATTTCAGTCTTGTCAGGATTCAGCTTCAATTGGCTCACCCTCATCCAGTCCCCGACAGGAGCCAGGCATTGGGTAAGCACTGAGACTACGGAACCTGGGTCGGATGAAAAAGAGAGGTAGAATCGAGTGTCATCAGCATGTTGATGACACTTCACCCCAAACCTCCGAATGATCTCACCCAGCGGCCTCAGATACACATTGAACAAGGGAGATGGGGACAGAATAGAATCCTGCGGGGCACCATGGAGAAGATCCCGAGAAGATGATGAGCAATTGCCCATCACCACCCACTGGGATCTCCCTGACAGGAAAGAGATGAACCATGCAGTCTCATGCACCCCTGCCAGGTCCCGCAGTTGTGCCAACACCACCTCATGATCAACTGTATCAAAGACCACAGAAAGATCTAATAAGATCAACAAGATGGAATTCCCCTTGTCGATCTCCAGGCGCAGGTCATCAACCAAAGCCACAAGCACAGTCTCCATGCCATACCCAAGATGAAAACCTGACTGAAATGGGTCCAGGAATCTGACAGCATCGAGATGTGCCCAAAACTGTTGGGCAATCACCCATTTGATAATGACCTCAAAGAGGCGGTGGTGTGGCCTCTGCTCAAGAAACAATCGCTTGACACTGACTCCCATGCCAGCTATCGGCCAGTCTCTAACCTTCCCTTTTTAGGGAAGGTTATTGAAAGGGTTGTGGCTCCGCAGTTACAGGAGCATCTAGACCGCGCTGGTTTTCTAGATCCTTCACAGTCTGGCTTTTGCTCGGGTTATGGCATTGAAACTGCGCTTGTGGCTTTGGTTGATGACTTTCACCGTGAAATGGATCATGGTCGGTCATCTTTCCTGGTTCTATTAGATCTGTCTGTGGCTTTTGATACTGTTGACAACAAGATGTTGGTGACTTGCTTGCGGGACTGAGTTGGGGTGGGCGGGACCATTCTTGAATGTTCCGTTTCTTCTTCACCAGGAGAACTCAGCAGGTGATGCTGGGGGACTATTTTTCATCCCACTGCGACCTCTCATGTGAACTCCAGCAAGGTTCTATTTTGTCCCCTCTCCTGTTCAATATATATATGCTTCTAGGTGAGGTCATAAGAGGGTTTGGTGTTCGGTGTCATCAATATGCTGATGACACCCAACTTTACCTCTCATTTTAATTAATTATTAAATGAGAGGTATTAATGATTGTATTAATCATTTTAATGCTACCCTGGTTTTAATTGTTGTAATTTTATTAGTGTTTTTAAAATGTTTTATAATTGTATTTTTATATTATTATTTTTATTGTTAGCCGCCCTGAGCTGTTTTCAGAAGGGGCGGGATATAAATTTGATAAAATAAATAAAAATTAAAAATAAATATTTTCATCCGACCCAGAAGTCTCATTACTTACCTGTTGTTTTGCAGCTGTGGGGAACTGGATGCAGATGAGCTGTCTGACGCTAAATCCTGACAAGACTGAGGTTATGTTGGTGGGGGGGACCAAGGGGGTGGAGGTCCTTATCGTTGATGGGGTTCATCCCTCCCTGCTCCTGCAGATCCATAGTCTGGGGTTACTCCTCAACTCACAGTTCTGCCTGGATGTCCAGGTGGCAGCTGTGGTGAGAGTGCCTTTTAACAGTTACATCTGGTGCAGCAGCTTCGGCCATATATTTCAGACTCTGACCTGACCACCATCGTCCATGCCATCATCACGTCAAGATTGGACTATTGTAACACGCTCTACGTGGGGCTACCTTTGGTGATGATCCGGAGTCTGCAGCTGGTGTAGAATATGCCTGCCCGTCTCCTTACGGGGATAGGGTGCTGAGAGCACATAACCCCTGTGCTGCCTATAGTCTTCTGGGCCCGATCTTACCTATAAAGCCCAAAATGACCTGGGCACCACCTATCTGCAAGACCACCTCACTCCCCAGGTCCTGGATCGGCCCCTGTGGTCTGCCAGGAGCATCCTCCTTGAGATTCCCCATGTCTTTTCATGAAGAATTGCATTGTACACAACAGATTGTATAAAGTTGTCTACACTGGCATTGGCAACATTTTATTGTATAAAGTGTATGCAATTTCTATACACATAAATGATAGAGTTCAGGCAGTTTGAAAAAATGTTCATAGGCAACTTATGATAATAAATAAATTACCTGTAAAGAAATAATGTGATAGTTTAGCTAGTGGTAAATAGTAAGAAGAGTAAGTATGTATGATCATAAATTTACTACATATTTTCTGGTAATGTTGATGGTAAATTATGGAATACAGATAGAAAATCTGGACATAATTTTCATGCTTTTTGGTGTTTATTTTTTGTTGTATGTTGTTAAATGCTTTTTGAACTGCAATAGTAATTAATTTTTATGTTTTTTGCAGTTTAAGTTAGGGTAAAATATATTTTGTGAAATGGTTTTGAAGAGGAAAGTTTTTTGTTTTGGAAATGGTTCTGCCTTTAATGTTTTTAAAAAAACTTTAGGGTTTTTTTATTAATAAATTTCCAAGTTTTTTCAGATGGGATGAATGTGAATTTTTAACATAGCATCCACAGGCAAACAAGCCTTCATGATTGTGGAGCTATGGTCACCAACTGTCAGTGGGGCCTGGGGGAAGGGTCTCATTCCCACACCACGTCACACGCTCTAGGCACTTGCACACACTCTGCCCCCAATTGAGAAGGGGAAAATGCCCGTCAGGATAGAGTTGTGGCCCGATATGTCTCATAGAGACGGGACCCTGATCATCATTGGGCGCAGAGCCGAAGATTAAGCCCAGTCTGGGCCGTGCCCACCACAGGGTTACACACCCAACAGTCACACAATGGGGAGGGGGACGGGAAGTTCTAGTGCGGAAGAAGTGCGTGCACAAGGGGGCCAGGGCCCGGGTCCACGGGGGAGAAGGAATACTCCACACGCTCCTGAGTGGGAAAGGAACCAGGTCCGGGGAGAGGAAGGGGGGAAGGGCTTGCACGCTGCCACTCACTCTCACACTTGCTTCAAATATTCAAATTTGCCAAAGGAAAGGGTTAAGGAACACAAAAACCACACACCACCCTCTGTATGCACAAGCACCACCTGTATCCAAATCCACACACTTTAACCAACAATTGTCACTTATCGCTCAGGGGCCAGCTTTTTGCTCTGATTACCGGCAACAGGGAACTCCCTGTGCCAGCTTAAATAGAATCAGACACGCCCCTGGTGTGACTGGAGCCACGCGGAGCGCTGCAGCGTCTGTAATTGAGGCCCCGCCCCTCTATGTGCGATGGGACACTGCGCGCTGCCGAGCTGGTTGTTCTGGCAATGGAGCGCCGTGGGGAAGCATCCCCCACCGCGCTTGGCCCTGAAATGGGGGCGAGAAGCTGTGGAGGAGCCCTCCTACTGTGGCCAAGGTCCCCTCTAGCCCCAGCCCTGACAGTACCCCCCCCAAGAGCCCCCAGCCCCAGGGACCAGAAAGGATGGGGCTGATTGGGGTGGTGGAGGTGAAAAAGCTGGACTAGGCGGGGTGCCGAAACAAGAGATGCAGGCTCCCAGGAGCGGTCATCTGGGCCGTAGCCAAGCCAATCAATTAAGTAGTACAGGCAGCTTCGGTGGCGCTTAGAATCAAGGAAGGCATGGATCCCATAAGTGGCATCGGGGGCAGCAGCGGTGTCTGCAGAGGGAACATATGGTGGAGTGCCGCTGAAGGTCTTGAGAAGGGAAACATGGAAGGCTGGGTGAATCTTGAGGTACGGTGGAAGGCGAAGAGTAGAAGCCAGGTCATTGACCTTTCGGACCATGGGGAATGGGCCTATATAGTGGTCGTCCAATTTACAGGACGGACGTGCGGAGGGGTAATGTCGTCAGTCCAGCCAAACAAGGTCCCAGAGACTGAAGGAGGGTGCGGGGCGACATCATTTATCTGCATATTGCTTGTAGGTTTGTCGGGCTTGTGTCAAGGTATGCTTGGCAAGAGTCTGAATGTCATGCATTTGTTGTGCCAAGGCCCCGGCTGCTGGAACATGATGGTGGAAATGTCCACTGTACCCAGAGGAGGGTGTTACTCGTAGGTTACATAGAACGGGGAGTTCCCTAGAGAGGCATTGGGGACGTTGTTGTACGCAAACTCTGCTACAGGGAGCCAAGAGTACCAGTCATCCTGAAGATAGTTCACGTAGCTCGGTAGATACTGTTCTATGGTCTGGTTCACTCGCTCCACTTGTCTGTTGGTTTGTGGGTGATAGGCCACAGAGGGTTTTAAGGTCACATGAAGGGCCTTACACAGGGCCTGCCAAAAATGAGAGACAAACTTGGAGCCTCGGTCACTGATGATTTCTGCTGGTCACCCATGTAGTTTTACTATGTGTCTGAGGAACAAGCGTGCTGTGTGCTGGGCTGTTGGAATGCCCTTGCATGCCACGAAATGACCTAGTTTCGTAAAATGGTCGATTACTACTAATACAGATGTATAACCCTGGGAAGGGGGTAACTCCACTATAAAGTCCATTCCAATGCGGTGCCACGGTCTTTGGGGTATTGGAGCGAGCTGAAGAAGGGCGATAGGAGCCCCCGGGGACCTCTTGGTACGCGCGCAGGTCAGGCACTGCTGGACATACTGTTGGACGTCTTGGTTTAAGTGTGGCCACCAGAAAGTCCGCTGAATTAGTTCACAGGTGAGGTTCAATTCTAGATGCCCTGCTAAAGGGGAATCATGATGTGACCACAGGATGTGTTTGCAACATGAAGGGGGTGCCACAATTCACACGTCCCTTCACAAGAGGCCATCGTCGAGCACACAAGAGGGATAGTCTGATGGGACAAGTTCCGCAGCGGTGGCCTCTTGTAAGTCTTGTCGAGATAGTTACATGCCTGCAAAGATGCATGTGTCCAAGATTGGCCCTGGGGGCTGGGGCATATTTTCGCGGCCTTCATGGTAGCGTGACAAGGCATCGGCCAAAGACATTCATTTTCCCTGGACGATATCAGATTACGAAATAAAAACGTGCAAAAAACAGCACCCAGCGGGCATGATGAGCATTGGTGAACTGGACGCCTCGGAGGTAGGTAAGATTTTTATGATCGGTGGCATCCTTTCGGCAGGGGAGGTTGCCGCCTTGCCTTAAAGAGGCTGTGGTGCGCCCCCTGCTGAAGAAACCATCGTTGGACGTAGACGCGCTCGCCAGCTACCGACCTGTCTCTAACCTTCCCTTTTTAGGGAAGGTTATTGAGCGGGCAGTGGCGCTCCAGCTCCAGGGTCATCTAGATAATATCGGGCTCCTTGACCCTTTTCAATCTGGGTTCCGCCCCGGCTATGGCACCGAGACGGCGTTGGTGGCCTTGGTGGACGACCTCCGCCGGGAGATGGATGCGGGATGTTCGACATTTCTCATCCTGCTCGATCTCTCGGCCGCTTTTGACACCGTGGACCATGGGCTGCTGTTGAGACGACTGCGTGACCGGGGGGGTCTGGACGGGACTGTTCTTGAATGGTTCCGTTCATTCCTCTCGGGGAGGAGCCAGCGGGTGGTGTTGGGGGAGGAAACATCGAGCCCCCGCGCCTTACCGTGTGGCGTTCCGCAGGGATCGATCTTGTCTCCATTATTATTTAACATCTATATGCAGCCCTTGGGGGAGGTCGTGAGAGGGTTCGGGGTGCGATGTCACCAGTATGCTGATGATACTCAGCTGTACCTCTCGTTTTCTACCGACCCAGACCCTGCTGTCTCGGTGCTATCCCAATGTTTGGAGGCCGTGGCGGATTGGATGCGGCGGAGCAGACTGAAGCTCAACCCAGATAAGACGGAGGTGATGGTGGTGGGGAGGGCGAAGGGGGTGGTGGCCCCCCTGATTGGGGGGGTTTGCCCCCCTGTAGCTCAGCAGGTCCGGAGTCTGGGGGTCATATTGGACGCAGACCTGCGGCTGGAGCGGCAGGTGGAGGCAGTCGCTAAGGCTGCCTTCCGCCAGCTTTATCTGGTACGTAGGCTGCGTCCGTATGTCTCTGGCCCGGACCTGGCCTCCCTCATCCATGCCTTCGTCACCTCGCGGCTCGACTACTGTAACGCGCTCTACGTGGGGCTTCCCTTGTTCTTGGCCCGGAGGCTGCAGCTGGTGCAGAATGCGGCGGCCCGTCTTCTTACGGGGACGGGTCGCCGGGAGCACATTACACCGGTGCTCCGAGCGCTGCACTGGCTGCCGATAGTGTGCCGGGCCAAGTTCAAGGTCCTAGTAATGATCTATAAAGCCCTATACGGCCTTGGCCCCTCTTACCTTAGGGACCGCCTCGCCCTTCGCGCCCCGGAACGACTCCTGCGGTCTGCCGGGGGTGCCCTCCTGGAGGTCCCCCGTGTTAAGCGGGGGGCCACGATGGAGCGGGCATTCTCGGTGGTAGGGCCGCGGCTGTGGAACTCCCTTCCGGAGGAAGCTCGCCTGGCCCCAAGCCTTTTAACATTTCGGTGGAACTGTAAGACCTGGCTGTTTGCCCAGGCCTTTGGGAGGGAGGGTGGGGAGGGAGGATTTTAATCCCCCACCCATTTATTTATTTATGTCTAGCCCTGTTTTATATTTTATATTTTATATTTAATATTTGATTGTTTTAAAATGAATTTTAGTGTGTTTTTATTGTTGGAAGCCGCCCCGAGCTGCGTTGCAGGAGGGGCGGGGTATAAATCTGAAAAATAAAATAATAATATAATAAACCGTCATAGGGTGTTGGGCCCCCTCGAGGTAGTGACACCAAGCTTCAAATGCTGCCTTTATGGCTAACAGCTCTCAATCAAAAATGGCATAATTGCGCTCAGCGGGTGTGAGTTGATGAGAGTAGTACGCACAGGGATGAATGGCATCCGAGTCTGGAGCTGGTTGCAATAACACGGCTCCGATAGCCTGGCTAGACGCGTCGGCTTCTATAAAAAAGGGCTTGCTAAAGTCGGGGTGCCGCAGAATGGGGGCGGTTTGGAAAGCTTTCTTGAGATACAGGAAGCTGTGTTGCTGCTGAGGCCCCCAGATGTACTCTTGGTTTTTCTTCAACAGGGTTGTGAGGGGTTTCGTGACCTCCGCGTAGTTAGGGATATACTGGCGGTAATAGTTTGTACTGTCTAAAAATCGTTGCAGTGGCTTCACTTCCTGTGGAGTGGGCCACTGCTTGATGGCTTCCACCTTGCAGTTATGCATCGCAGTCCCTTCAGGGCTAACCATGAACCCCCAAAATTCCACAGTCGTGAGGTGAAAGGCACACTTTTCCTGTTTGCAAAACAGCTTATGCTGTTGTAGCCAGTGTAACACTTGGCGGACATGATGGATATGTTCGGACAAGAAAGCAGAGTAAATCAGGATATCGTCGAGATAGGCGATGACGAACAAATCGAGGACGTCGCGAAACACATCATTAATAAAATGGGGATGGGAAGTTCTAGTGCGGAAGAAGTGCAGGTACAAGGGGGCCAGGGCCCAGGTCCACGGGGGAGAAGGAATATTACACATGCTCCTGAGGGGGAAAGGAACCGGGTCCGGGGAGAGGAAGGGGGGAAGGGCTTGCACGCTGCCACTCACTCTCACACTTGCTTCAAATATTCAAACTTGCCAAGGGAAAGGGTTAAGGAACACAAAAACCACACACCACCCTCTGTATGCACAAGCACCACCTGTATCCAAATCCACAGACTTCAACCAACAATTGTAACACTTATCTCTCAGGGGCCTGCTTCTTGCTCTGATTACCGGCAACAGGGAACTCCCTGTGCCAGTTTAAATAGTATCAGACACGCCCCTGACGCGCCTGAAGTCGCGCAGAGTGCCGCAGCAGCTGTAATTGAGGCCCCGCCCCCTGTACATGTGGCGGGATGCTGCGCGCTGCCGGGCTGGTTGTCCTGGCAATGGAACACCGTGGGGAAGCATCCCCCGCCACGCTCAGCCCTGGAACGAGGGCGGGAGGCTGTGGAGGAGCTCTCCTACCGTGGCCAAGGTCCCCACTAGCCCCAGCCCTGACACCGGCATGGAGTCCTGAAGAAGCAGTTATAGAGACAAAGAGCCAGACATAGTGTAGTATATCATTTATTTTGTCCCTGAAATAATAAACCAGATATAAAATAGAATGTAATGGAAACATTATTTCAGTGTTTCAAAAGAATGGGATACAATGTTTCACAATACCCGAACCAGATACAGTAAGAAAAAATGTGATGGAAACTGTACTTCAGTGTTTTAAGAAGGGGAAAGTGAAAGAGTGACCACTAGCCTTTACCATCTTTTATGTATGTCCTTTAGTTTATACCCCGCACCCTCTTGCCAATGGCAACTTGTTGCTGAGTGTACAGTTCTAACTCCTGAATTTCTTGGTGGAGGATTCTGTCATGTCTGAATGTTTTCAGGGGTTGGACTAAATGACCTGTGATGTCCTTTCCAACTCTAAGATTCTATGATGCCACCAATCAACTGTAGTGTGTTCAATAAAATAAAAAATAATGATGTACTACTTTGTCCAATCTCCCTTACTATGGAACACACCCCATACACACATTCAAATATCACGTAATACAGAACTCATATTAGCATCAGAGCTGGATTTCCCTGTACTGCCCTTACATCTGTGATGAAACTCATGTTAATTTCCCTGCCAAATGAGTAGGCATGCACAAGTTACAAAATATCACATAACATACAAAGTAATATGACATTGTGTAACACAGGCAAACAGCCTCTATCATGGGGGTACAAAGATCTCTGTCTCTTAAAACCTAGCTAAGGAAGACTGACTGAATACAAAGGGCAGGAAAAGTGCCTATGCAGGAAGGCTGAGGGCGGGGGAGGAGGTGGGAGAATAGAAGTAGGACACAGCCACAGCACTGCCTAATCCTGTGGGCAAGAAGAACAGTGCTCAAGGATTGAAATCAGTGGCAAAACTCCTATTGATTTTAATGGTGGAGGATTAAACCTGTAGGATTGTGTAGGGAATGAGGTTGTTCCCTAGAAGAATTTTGCCATATTTGTTGCAGAAGTTGCTAGGTGAGCAGTAAATTAAGGAGGAACCTGGAGGAAAAGTGAGGACAGAACTATAGTTAAAACAGCTGAATGCCATTGAGTCTTGGATTCTAATTCTGCCTCGCACACAATGGTGGGCAATTCGCAGCTTTTCTCAAGTGGCCAATAATTGTGTCTTCCCTCTTTACTAAGCTTCCAACTTGGGACAGGTGGTTGTAAAACTGGTGATCATTCATACCTGCAGCTGCAATAGACAGAAGCTACATTTTGACCTTATAAAACACTGTTAGAACGTTAAGCACTCTGAAAACATCAAGCCCTATATGTCTCAAGGTAAGTATCCAAAGTTAATCCAATTGTGCATTAACAATTGCAGAGAAAGTGCAGAGCTGGACCAGGTCTGCTCAGATAAGTGTGGGGAAGATCTTTTACTGCCATCTCCTCTCTCCACCCTAATCCTTCCTCGCTCTCTTCCTTCTCTGTCTTCGTTGATGGGGTCAACATCCAGCCTGTCCCTCAAGTATGTAGCCTAGGGTTCATCTTTGACTCCTCCCTCTCCTTTAAACCTCAGATCAATTCTGTTGCCAATTCCTATCACTTCTCTCTGCACAACATTGGTAAGATCTGTCTTTTCCTCACTGCTTCCTCTGCTAAAACCCTGGTCATCTCTTGCCTTGACTATTGCAACCTTCTTCTCACTGGCCTTCCCCGCTCTCACCTTGCCCCTCTCATTTCTGTTCATAACTCTGCTGCCAAGGTCATCCACCTTGCCCGCCGCTTTGACTACGTACAGTCCCTCCTCTCCTCTCTCCACTGGCTCCCTCTTCCTGAACGCATTCTGCACAAACTCCTGGTTTTTACCTACAAAGCACTTCATGGCCTTGCTCCGCACTATGTCTCAGCACTCATTTCCCGCTACACTCCTGTCCGGGAGCTCCGCTCCTCCTCTGCCATCACCCTCGCCTGCTCACAGCTTCCCTGCTCCTCTAAATGCATCCTCCCCTTTTCCCTGGTAGCCCGCCATGAAACTCCCTTCTGAACGCATTCGCTCTGCTTCCTCCCTCTAAATCTTCAAATCAAATCCCTCCTCAAAACTCACCTCTTCCGTAAAGTTTTCCCTGGCTCCTTGTTCCCCTCACCCCTTTGCTGACTTATCCTGAATCATCGTATTTTGTGTAACATTAAATGAGTAACTACATCTTTAAATGAGTAATACACCTTTGTAACTAAGTTAAGCACGTGCACCTGAGACCTCACGAGTTCATGTATGTATCCGTGTCTTTTCCTCTGTTTCCCTCACCCTTTGTCTCCCCCCGCTTGTCTCTTAGATTGTAAGCCCGCTGAGGCAGGGACCGTGTCTCTTTCTTACAATTGTAAAGTGCCAGGTAGCAAGTACATTGCTGATGCTATATAAATGTTTAATAATAATAATAATAATAAATTAATAAATAACCCTATTCCCAATGAATTTGTGTCATTCTCTTTTTGAACCCAGTTATACTTTGGCATTCACAGTATCCCATGGCAATGATTCCACAGATAAATTGTGCATAATGGCTCCTCCTTGCTCACCTCCACACGGTTTGTGATTTTACAAACCTATATCATATTCCCCTTATTAATGTGAAACGCTCTAGTCTTTTTAGTTTCTCCTTGCATAGAAGACATAGGGTGTTTTTAGACAAGTGCCTCCCCACCCATCATGCATGTTGCAGGGCTGCATAGGGCACTAATGTGGCCCTGCAACATGCATGATGGATGCGGGTGGGGAGTCACTTGGCTTATCTAAAAACACCTATTGACATCCTCTGATCACTTTTGTTGCCCTTCACGTGACTGTATCTTTCCTTTTTGAGCTGGGTATTGTGATAGCTTCTGGGTTATTTTCTATTCTTTCTCTAATACGGTAGGGTCCTGAAGTTGTGTCAAAAAACTTCATATTGAATTTGTAAACACTGAAATTTCAGTTCCAAAATTTCAATTCTCATCTTTAACCAGCTTTATTTTTACTACTTGATGTATCAGACTAAGTCCCCCTACATGGCTCACCTGTGTGGTACAGACTCTTGCTTGAACTGTCATTCCAGGAGCTGTGTCAAAATTTCATTTCAAATCATCAGTATTATTTATTTATTTATTTTATTACATTTATTTGCTGCCCTCTCATGCCCATGGCATCTCAGGGCAGCTTACAACACCAATAAAAACAATTTAAAACATCAACACAATTAAAAAACTTCTAAAAAACACCTAAAACCCCACCACCCCTCCCCCACGATTAATCCCCCCCCTCCTCCGAAGGCCTGGGAGAACAGCCAAGTCTTACCGGCTCAGCGAAAAACCAACAGACTTGGGGCCAGATGGGCTTCCTCTGGGAGGGAGTTCAATAATCGTAGCCCGGCCACCGAGAACGCCCTCTCCATTGTGGCCCCCCGCCTTACGCAGGGGACCTCCAAG